>JAYKAV010000222.1:148467-281221 GCA_035582835.1 Phoebastria nigripes | reverse complement strand
GGAAGGGAAGGGAAGGGAAGGGAAGGGAAGGGAAGGGAAGGGAAGGGAAGGGAAGGGAAGGGACTTTTTTCCCCGAGAAATTTAAATTTTTCATCAAAATCTGAAATCTGGGGTTTGTGGGTGGGTGGGTTGTTTTCTATTTTGTTTTTTCCTAAAAGCTAAGACATATTAATTTTTCATTAATAAAGATTTTTGACAGGGGGCAGAATTTCCCACTAGTTCAAATAATAGGTTTAGCCCCACCCATCAGATGTACTTTCAGTCTTCAGATCCTCCCATTCTATTATCACAGCATGGTCCTTTTACAGTTACAATTTATGCAAATTAATACTGTTAAATACAATGTACATCAGTGACAGTGATAGATTATACCTATAGCACCTAAGTCATTCTGCAGTCTGTAGCCTGTAGTGAATTCTCAAACTAGGCTTACAGTCTACCATATATTTTGACGTTTAAACTTCATGAAGACAAAGTCTGAATGATAGCAACTGACAGGGAAAAAGCAAAATTTTTTTAAGTATTGTTATACACACTGAAAGATTTATGCAGGCTTAAGGTTGAACCCAGATCTTTTTCTAAATAATAAACATCTATCTGCAACAGTGTTCTGCATCTCTGGAATGTTCTTGCTTCAGAAGAAAAATCCCTTCAAATTGTGAAGTTGATTTCTGAAAAGCATTTAGATAATGTATAGAAGTGCTGGCTTAGATTTTGGCATGCTTCACATGAAAACACATATTTGATGATCTCTCCCTGAGGGCATATAATAACAATGTCCCAGAGAGCTATAAGACCATTTATTATCTGTATTCCAAGAATATTGCGGATGAGTATTAAGGTGCCTTCTGCACGAGCAATGGCCTCATAATAGGAAACCATATTGCTTGGCACATGCAAATGTACCAATSACTTTGGAATGACTTACAGATGACTTTTCCTTTTGTCCTGGACCTGCAAGCAGAATGTTGCAGCTGACAACTGAATAAAAAATTTATCATCACCTTATCATGGTATCTCAAAATTCGTTAAGTTGCATTGGTTGTCTGTCTTGTCAAAAACTTCTTGTCACTTAGGTGGTATGTAAAAAAAATCCATATACCTTAAGAAGGGCATAAGAGAGAGCTAGCTTTAAAAACAGGAAAAAAAGGGGGGAAAACCATTCAGTACTTTTGGGTACTACAAGCAGCTACTGAAACACACCACTAATTCCTGTAGTTTTGCAATAACAATTTTTTATCCTTTTTAAGTACTCTGTACAAGTTCCATACAATCAACAGGGGAAACTGAAATCAATAATAAAGGAAACAAGGTAATAAAGTAGGATAAAATACATTGCAATAGTGCAAACGAGTCTTTCTCACTTTGCTAGTTTAAGGGATATTCAATGATACTCGCAACAAAAATGCATTAACATTTGGGGATTAATTATAATTTCTATTTAAAGTTTTAAAATGTTTGAAAAACAGTTTGTAACTGTAGAGTGTATTGAAAGTAAAAATATTCCTGCAGGGGATTTCAGCTCAAACACCACAATATGGTATTACCACATGTGAGAGAGCATGTTAAAATGAATACACACAAAAATGAGGCTGCCTGGTCTGCTTTTATTGTTCAGATTGAATGAAAAAGAAAAAGAGAGCGCCAGCAAAAGTGGTGCAAATAAAAGGTATTTTTATTATGGAAKTTTTTACAAAAGATTTTTAAAAATATGGTTTTTAGTCTGACAGTGTCCCTTTCAGTTTATGAGATCAGGCAAAAAAACTTCTTATACCTACACAACCTCATAAGTATCTGCACAAATTACGCTGCCCTGAAGGATGGCAATTGGTAAGATAAGTAGATTTCCATGTGCAAAAATAATGTTTTTTCCACTTTTGATTCTCTAGAAGTTTCAGGGAGAGGAATTGTCTATATGATTGAAATATTACATTTTACTTTTCTTCACCAAGTAGAGCACACTATAAAAGAAATTGAGAGAACACTATTGTTCTTTTCACAGTGGGCTATAAAGACAAAAACTAAAACTGATCTACACAATGAAAATAGTACAAATAGCTTGTATCTTAGACATGCTTAATTCAATAAATCTACTGTCAAATTACAACAGAAGAACTCTTTCTGGCTGTAAGAGAGGCCTAGCATCTGTTCAGGGTAATGGCTGCCTTATCGAGCAATCAGATAATATTAATTCCTATTGCTAGAAGCATCAAATCGTTTCTCAGAGTAACTGAAAACAGTGTTTGGTGTTTATAAATATCAAACAGTGTGTGTAAATATCAAATCACAGTGTGTTTGGTGCATGAGAGAAAATTTATGTGTGGACARATACAAATATAAAAAATATATAAGTTTTTATTGTTGAAGATTACCCAGTCTTTAGGGTCTTATTTCATGGCATTGGGCTGTAATGCTTATCTAATTTAAATGTGGTGAGGTATTTTGGTGAGGCCAGCAATGAGATCTAGGTGGGATTCCTCTGCCTTTTCTTATGTATGTATCTGGAAGTCTTTTACCTTTTTCCTATTGGTATAGAAAAACTGCAAAGACCTGTATCTTCACTGATTTTGCTGTCATCCTCAGGTGACCCAATGTCTATCCATGTAAATTAATTATGTGGACAACATATTCTCAGCGGTGCATCTGTATCCTATACCACTGGCCAGATGATAATGCAGTTCTGTTGTTTTGACTGAAGAGGTACTTTCCCAAGGCCCTAATTTTCACCCTTTACTTATGTCACTAAAACTGCTAGTAAGTCAGTGCTTTAAGTCACATAATGTACCTGATTCAAGTTGAAAAAAAAATCCTTAAATATAATGAGAAAAGGTTTCTTCATCACCCATATTATGTTATCTATCTGTTCTTCAGAACATTGGTTTGGATTTCTTGTAACACTTTTACACATAGGGTTGGATCATGTGTAACTATAACCCATAATGTCGACAGGCCAAGACAATAGTGACAAATGTTGTATATATAGCATCACAGGCTGTCTTTGAATTATCCCTCACAGCTGAAGGATACCCAATGGTTAATCAAAGTTGGACAGATTAGCCTGATAGAGAAAGGTTTCTTTTATGCTTGAGACTGTCTTCAGCRTTAATTTTTGGAGTCATGAATCTGAAACCCTTTGTGTCTAGGATAGAGACAAAAATGTTGTGTTTTAATGAAGTTTTGACAGAAATATGAGATTCTTGCGTTCCCTAGAGCTGCCCTTCTTGAATTGGTGCTCACCTAGAAGAAAGGTGTAAGGCAAGCCTAGCTTCCTCAAGAAATGTGAGAAATTTATGCGCCAACACTCCTTTCCACAGTTCAGCAGAGCTAGAAGGGAATATGATTTTGCCCTGCCATTTCAGGGATGCTCTCTTTCCCAGCTCTGCCTGCATGCCTTCTCCTGAAAGGAGCTGCTGGGCAGGAGGTAACATGCTTTTTGCGGCATCTGCTGGAGCTGCAAGTGATCCTTCACCTTTCCCAGTTCCTGCCTTCCTAAACAAATTGATTAATGCCATGGCTTGTTCCTTAGATTTCTTTAAGATTTCTGAAAGTCCTGGTCAGAAATAAATTTGTCTGGCTTTGTTAGACTGGAATCTAAGACGATGGAAAGGAGAGAGAGGGGGAATTTAAAACCATATGTAAAACTCAGAATTGCCTACAAAGATGTTATTGACACATTAAGCAATTCTTCAATCCCTTTACTAGTTTGAATGTTATTGATAAATTATACAACTGGTAAATAGAAGTGTTATGTCTAACTCCGGTGCTTTAGTGCTTCCCCTTTTATTCTGGTGCAAAAATAGTCCTTCACTTCAGCTTTAAGTTAGCAGTTAATCTTGTGTCTTCTACACATGTGCTAGATTTCATTGCCAAAAGACCATGAATGGTTTAGAAATGTCTATGTCTGGTCTGTATTTTATATCAAATACTTGAGTTTGGGACTTGTCAGAAATCAAATATATTGCTTACATATAATAAATTATTTATCTTAGATATAAGACAGACATAATTTTGATTTTTATGGGTAGGTCTAGGTTAAACACCTTCTACTTTATATGCATTTCCATGCTAAAATTACAGCTGCATGAGATTAATTCTCACATTTCAGTTTCTTTCTTAAAAAAATTAGATTAATTTAACTTTTCATTCATAGTGTAAAAAATTCCAAATGGGTATGCCTGTGTTTACTACTGCCTATGCAGAGAAATTTGTGAGGCAACAACATACATGATGCTGTCCTTTTAAAGAGGAGCTGATATTCTGTGTTATTTTAGTCATTATAGGAGTTGGTATATTTAAGGAAAGTGAGAGATGAATAATTCTATAACTCTACATTTCACTTAACTATTCTGCAGAGCAATGCACAGCCTTATTTACAGTCACTGAGTCTGTTTGATGAAGGACTTCCCATCACTAACACACTACTCCAAAAGGGACAATTTAATACAGGCTTAGTACAGAGCATACRCAGAAAGAGCTGGGATGGACAGGGACAGCGGGAGCCTTCTCAGTGCCCTAAGCAATGTCTGATAGTGCAGGAAGTGTCTGGATTCACAAAGCTCCTTGTGATTGCTGTACCGTTTAAAGCTTCCCCTTCTGTGGGTCATAAAAGAAATAGGGTATTTGTACAGTAAAATAATTTTCATCTGATAAGTTGACTTTTTTTTTAATAGGGATGCAGGAATGCAGTTCATTAGCTTTAGATCTGCTTAAGATAGCCTAGTATCTTGTACATCCCTCAGGTCTGGTGCTAGTCCAGCTGCAGAAGAGCTGTTTTCTTTGGCATGCCATAAGAGAGCTTTGTCCTTTTCTTTCTGCTTTTTACAGGACTAACTTTTCTTTGTTTTTTGATTGTAGTGAGAATTGACTGAACTATTCTTCCAAATACATCTTCAGTTATCATTTCAATGCAGTGCTTAGTTTATTCACCAGGGGTCATCAAAGGTCTGGATTTTCTTTGTCTACTGAGATGAACTGAATGATGACATTTCACAGCTTTCTTCAGGACTTGGCATTTGGAAATGTTCGTGTACTATCCTACAGCCCTATTGCTCAGTCTGTGACAACTATACAATGCACTCTGAAGACTTATTTCAAATATTTAAGACCACAGTGGTTGTTTTGGCAGACAACTTAGCCTGAGAGTCACTTTTTTATGCACTATTATTTTTCTGTTAGTGAGTTTAAAATTCCCTGATGTGATATTTAAATGAAACTGTTAGCAAATGCAGAAGCAATAACAGCTATTTGTTCCTTGCAGATATTTGTAAAAGCAAATATGGGATAAAGTGGCAAAACTTGCATTAGGTACAAATCTGGTTTTCCTCTGAATTCTGGACTATTCAGACAGCAGAGAAATCAGACTTTTCAGACCTGCCTACATCACAGTCTCTCACAAAGGCAGCAACAATGAAGGAAGCAGGTATGAACTTTCCTAGTGAAGCACTTCTAGCAACTATTTTTTCAGCATTGGGTAAAATGCGTACTGCTAGGGGTAAAAGATGCAGTATAAYGTGAATATAACTCATGTTTTCTATAGGCTTGGGTCACTAAAACACTACAAGAAGTGCATATTGTCCTGGACAAAACTTGTTGATGATGAAATATCAGGTCAAGTATGCCCTCCGTCAACTTCAAAGACTTTTGGATATAAACTGAAAACAGTTTACCTCACTTTGCCAGGCACTTCAGGATCTACTTCCTAATCCGAGCCAGACAACAGAGTCAGTGAGAGGTAAGTGCTGGGTGGCAAGAGCAAAACCAGCAGCCACTGAGTCTGAGGTGCTTTCTCTCCCTGTTTCTGCCAGTGAATAATGGCAGTGAACTCCCTACCCCAAGAGTCTATTGTACGGAAAATTATTTCTAAAAGGCTGAGATAGTCAGGTAGTGTAATTAAAGGATGCATATTAGTATGTCAGGTAGATAAACCATGTTGAATATTCAATGATCCTGACAGACTATTGTTCAGAGGGTAACAAATGTCCTGGCATTACTCTGTCATGGCTAAAAGTCTGAGGTAACCTACTGGCTGCTCTAAACTTTATCACTGCTTCCCATTATAAGTGTATGTAGTGATGACCTCACTTCCATTAGACTAAATACCAAACCTGTGTCACATGGATGAGTCTCTTTTCACAGGACCTCTAAATTCTCTGTAAATCACACCTTCCTCCCGAGACATCAGCCACTTTCAAAATTTCCCCACTTTTAAAGCATGCAGTTCCACGAGCAGTAAATCATTATTTCCTATGGTTTCTGTTTCATGCTTGCATTAACATGCATCTTGAAAGAGATTCACTCATATTAAACTTGTCCTATAAGGAGAATTTTTCTCTCCTTTGTAGATTTTTGGTTTCTAAAGACAAACTGGGTTCATGCTGTATCCTGTCAGTGGGTCACTGGAGCACTGTTATGTTTTTCTATTCTTTGCCCTATTTTAAGTGCATCTGCAAGAGCTTTTATCATTGGTGCCTATGCCACATTTGTTTGAAATTGACCAAAGGAGTTAAAAAAATGTTCAGGGGGGACTTGACTGACAGAAACCTTTACAGATAGCTAAGTTAGAAAAGTAAAACTTAGTGTTGCCATTACTCCCAGAACGATGCCTCAAGAAAGAGACATCTTACACAGCTACACTCATCTTTTTTGTACTTTTGTGCTCTCATTTGTAACACATTCATGACAATTACCATATAAATGCTTGCCACCATTTTAGGTTTCTGTCCTTATCTAGATATTTATATATATTTTTGTCTACACATATCACTAAAATCTTCAAATGCTTTTATGATGAGACGCTTGATAGGAGAAAAAAAAAATTAAATAGTAAGATAAGTGAGCRATGTGTAAAGGAATACTTAAAATATGGAAAAAACTAAAATCTTCCTTTTCAACACAGTTTCCGTATGTTCCGTATTTTCCATAAGTTGCTTTATGGCCTTTTTAAAAGTTTCAGAAAGATTACATACAGCTATATCTGATTTACCAAGATGATCATGACAGGCTTAAAGTAACCAGACAGAAAACTTACATGCTTTGGCTGAGATCAATGCAGCAGTATTGATTTAGGCCAGCTGATTAACCATTCCTAATTCAATAAAGGATTCTTAGGTCTGTTTAATGAATATTATTAACTGCTTGTTTCTGGACAGTGTGCTAAGTAGTTATAAGCAAGAAAGGGTTCAGCAAATGCAGTCTCTGTGACTGAGTAGCTGTCATGGAATACACTGAATGTGTGTAAGTACACCCTAAGAATTTGCCATCAGTTCTTCCATCTGCTCTGATCTTCACCTGCTCAGAATTCCCCTCTTATGGTTCATATATATATCTCTATATATATCTACAAAAGGTAGCAATACAGTCTCTTGCTCCCAAACAGGAAAGCACTAATTAATGTACTTTTAATGCCTTTAATAGTCAAGAGTTGGTGGTAACCTTCTTTGATGCTGTTGATAGACAATGGCATCTTTGTAAGCTTAAGTGTTTTCCACAGTAACCCGGAGAGAAGACACTGGAATACTCCAAAACTGCACCTAGGAAAAAATGTTTTGTCAGCAGTTTCTTACCTGGTTTTACCTCACAGATCTCAGAATAGTTACTTGGCAACACTAAGGAAAAAGCTCAGCAGGTGTCAATACTCCTTATACACTTGTGAAGCAATTTTGCCTCTTGAGAAATAATGGCAGCAATTAGATATCTGAGGACTCTGCTAGTCTAATCTTTCGTAAGCAGGCCTTGCTCAGCTCAGCTATGAAAAGTCACTGTTTATAAATTTAATTTTTTGCAACTTCAAGTTGTGAAAGTTGGGGATAGAGTGAAGGCCACAAGCTATTGGTGTATCTGCACTCAGCTCAGGTCTCAGCCTGCCTCATTTTATACCTGAAGAACTTCTACAGACAAGGAGCAGATATACATGCATGCCAGGCTGCAGAATCAGGCTCACCGAGTTTACCATAGTGTCGGTCTCCAGCAGAACCAAAGCTGTATTGCGTCATTTAACAGATACRTCTGTCAAACTTGGGTTATGCTGTCTGGCTTCTTCTGCTGGACCTAACAAAGCTTAAACTGAATTCTTTCACATACACATTGTGGAAGAACATTTCTCAGAATCAGAAATATAATGAATGACCAAAAAAACCTCTTTCTCCAAGTCTAGCTGCACAGTATTCTTGACAGTAATTTTCAACGAAATATTCCCTTCTCACCTCCTTTTATATTCAAATTCAGTGAAGAATGGCAACTAGTTGAAAGAAATTTCTTTTAGCAAAGGGAGAACTTCATATTACCCTTTGGAGCCATCTCTGAGACAGCTAATTTGGAACAACAAATTTGATCTCTGACCTAGGAGGGACTCAAGGCAACATATCATTAACATGTGTATAGATATTTACAAAACATTCCTAATTTACAAACACACAGGTAATCTGGGTTTTGGTTTGGGGCGGGGGTGTGTGTTTGCTTTTTCGTTGTTTTTTTTGTTTGTTTGTTTCCTGACAGGCAGGCAGTTTGTCTTACTTGTCTTTCATTTATGAAAATGTAAAAAAGTCAAAAGTAGCACACTGATTCACTATCATCAGTGTTATCAGTTTACTTACCTATTTCTTTGTAACAATGGGATATGTTGCAGACAGTGTATCCTAAGTTTTGAATTATCCATTAAATCTGGAGTGCAATAATACTGAAGTTGACAATTTGAGGCATGAGGATGCTTCAGTTTGGGGCTTTACCATCCCTTGCCATCCTTGGAATGGATGTAAGTGATTCAGTATTCTTTTCTTTCTTCACTCCATTTAGAAGACTGTTACAAGAGTTGAGTAACATTTACATCCTTTCAGAAACGTGTATACAAGTATGTAATTCTCTGTGCACTCCCCAGAGTAAAAAACGTTTCTGTGTTGGAACAGGAAAAAAAAGTGGAAAGAAAACTATGATAGTAACACAGAATAATACCTGCTATGATAAAATGACTCTCCCTGATTAAGCAAGTGTTTCACAATACCATGCCATGCCTTGCAGAAGAGCAATACTACAATTGAAATGGCTCTGCAGAAAGAACAATGTTATGAGACCGGGACTTGTTTAGATGCTTTTCTTCATTTGTTCTGTTTAATAAAGGTCTTACAGGTTTCTTAGTTGAAGCTTGCCGTGGTTTAACCCCAGCCAGCAACTAAGCCCCACACAGCCACTCGCTCACTCCCCYCTGGTGGGATGGGGGAGAGCATCGGAAGGGTAAAAGTGAGAAAACTCACAGGTTAAGATAAAGCTCCATTTAGAAAGCAATTAGTATATTGATTTCAAGACTGCTGTTTTCCTTGCTTGCCTTTAGAAAACTGCTGGCTTAAAATTATTCAACTTAACCTTTCATATACATAATTTTTTTGAACTGGGGGAAACAACATAACCATAAGTGCAAGGAATTGGGCTAAAAGCAGTCTCTAAATTCATTGCTGCAGTTCTATGCAAACAAGTAGAGTAGAAAAAGATTTGGAGGGTTCTCTTTGGACAAATGTGGAAGCCAGATTAAGCAAAAGGGTAAGTTTACTTTTTAAAAGTAGTTAACTCAGTAGACTATTATCCCTGTAAATGGATGGATTATATGAGGAACAGGTAAATATACCAAAGCCAAACCTTTTGAAGTTTATAGGAGGACAAAACAGATAAAATTACTTGTCAGAAGCAAGCAATAGCACTAGAAAGTATACTGGCACAACACGGTGAGTAGTCATAGTACTACTTCACATTCACAATCTTTGCTSACTCTTACAGAAAAATCCTCCAGGTTTTGGGGGTTTTTTTCCCTATGTTATCTGTAGAAAAATTTATAAGGCTCTCTAAAGTACTTGTGAAATCTGTTCATTTTATGCATTAAGAATCCATAACTTTGGTTTGAAAGTTTCTTCTTAAGTTTTAAAGAAAGAGGAAGGGTGAGAAGATTTTTAGTGCTGTAAATCTGGATTCTGCCATCTATCTTTTGCATGTCCTTTACTTGAAGTGCTGTATAATTCCCCTCATTAACTGCTATACAGTACTGGAATTCCTTCAGCTGAGTGCCAGCACCTGGCAAACATGCAACAGCACATTTTCACATGCATCATATATCCTTACCTTCCTTTCCAGATAACTTTGAATATAAGGTGTTGTTGAACTCTGACAAGTCTTGGGTTTTCATAATGTGTTTAAAAGTAATTTTCTAAGGCATTTGCTTTCAAAAGCCTTTAGGCACGTATCTGCTTCTTGAGTTGACTTCCAAGGCAGAAATGCATTTAGAATTGAAGATTTGTAGTTTATTCATTAAGTTGTAATTTAAGATAGTCAGTGTAGCTGGTACCTTTCTAACTTGTGCTGTTGTTCCCTCCCAAATGTCCTCTTTGACTGATAGTTTACTGTTAAGGTATGGCAATTGTATTTCTTTGCTTTAAGTAGTGCTTCAGTTAGAATCTGCTGGAGTTTCCATTAGATTTGCTTTTTTTTTCATAAACAATTATTAGTTCTGCTGTTTGCAGCACTGCAGGGTCCTTTGTTATTTGCTTACTAGCTGACAGAGTCTGTATTTTAAAAAACTGTTGATCAGGAAACAAAATGTCTTTCCTAATTTGCTGTTATTATGCCAAGCACTGTTTGTGTTAACTCTGCCTAAGCAAGTTTTTCATAATAAATCCAATGGCAAAAGTGAGAAGTGAGATACTGGAAGTTTGATACCAAATGCTACACTGAAGCTCATTGTGTTTACTTTAAAAGTACTTGCTGTACCTGTATGTAAAGCCTTGACATTGTTAGTTGGTTTTGCTAGCATGTAATAACATTCCAAGTTGTTCCAGGGATATAATGTTCAGAAATTTGATAAAGGTTCTCAAATGCTTTCTTCAAACCCAAATGTCTATGGTGAGAGATTTTTGCTATTCAATGCTCTCTGTTATTAATATTGCTAGGATGAAGATGTTCTGGGTCTGCTCTTCACCTCAGCTACTTCCTTTATTCTGATTTTAAAAGTTTTCCTGGCATTATAAGAAATGAGTGATTTTCCTGTTCTTATTGTCAAAAGCTCTCAACACTTCCTTAATCTTGATCTTGATCTTCACCTTCAGCTTTCCCAGATTTTAAATTTCTATTTCTATTTTTACTTCTTGTGACTTGAGACAACGCACTGGTTTGTTCTGGATGTTTAAATTCTTTTACAGAGGGATCACAGGGTGTTARTTTGTTGTTTGTTTTGKTTTTTTTTTTACATTAGGCATTTACTATTTACTTGAAAACTCTGTTGCTTTCTTCTTTAAGGTCTTCCCAGACTTCCCTGTTGTGGTAGATAGTGCAAGCTTGCCCATTAAAAACTTGCTAAGCAAGATTTTACAACTTCACAGCCAAAACTTTCAGTAATCTCTTCAACACCGTGGGAATGTGATTCATTGGTCTCTGATACACAAATGTGCCTCCAGGAGATGTTCCATTCAGCGAACAAAGAGAAGAGAAAACTAAAGTTAAGAAAAAATCAAAAGAAATTTCCCCCACTGATACAATGGAGGAAAAATGCGATAAACTTGAGCTTCTGGAGAATGAGATTAAAGATGAACACTTTTTAGCTGCAGTCACCAACTCACAACCAGGAATCAAGCTTGTAAAGTTGTTCAGTGGGAGGAAACTGCCTGCTGGCCTGAAAACTGTCATCCAGTTTTACTTCATGGAAGGGGAAGGAGCATCACAGCATGCTGAGTTATAATTCACAGAAAAAACAGGTCTTGGCACCTTTATCAGAGTGTGCTAGCCACAYTGTGCACTTCTCCATCCGGAAGAAGTTGTACCTGTGTTTTCTGTCACCGCTGCCTGCTTCCACTTTACCCAACCAGAAAAGTCTCCACTTTGACATCTGTTTCTGATTGCACCGGATCTATCCTRCCTTCTTTTGAGAGTGTCCTGAAGCCCAGGGCACTTCTCAAATCCAGTAAAGGTTTTATTCCATATTTTAATACACTATATTTTTAGGATACAGAATTGTAATTAATAATTCTGAATACTGATGCAGCTTGAATATGGTCTGACCTGCGGGTCCTGACAAAACCTATCTGCCATGGGTTGTTCATTTCAGGGATTGTCCAGGGAAGATCTTGAGATGCAGTATCTGCCTGCCACTGGTTACTTGATATCCTGAGGTTCACAAGTGGGCCAAGCACAGAGTTTCAGTGACAGCAAGTAGGTCCACCCTGGACTCTGCTCTGAAGGACTTGTCCAGGACCACTCTCTGAGGTGCTCTGCAGCAGCTGGAAGAACACGATAGCAGGAAGCAGCATGTTTCGAAGGCTGTTTGGGCCTATTGTAGTTATAATGATATTAAAGCAGAGCTATACCAAGTGAGCTGATGGTTTGTTTTATTTTTAAAGGAAAAACTAGGTATTTTCAACTTACAACAAAATGGTAGAAACACCTCCAGCCTACACAGCTTTAAGGCAGCTTGCATTCCTTCTGAAGCTCTTCACACATTAAACTGTGATCTGTACAGTGCATTTTGGCATCCTAACCATAGATCAAACCATAGGGTGTTACCACTCTGCAAGGCATAAAATCATACCAGAAAAACACTTTGAAAAAACCATCAATAAATGTCTTACATGAAAAGACAAAGTTTTATTGCTTTCTCATGTTTTTCTTCTTTGTGTAAAGTCAACAACCACCAAAAAATGCCAGTATATGGATTAGTAAATAGCTTCTTGAGTAACCATTGATGTAATGTAATCTTCTGGCATGAGGTAAAAGATTCTGCAAATCAAAGACTGGRGAGAATTTTTATTTAATATTTAGATGTATTCCAGTACTAAATTGTTTAGAGATTTTCAATCTCAGCATTAATMATTTTTGTTTTGTTTTGTTTTGTTTCTTCTTTGTGACGTTTCCTCAAAAGTGGGGAAGTTTGTTGCTTTTTAAGTCTCCTCCTTTTCTTTTCCAAATAAAAATGTTGTCCTCTTCTCCCAAGGAAATTGAGCAGTCTGGTATAAGGMCAGATCACAAAAAGCAGGTGTTAAAAGGTTTAAGAGAACAGTGAAAGAGCAGAGTATAAAAGTTTGATCCAAAGATCCATTATTACACAAACTGTGATTTCAATAGTCTTGTTCTTCTGTTGGAAACTGTAAATATGGGAAGGAATTAAGATTGGGTTTTGCACCAAGAAAAGTCAGTTAAGCGAAATAGTGAACTGATGTAATTACATTCAAGTGCTTTAAATGACTAAACATTAAAAAATCGTAAATAGTGTAGGAAACAGAGTAGAAAGCAAGTATCATTAAGGAAATGCCATTGCAA
Organism: Phoebastria nigripes; assembly: GCA_035582835.1. Classification (NCBI taxonomy): domain Eukaryota; kingdom Metazoa; phylum Chordata; class Aves; order Procellariiformes; family Diomedeidae; genus Phoebastria; species Phoebastria nigripes. Next base: position 267,937 of record JAYKAV010000222.1, on the reverse strand, counting down.
TTAAACTAGACCAAGTTTAGGGTAGGATTTAGTCTTGAGGCTTAGTCAGCATGAGTTATGCTTACAGACCAATGGTAGTAAAGTACCTCAGAAGTTTTTGTGGGGCTTTTGCCAGTGAAAAATAAAAATCTTTCATTACAGCTTGAATGATATCCTTCATGGTTGATATATTGAATATATTAAGTGTGCTTGGTCAACATTTGCAAAAATGTGCTCATGAATAGTTAGACTGTTCAAAAACTACAACAGAGAAGAAAAATAATAGGTTTTATTGTTTTGAGATAATAGGATAAAATAAAAATCCAGCATTTCTTGGAAGTTTTGGAGTGGGGTCAGAATGCATAATGAAAAAACTGTGAAATCTGGACCCAGTTTTACTACAGCTGATTATGACTCAAAACCAGCAAGAAATTTCAGGAAAAAAATATAATCTTCCCATCACTTGTCATATTGGAGATTTTTATTCCGATTGCAGCCATCCTACAAATACATACAGCCAGTATGCACTGCTTTACAGCACAAACTGTACAAGAATATGCCTGGAATTAAATCTAAACAGCTCTTAGAAAAAAATAATTGTGTTAAATTCTCCAAGATGCATGAATCGAATATTCATCAGCATCTATGGCTCTTTCTAAATCTCTCTCACAGAGGTTTTGGCACAATGAGAGCCCATCAGATTTGACATCTGCATTTTCAAATCGTTTTAGTTTACAGATAATGGATAGTAGACAAAGATGAAATATGCCCAGTGCAAATAGTTTCTCTCAGCATTTCCAAGAGAATTACTTACATGTTGCATTATTATCACATAGTGATCACAAAAACGGGATTAATGATTAGCCATGAAGTATATAAGTCATGAAGTTTTCTTCTGGTGCTTACTTTAGAGGTTGTTTCCCGTTGGTGTAACATATGAGAATAAATATAAGGTAAGGAATCTCTATCTAAGGATCTAATTTAAAAAAGAAAAAAGGACCAGTAAGAGAGGTCTTTGTCTCTGAGAAGAAATTACTAACAGTTTTGCTATGTGCTCTCTTTCTYAGCTGAATTTAGGAACACATAATCACGTCAGTCCAGACTTCACCTGTAGTTTCACTGTGGAAATGAGCCCATTTTATCCCCACTTCATCTCACTTTTTAAGACTGCTAAGCAATAAATTTCTCACTTCATTCCCTTTTAGGTCACCTTACACTGCCACRTGTTCCTGTGGCAGGTTTGCTTTTGGAAAGTAAAGAACATGACATTGGTGACAAATTTCTATGCATCTGTTTGCAGACAGTTTCAAGTTTCTTTATACCGTCTCTATCTTGTTATCCATAACATCATAGAGAAGATTCTCAGAGCAAAGTATAACTGCAACCAGCCATCTTAAAGACCAAAATTAATCTAAGTATTTTTACAGTAGAAAGAGTGTTCTTTTGAGTCCTTAGAGTCAGCGCTCCAAGGGAGTGGATCTGCACACACTTTCCAGCACAGTCACCTTCTGAGGCTGAATGCCTGATTCTGACTCTGCTAATACTGATTTATGTCAACCTAGTTCCAGGGACTTCAGAGAAACTGCTGTGGAATGAGAACTGCCCTCATTAAGCAAGTACATACATGATCAGTACCAGCTTAACACGGAAAGGAAAAGAAATCCTGTGAGCTCATTTTAAGGTATCTTCTAAAGTTTGACTGTAGTTTTCCTTGTACTGCTCCAATCTATTTTAATTTCCTGGGAAAAAGAAAACTGTTCTTTCAGTCTATCAGTACACATAGGTACCATATTAATTTTCCAAAGCTTTTTATCAGTGCAACCTTTCAAACATCAATAAAGCAAACATCACATCTCTGCTAAACACAAGCAGTCTATGTCTTCCCAGTGTAAGCATAGAATTAATTCCACGGAAACAGATAGAGTGACACCACTCCAAAATTAGGGTAACTTAGCTCAAAACCAGGACCATCAAACGTAATGAGAGGAAGTCAGCAAACAAAATTAGCATYGTCGAGCAGTACTCAGGACTGAGAGGGTTAGCAAATTTGGAAAGATCACATCAACATTTTCAGGAGTGATGCCACGGTTTCTTGGAATTCTATGACTCAGCAAGGTTATTTGGGTTGGCATAAGACTGGATTTTTTTAAGAATTTATATATTTTTACATGTCTTGTGCAACTGTCACATGTGTTACCATGGCTGTTGCTCTGAAACAGATAGGGGCCTTATCCCCTCTTTTGTTGATGTGTACATCTTTTTTCTTGTTTTTATGTAAAGTAATAAAATCCCTTGAATGGTAGAACAAAGAAATGCTTGCAGCTGATCTGCTGCTGGAAATGTGCCTGTTGCTAATTTCACTTTTTGTTTTCAGGATGGTATTGAAGTAACTCAGTGGCCAATATCAGCTCAGAGGGGGCTTTTTTCCTCTTTGTTGTGGATGCTTTTTAAGTTGTTTTACAGAGCAAAGAGGAAGAGTCTCTGGAGTTCAAAAAGGCATGAAGAGACTTTTTCTGACATTCCCAAGAATATTCTAGAAACCCACGACCCCAAGGGAACAGGCAGGTATGGGGCCTGGATCCCTCCTCAGCAAATGCAAAGCCTAGGCATAACCTGCTGTTACTTTTTTTCAGTGCTCTCCTCTTGCTGCAGCCAGATGGAGGGGATAAAGCCTCAAGGTTGTCTTACTCAACTCCTGCATTTTAGACAGCAGGTCTTACGGTTTCAACATGTTATTCCGTAACAGAACTTATTTACCATCACTGAAGAGTAGGCGATATGTTCACCAATGTCCCTAAGTTTTCCTCAGCTTCTAACGTTGTAGTAACACGAGGAACTCATAAAAGATGGCTTTATTATTTTTAGAGCTGCTTGATGATGATGGCCTTCTATAAAGACACTGAGTCCAGAAGATAATCTGGGCAATGTGTCTTTCTGATGTATCCTCACTTATTAAATGCAGACTCACAAATGGGAGTCATCTTTGCTCTGAATCAGGTTTGGAGCATAACTTGATTCTAGTTTTTAATTTCTTTTTCAAGCTATGGCATGCATATATTTTCRGGGGCCATCACATTTATGCTATGCAAAGAATTCATTAAGAATGTGACCTCTTGGAGAAGTGTGGTCTGGCATCCTTTTTCACCCTGTTGTTTCTGGAGTGCCCTTGCACCCTATTACTTTTGTCACTGTGCAAAGATGCATGTTTGGAATTCCCAGGTACAATTTCCAGGATTAATTACTGGAGGCTGTAAGGAGACTCAGCGAAGCAAAGAACCTCCTGATTCTTTTATGTGAAATACAACCTTGCAGCAACAGGGCTTTACACACTTACGCAGGTTAAATGATGTACAAACAGGTGACACACTTCTAACACACTTATTAGCTGCCATTTTTCATCAAGTGTTTCATCTCCTTTGCTGAGAAATGAGAGCCTATTTCAGGAGCTCATGAAATGTTGTTGCATAGAAAGCTTATGTTATCCTAGACGTCTGGGTGAATTATTAACATGGCACCATGTCAGGTGCTCTTTGTCCCCTTTTTCTCTCACTCACTTCTGATAATTAGTTGAAACTCAGCATTCAAGAAAACTGCCTTTGTTAAATGCCTGCAGGATGAGGTAAGGCTGTAGGATTATTTCCAACATTTTACAGACCCACACATAGTCTAGCAAGGAGCAGCCTTCAGAGGTAAAAAAGTAGATTACTCACTTTTTCTCTCCTTTCCACCCAAACCCAAGTATATGAAATTTAGATGAGCTTTTACTGTGGCACTTACTAGGCCTGATTTGGTATTCATGCTCATGACATGCTCTCTTTCTATACATTTTAGCAGAATCACTCCTCATTCACTTCAGTGCAAATGGGGCCTGAATTGCAGTTAACATTTCAATGTCACACTTTTATAGACTTTTCTATTATCCCCCACTCCAGCAAAAAACTGGGAGAGAGGATGACAGGTGTTCTTCCAGACTTTGGGGTGAGATTTTCCCTACTTCCCGTGTAGAGTGAGCTTGACAGTGAACCTCAGGGTATTCAGTAAGTGCAATGGCAATACTAAGGAAGACTGCATACCTGATATCAGTTCTCTCTCAGAAAACGTGAGACAAAGAATAGAGAGGAATAAAAGAACAGGATCCACTGAATGCAAAATTCTTCTTTGCCGTAGAGTTTGTGCAGTCAGTTATATCAGGGAAGAGTGAATGTACAACTCGGCCATACCAAAATGGTAGTACTTTGCGACCATGGCAACTTGCTATTAACAGGTACCTATGGTACAGTGCCAGTGAGAATCTGCTCAAGGGCTTACACAGAACTGGACCAAGGCTCTCAAGTGCTGTGAGCATAAAATCAAGGTAAGACAAAMTTAGAAGGCAACAAACCACCACTGAAAGGTCTTCCAGATTATAAGCAACCTGTGTCTTCCAATAAGTAGTAGTTTCTGGTTTTGATGATGTTTGCAATGGCTTGACCTGGACTGAAACTATATAATTGATAGTCTTATAAATGTTACTGGCAACTACAACTCCAAATTAAGGTTAATGATGTATTCTTCTCTTGTTGTAGGAAAGAGCCTCGAGAACTTTGACAGGAAAAAGCTTTTATCAATTCCTGCATGTCCTTCCTGTGTCTCTGTACACATGTAGTTTATAGGTATATTGTACTATGACTGTTTTTATTCTTTCCTTCACCATTTTTTCCTGAAAAATTAATGCTCATGAGCCTCTTGAATCAACACTTAAAATTAGTTTCAATTGCCTGTGATCAGTTCCCTGCTACCGCTAGCTTCCTATAATGATACTTCTGTTTGCAATTGAAACCAAGTTATTAGAACCCTTTCATTGCAGGCTAAATGTTTGTTACTGTTTTCAGGTGGAGAACTAGGTTATATATCTATCATGTCCTTTGCCCTTAAGACCTATGTGTTTATAACCCACTTCATCCTCACCAGAGCAATGATGCCTCCTATGACACAGCAGGCCACACTTCACATACTAAGCAAGCAAGGGGATGTAGTTTTTCCATTCACAGGACCGCTGTTTCCCAGTGGATCTTGGGAAAAGCAGCATAACACTACTCATTGTGTTTGGGGTTTTCTAATGGCACTCTTGAGTTTGATTCCACAATTAGCTTAAACTGTATAAAGTAATTGGATAGAAATTCCATGTGTGCCTTCAGGTGATTTAGTTGTGGTATGTTTTGAGCAAATTGGCAAAAAGCACCTGAACATGTCAGTGACAACTTCCTCCTTTTAGATTAAACCCAAACTTCATTTCAGATTTAGACTTGAGTATGATTCTCAAGCAGGACATAAAACTTAGGGCAACATCAGTTATCCTACTTATCTTTTTCTGCAAGCAGAGAGGGGTACATTTACCCTTATTCACATTTGTGCAGCCCCAAAATGAGTAAAATGTTTAATGTGCTTTGTYAGGAAGATTTTCTGAACAACAGAGAAGATACTATAGGAAAAGCTTTTTTCCTCTCCTGTCTTGGTATTGGTTTTAGCATAAAAGAATATCCTAAAGCCATTAAACACAAAGAAACAGCRGTAATAATAATAAATATTAGACTGTCCAGTGGGAATTCATTTGATGCAATCTGTTGCATTCATTGGGCAAAAAACAGATACTAGGGTTCTCCTTCAGTTTTTCCCTAGTACAGGTGGTCAGAATTACATCCAGCAGCTTTGGCTTTGCTCAATAACCATGATCCTCCGAAGTCCAGTGTAAAACCCAGCGGGTCAGCTTCCTAAGGATCCTTTCTGTGGTGGGATTCTCGGGTGGCACAGAGTCACCAAAACCATTGATCTGTGCAGAGAGCATGTTTGGGAGAGGCGTGAGCTGGGGTCAGCCCTGGGCCACGCTGGTCTCCAGTTGCTTCAGCAAACCTTTTGCCGTCAGAGTGCTCTAGTTTGCATGACCAGCAGGCCCAACACGGCCAATCCCTTGGTCCAAAGGAGCATGAAGATCACTTTTAGTCATAATTTCCCTTAAGGCCCTTGTTTCTCTGCTAACAGCCTTCATTGTGTGTGATGACTTGAACAATAGCCTTGCATGAGGCCATAATTCATACAGTGAAAGKAACAACTCCATCAGTAAGGCATGAAAAACTGATCAGACCAAGCAGTCTGGCCTCAGCTTGTTCCTGTGTGTTAGATGTCCTGTTGGAGGTCACACAGTGATGTGAAAGTAAAACGAGGAACAATGGGATTGGCAAGCTCAATTCTTTTTGTCCTTTCAGCCATTGAGCATAGTCTCATTGACTGTCATGTTCGGGTTAGGGATCAAAGAAGAAAGTATAAAGTAAATGCAACGAAGCCACTATTATGTAAGTCCCTTTTATCTAAAAACAAACAGCCACCCCCACCTTTATTCAAAGTAGGTTTGCTCAGCAATGKATGTAGCATGCAGTTTCCATGAAGAAGGCCCACCGAGCTGAAAAGCCCAACTGCCAGCACAAATTCTGCATCTACCAGTCTCTACAGTGAAACAGGGCTCTTGAGTAATTGGGACACACAACTGCAAGTAGTAGAAAAAGTGTAGTAACAAGTCAGAGTACCACACTGGATTTGAGTGCTACTCTGTTTCTTCTGGTTCAACCTTTAAGCAGCATTTCCATTAGCTAGGTAATCTCACATTGTAAATGTTGGTTCAGCTTTGGTTTGAGTAATTATGATAGAAATTACTGGTATTGTGCAGATTCTATTTCAGCAGGTTCCCTAAAATTAGTTTAATCATTTTAATACARTTTCTATTCAATATGTATCTAGATCACAAAATTGCTACCATATTTAATGCTTTTGTGGACTGTCTTAACAAAGTCACAAAAGAGAAAATTGGCATTGAAACTAGGCAACTTTTACTCAGCATTCTTTGGCTTCTAAAGAAGGATTGAAAAAAAACGTGTATGATAGAATGCAGCTTCCACATATTTTAAGCTTCCAGGGTAAAAATCTCCATTTTGCAGAAATGTTTTGACTCCTCATTGGGTAAAAGTCAAATTGATCATGAATGAATGTTTAGTGCAATAATGGTGCCATCTAACACTATTCCCACYTCCTTGATGGATAAGCTGGTCCAGTATTACTGCTTTAACTTTTGCCTAGGATCATCACTCAGGTACTACGAATTTAACTTCAATTAAAGCCAAGTATCCTTCCTCTTCCTCCAACCAAAGATAGATACAGCATAATTACAACTGTGTGCTATGCAAAGCGGTGGGTTAACAAGTGAAATCACAATGCTGTCAGTCTTGTTATTGTGATTGTAAATATGTCAGCCACAGTTCAGCAGCAACTTTGTTTTGTGTTTTTCCAACAGAATTATGCTGGAATTTTCAGAGAATTTTCAGGGAATGAGGAGGCCAGGACACCCTGGTTTTCATGAGCTTAATCAACCTCACTGTGTCCATTCCTGGAATAGCTGAAGTCTACAGATTTACCTGTGTAGCCAAGCCTGCAGTGTGCCCACTGATTGGCAGGTTCAAGTACCTTTTTGGTCAAAAGGGAAAAATGCATGATATTGAGGAAATGGTTATATTTTCTTCTGTCTACCTAGATGTACTTGTAATGCTTTATCCTGTGTACCTAGTTGCAACCATGCATGAGGTTTGCATTTTCTAGTTATAACAAAGGTATGTTGGAACTTTTAACTAGACACATAGAAAGGTGTTCTTTGTTACAGTTCACTGAACTAGCCCATCTCATTTGTGAATCATTAATGATACTGACTGCTGGGTAAATTTACTTTGGTTGTAAATCTATAAATGGCATGGGAAGATGTGGTAGAATGATTTTTCATACTTAGCTTTTAAATGAGAACATTATAGTTTCAAGGAAGGTAAAAGAAAAATATAAATTAATATTTTGGAAGGAGACACAGCAACCTTAAAAAGCTAACATTTTTCATTCTGTAATATTAATTTTACCATTCTGTTTCCTGTAGCTATATATTGCAGTGAGTGAGTATACACAGTCATGCAGAAGTTGTCCACTTTAAGACTGTCCATTATAGGAGAAGCTTTTTAAAGCTACTTCTTGAGGAGGCTTATTTACAGTGGTTTACAGAAAGAGTTTAAAAATCAGGTAATTCAAAATGCATTTGATGTTATATGGGGTGATAAAGTGATCCAATGTAGGAAACAGCAAGTCTGAACGTGAAGCATTATTTTCCTGAGGATCATGGCCTAGGAAAAAGGACAGCTGTGTTTTCATACAGACATAGTCACTCTATTACAAGGTATSTTGTAATTAGGTGCAGTAAATACAAATAGATTCATATGCAGAATGGAAGAATGCTGTTTGGTTTTTTCCACTCTTATTGAAGGAGATAGCTGTATAGCAAACGGAGCTTTATTGAACTATTTTCCATTAGGGCAGAGCTGGTATAAATTCAGGAACACACTGTGGCTTTGGCACAGGTGCATGGGAGAACTACATACAAGCAATGAAATAATACCACCACCCACCCTGAATTTCTATCTCGTGAGAAATTCTGATGTTTCAAAATGGGGTTTTGTTCTGAAATAGGAAGAAAACAAACACCAACACTTTATAGAATAAAAAGTTCAGGCAACTTTCATTCAGAAATTATGTTCTCTGGAGGAATGTAGCTGTCACATAATTTCTTTCCTACACTTCACTATTTTGCTGTAAGAGGGTTTGMAGGACATCATGAAAAACTGATCTAGCTCAGGCACCCATAGAAAAGCACATGGCTTTGAGGTATTCCCCATTGCATAGGGAACTTGTATTCTTCTCATTTCAGGGGCTCTCTCTCCATCAAAAAGAAAAATTGAATTCTGGGACACTTGAATCCAGCAACTCTCAGTTCTTCATGGTGGCTTGCAGGATTCACTAACGATATTTGCTAAACCATGGGGCAAGTTTCCTACATCAAATTAAGATGCAGTGTAAATAAGAGTGCACTGGGCAAAGTTCATTTTTAGTAAAGCTCTACTAAGCTCACATGTATACCAGTCAGTGAATTTGGGCTTACTAGTTTTTGTTCTGCTCATGGTTGACTCAAGAGACAACCTTGCTAATAATTTCATAGTAAAATCAGTTTGGACCATAATTTTCAAAGATCTCTCTGCAAACATGTAACAGGATTTTTTTGCACGTAATTAATTTATTAGTTTGTATTTTGTCCTTAGATTTCTAGTCTAATTTATGGGTGTGGTAAAAGGTAACTTATTTCCTAAGCGTGCTGGATTCTTAGGATGTGTTTTGGACAATATGGACATTAGCATGCATCAACTTCTGTCTCTATCTTTTGTTAGCTTTYGCCTAATGCACAGTAAAAATAGATGCTCTTCTCCTTACATTAAATGCCCTGAAATAACTTCTTAATTGCTTGAGTATGTTAGAAACAATAACCAGACAGAAAAGCAAAATCTCTTTACATGTTGTATTGTAGAACGACATGAACGAAGAAACCAATAAAAATTATCACAGCACAAAAATGTAATTAAATGTCCTTCTTTTATTTGTGTCTCCACCCAGGGTGTAAACACACACTGAGGCATTCATTTATCTCTACAAATCTCTAGCCTCACTATAACAATAATTAAATCCAGACTTAAAACTCTGACCCAAGTGTTTTTTAGAAGAAGTCACTGAGAAATTTTTCTATTTCTGTTTCTAATTATACTAATCCATACAAATACTAGTAGTTTTATGGTGCAGGACAATGGCTGGAGCAGTATTCTTTAAAGGCATCTCACAATAAGATGTTCTACTGGTCATGTCATTGAGTTATAATTTTCCAGTTTTATTTTGTGCCATGCACATACACCCTTCAATTTTACCTTTTATGAAACAGGACAAAAATAACTTATGATTATATGAAAAATAGCTGTAACAAATCACAAAATTATACATACTAGTAGAGAAAAAAGTGTAAATAATTCTTTTGAAAATTTGTTTTTTCATGCTATGCAACAGATACGTCTTTAGAGCAAATATCAGCCAGATATATAGTATGGCAAATGGAGTTCATATCTGTGTATATAAGCATGTATAAATATGCAGAATACTCTGTAAGGTTTAGGAAAACATACTCCCACTTTCTTTCCTCACCAAAGTGCTTTGTGTAAAAAATATTACACAAGATGCTGCTTTCTGTACAGAATAAAGGGATTTTTTTCTTAAGTAAAACCCCACCCAGCTAATTTTAAATTGTGGTCTTTTTCTTTTGCTTTATCTGTTCCTAGGAAATTAAAAAAAAAAAACCACACCAACAAAATTTCACACAAACAACAAAAAAGTGCTGTTCAAAAAAATCTCCTATAAAATTACACAGGGAAAACAGGGAATAAACAGTTAAAATGTAATTTTTATACTCATTCACACCTCTTCAATGAAAGTTGAAAACAAAATACAATGTGACAGATGGCACTTAGAATACTTTAGCATCCAGTATTAGTAAACCATAATGCCTATATGTATGTGTGTATATATACATGTGTATATATACATAGAAAGGGAGATCCAAATAACACACATGCACTCGCATACACTCACACATGTACACATGTGCTTTGAAACTATATTTTAAACTCCAGTGTAGACCCATTTCTAATGCAGATATAAATAGACCATTTGAGTCTGCAAACAAGAGTATTGTATAAAAGAGTGATTGTAAATAATTTCATTAGAATATTGTTTTATGTCCATAGTCTAAAATAACTTCATCTCTTAGATATGAATCCCTTTAGAAAGTTAACAATGCAGCAAGTAGAATAACRACACAAAAATCACTGAGGCACAAGTATTTGCATATAAGTCAGTAACTGGCATTACGCTATGTATTTTCACAAGCACCATTTTTCATTGTAACATGTGACAAACACGATTCCCTATTTAAATATCCAAAATACATGAGATATAAAATGGTTCTTTTTTATACAATTGCCCTCAGTGATGTAAGTTGATCCCCCAAAGTCAGTCTGACTCCAAAGAGAATAATGAAATAATGATGAAGAATCCTCTTTGTCTTTGATACAGAAGTAAACAAAGGCATACCTTTTTATAGACTGGTAGCCCACTCTCATGTGCTTAATTTGACTGTACTCTAGCTGCTTCTTTTTAAGATTAATGCTCACAGAAAGCTGTAAATATATATATTTTATATATATATATATGAAAGAATGAATGAATGACTTGCAAAAGTTTCCTTTTTTAAATGTAACAGATGAACACCCAAATTACAAATACCCTTTCTGAATTCTGTCTTCCCACTTTCCCTTTGGTCAGGATCTTTCACGATGTATAAGCCCACTCTCTACTGGATAGCTTGTATATTCAGATACTAGAAAAAAATTTTCAAAAGATTTAAAAGTCAAGGTGGTACAGATCTGAAATCAGCAACAATATTTCAGTTTTGTACAGAGCAACTGACAAATTCTGGACAACCATGTGGTTAAAAGAACCTTGAAGGATTTATATATACAAAAGTATGTATGTACATATGCACGCATATGTACACACCTGCCCTGACCCTGCCCTTACTGACTTTGGTGGAACAAAACATAGTCCTACACATTTGAAATTGAAGTGTTCAGCATGCCTAATTACTCCTGCTGAACCAAGTTATGCATGTGCAGAGACCACAGAAAGGGCTTTAAGATAGCACAAAATTAGAGCTTTATTAAAAAGCGAAACTCACTGTCAACACACTGGGCCAGATCATACATTAATGCGAAAGGACTGTCTTTTTGCCTGTGTATGTATAGCTGTGTAGGGAAGCCTGATGTCATTTAACCCAATGCAAACCACATATAGCAACAACTAGACCTACTATTGCAAGCTGAAGCAGAGGGACACATTCACTTGTGATGTGAGAAGCAGAATAAAAGGGGAAAGAATTTAGTACAGAATTATCTGTATTTAAGCCATATTACTTCTAATTGTACATAATTTATGTGCATTGTTTATCTATATATACTTTGCATTTATTGGATGAAAATCTCTCCATTAAATATATAAGCACATATGCCTGTATATAAGAATATACTTCATGAATATAAACCTCAAAAGATTGCCAGTGTTTATAAGCATCAGACATAAATTCATCTATGCAACATAATGGAAAATTAGATTACAAATTTGACCCAAACTGCATTCAACAACTCTCAAAAGCTTCTCAGGGTAAGAAAATGTTTGTCCAACATTGGACTTTTGTCCTTCTTATTAAATCAGATCATGAGAATATTAAGATTCACACTACACAGTAAGAAGTCCACAAAATGGATGAACAGGGATTAATAACCTAAAAACTCAGTCTTACATAATGTAAGACTTGCTCCCAAGGTATATAGGATCACAGCGATGACACATCTCCACTGCAAAATACTGCTTTTAACTCATACCCCTGTAGCTCTCACGAAGGGCAACCTCATTTGCTTGCATCCTGGACTAAATTCAAGGACCAGAGCCTGACATTGAGTAGAAAAATCAAAACCACCAAACCAGTTCAGTTTTACATCTTTAAATAACCAGAGGGAACATAGCAAACTTAAGAGTAGCTCTTCTTCCTGAAAATGTGTTATGGAAATGAAAAATGTTAGGGCAACAAAAATTTAATTGAATCAGTACAGATTGCTTTTAAAAAAATCTGTGGAATTTAAAGAATATCTTTTCTACAGGATATTTTAAACCTTCCTACTGAGTACTATAGCACATACAGTAATAAAGCTCTACAATATAATTAAAAATCAACAGAAAGTTAAAACATACTTATTTTTATCTAGCAGCTGTGCTAAATATAGACAAAGTCCATGTACCTTCTCATGTAGTGCATTTAACCCTTCTTATTCATTGCATAAAGCACTGGGTCAGAAGGAATATCGGAAAAATAGCAATGGCCATATTGTATGGCTTAAAATACAGAGGAAAGGAAAAGACACCTAAACCAAGGCCTGTAAGAAATCCAGTACCAATGACCTTTTGCTCCAAAAAGAAGCCACACCAATACCTCCAATGGGCAGTGCCAGGATATATGTCTAATTTCTCTCCCTTTTTGATGCTGGTGTGTGTTTAACTTTGGAAGCATCACATGTGAACAGGTTGTGCAAAAAGCTGTGTGCCTTTGAAATATTTGTAGTATGCTCTGGTTTTACTTCTTGTCCTTTTTTTTTTTTTAAAAAGAGGAGTTTTCTAAAGCTGTGTTCTTCAATAAGTCCACCCATTCAGCTTGGAAGGATTACAGCCAACAAGCAGTTTTCTTATTCAGTCTGTGAATTCCCTTTGAGAAATTAAAAAGAAGAAAGAACAAAAAAAGTAGAGTTGCTGTGCCACAGATGAAAAGAAAAGAAACAATTGCTAAGGTTTTGGCAAAGCTTGCTTTCTCCAAACATTCTCCTTCTCAGTTGACTGCTTGATAACATGATGAACGCTCAGTGATTGCTTTCTTCCTCTCCATTATGTATGTATATCAACCTATATCCCCATACATACACGGCAGTTTTATGGAGAGAAAAATTTTGCAGAGAAATATCAGAAGGGCAAGATGAAATGGAATCAAGTTCTTGTAACTAGATTTATATTACTTTAGCTTTCAGTGTAGACAGAAGAAAGCTGGCTAGAACAACGATCCACTGCATTTACTTGTAGGAAACTGCTATCCTCTGGCATGCTGTGAGCTGAATCACCAAAGATACCTGTGGACCCTGCTGGAAAGTCATAAACTGGAAAAAATACAAAAATAATTAATTAACTAGGATAACTATATCATGGAGAAAGTCCTAACACTTATGCAGATAACTGGAAATGGCTTTAAACCAAATAGCCAAATAGTTTAAAACAAACAAGCCAACATATGTATGAAATTAATAATTACATAACGTACTGCTTACCAAGTCTTGCTTACCAAGGGAGGAATTTCAGTTTTGTCAGAATCAAGCCTGAAGTACAGCAGATTTCATCACAACTAACGCTTGCCCATTTAATGGGTGCTAAAATTGTGATAATTTTAAAAATAAACTTCATGCCTGCTTATTGAATTTCATCATACCCAACATATGATAAGAGGCAATAAAATATTGTAGAACTCATTTGCTGTAAAGCAGACCCTGGCACAGAAATGACTAATTTCTACAAATGATAGCAGTAAGCACAAGAGTAACTGTTTGCAGGAAAACTCGCATCTTTTGGATTACATCTTTACATACTGTGAAATGCCTCTTTGAAGTTACAGGTGCRTTGGCTTTTTAATGCACTACTGAAGGATCAAGATGTAAAAGAGATTTTACAATTATTTAATTGTTATTTAACAATACATGTTAAGTGAAATCTCCTGTGTGGAAGGACAATAAAAGACTTGGGCATCAATTGTGCTTAGGCCCTAAGATTAGGCCCACTGTCTTGTGCTGATCCTCTGCACAGAGGTAACTTTCACCCTTCCAGAGCAGCATGCATCCCCCTTATGTACTTTTCCACTAGGCAGAGACTAAGTCAAGTGTGCACACAAAAGTGTGCATCCAGGCAGTTCCTGTCATGGAAATGAGAGTAAATGAAATTCAAGACTGAGAAAAATCAAACATGCATAAAGCAAAATCAATGGTTTGAATCATCTCAGGTCCCTGCTACAATACTTACAGCAGGGTGGTGTGGCTGCACAGATATCACACAGGGCTCAATGGACTGTATTTCAAAGCAAATACACGAGTTAGTGACTGCCTGACCCCCAGAGGTTAGAACCTTGAGAAGCCCTCAACAGTGTGCAGTCTGCACACAGGCCAGATGTTACTGTGACCCATGGTGACTGGGTTCCAATGCCAACCACTCCACAAAGGTCTGAAAACCATCTCCTCTTTGTGAAGAGTCAAGTCTGTCATGACAGGTCGCAGTCACATACACAGCTCAAGCAGATCTGTCAAAGTCCACAAACTGTACACAACCGTTCACAAAGTCCCCAGCTGTCATTTACCTGTAATACCAGAATGAGCTGAAAAAGTTCGATGGAAAATGCCAAGCCCTGCCGGGCCTGCTGATGTGGGACCTAAGCAGTCTTCCAAAGGAGGAACCATATTGCAAGAAACACCATGTTGTACGTTCTTCTGAGTGTCAGCATAATGTGGAGGGCAGAAAGTCTGAAGCTGCCCATAAAAACCTACAAGGAGAAGAAAGTGGTCAGTAAAAGACCTGGACAGAGATACAAGGGATAGCATGTGGAACAGTGGCCGTGAGAACGATAAAAACCTCGACTGCAGTAGCACTAGGACTTCAATTATTTTCCACCAATAAAGCAGCTTTGATATGAAGCTCCCTAAGGCTTCCTCCAGTTGCTACTAACTCTGAACACAATCTGCTTCATGGACATCCTGATTCCAGCATGACTTGTGAGAGGCACTGACTGGCTAGAAGCCACAATTTTTCAGGAAATTTCTCCCTTTACTCTGCAGTCCTGCTGTCTGGACTGGTACTCTCCAGATTTCACACTGGGCTGCTGCCTGAAAAATCTAAGAAAATGCTTAATTCAAAATAAAGGAAGATTACGCAAGTAAGGTCTGAATAAAATCTGAGGGTCTGTCACTGATGCCCAGACAGCTGGCTGATAGTGCGGGACATGCATATGAGACTCAGAAGGGCTGCTAGCTGATGATCCATGGGGCCTGCTGTTTGTAAATACAAAACTTATCCACTCATTGGTAGCAATGAATCCACACGGAAGAGAACCGAGACCATTATGCCACATGACATAAAAGATCCTCACCAGCGTTTTTGTTCTTTAAGTTGTTTTTTGTTCCTTAAGTGATATTTGAGAGAGGCATACAAGCACTCAGTAAATTCACATTGAAGTCCACGCCAAAATATATATTTATATAACCAAAACCACACTTCTTGGTAAAACAGGGACACGTATGCAATCTAAGAGGCACAGACAGATGTTCTGCAGTAGGTTGGCCTGAAGATTTTTCTCATGGAAGCAAGGTCTTTTCTCCTCCTTAAAAAATTGCTGCTAAGTCTAAGTTTTGGAGATTTTGCTCAGAGTCTGAAGGATGGCTTTTATAGGTAAAAGACTGTGGTATGCATTTATTTCTGTTTTCTATAATATGTTCTTAGAGTATATGTCAGAAATGAAACCATTATAAATTCAGTGTTACAATATATACATATTTTCCTTTTAAGAAAAACTGTGAATCAAGCTCCTCTCTGCCAGTGCTGTGGCTCCTCGTTCTCACCACTCTCTTTCCATGCATAAAGGAAAAGGGAAAAAGACAGTGCATTACCTCCAAGGTGTTACATAGAAATTGTAGCCCTTGACTGTCCAAAAATAGGCCCAGGAGTGATACAGTCTCTGAAGATTTTATTAGCAAACAGCTTATTGCCTAAGGGCTGGTGTGCTATTCTCTTGATGAAAAATATGTTGTGGTAAGTCATACCAAAAAGCCACTGTCAGAAAAATGACCCCCTACCTCAGAAAGCATCTTAAGGAATTTCCTGTGTCTCAAGTTTATTCATTGACATTACTGTCAATAGAAAAAGCTGACATGCAGGGCTGTCTCCTTTAGCCAGACTAGTTAACCAACATCCATATGACAAAGTCTTTCCAGCTGAATTTCCTTTTAGCGTAGAAAGATCAATAAAAAGAAACAACAACAAAACCTTCCCTAAACCCTTGGAATATCAACATCAGAAAAAAAGGAAAAAAGGGGAAAAGAGGGATTGAAAAACATCTTTTAATGCACCTTTGTATATAAACTCCGTACTGCAGATACTGGCTTACAATTCAAGAACTTAAATAACTCCCCTCTCCTTAGGCATCTGTTCATTGTCTTTCGGATATTATAAAAAAGGAGGAAACCTTGTTACTTTCAGTGATTATAAATGTTCACAGATCTGACTTCAGAGCATTTAGTACTAGGAGGGAATAAGGAATCCTAATCTGCATAGTTACAGGGACAGCCAGCTCAGGTTCATCCTTCCATGTGTTCAGGAATTAGCCTCAGTACATCCATACTGTGTAGTTAGGAAAGCGTATTTATACCAGACATTCAGCTTTCATGCCTGGGATCTACTGATGTCCATGAGCAGTAACAAACCATGAGTAGTAAGCAAATAAATTGACAGGATTAAAAGGCCATCTCCCTCCCTGAAAGTAATGGAAWGTTTGGCTGAGCAGCGTATGACAAAAGGCCTTTGGGTACCATTTAACAGTTCAGAAAGGATGAAGGAGATATCCCAGAGGATAGGAGATTATAAGCAGAGAATATCCTTTTATGGGAAGCATGAAACATGGAATCACACAATCCATCGATATTTGAGAGGGACATGCCTAAATATCTTGGGTATTATATGACACCTGAACATAACTATTGGCCTATTCATTCATTCTAGTAATTAGAAATGCCTTGCATGGGGCACCTAGTTTTGACTTATGAATAAAAAGTATTTTAAAAATAAAAATCTTATATTGGTGCAGTTCCACACCCCAACCCACACAAACGTTCCAACCTCAAATTCCTTTACAGGGATAGTCTATGCTTAGAGACATGTTATGAACATAAGGCACTTGGCAAACTTTTTCTAGATGGTGGCTAGGAGCTAGGTGTATTTCCATTAACTTTGCTATGGAAGTGTGCACATGGAACTGTTGTTTGCTAAAGCTGCACTGAGTGTTTACGTACAGATAATGCATTTCATAAATAATAAGGATGGAGAAAGGAGAAGGATGCAGTGGAAAAGATGCTGTATCACTTTATGTGATATAACTCATTTTCTGCCAAGCGGGAGGAAGAATGCATGATTTAGGAGTTTTATGATTCTAATTATTTTTCCTTTGAGACTAATTTGTGTGGTCTCTGTGAAGAAACATACAAATGTTGGCATGCATAAGATGTCCTTGAATTGCAACAGAAAACTCCATATTTAAAAACATCAGAATAGGCCAGGACTATGGACAGGAAAAGACAGTCTGAACCTGCACCCAGGAACTCAGAAGAGACCTTATGGGGAGGTCTAGGTAACAATGGCAAATGAAACATAGTCTTTGCATTTTATTTAGTAGTCTTGCAAGACACTTCTGTGCACACACAATGAAATAAATGCCTAATTTACACATATGTAACAAGAGTTTAGATCAGGCAAATAGTTAACATGAAAGAACACTGAAACAATTGTCAGTGTTGTGTCTGAAAACCTGCATGAAAAGAATATTTTGACTTCATATAAAAGAGAAGAAAAAAAAAAAAGAAAAGAAAAAAAAAGAAAGAAAAATAAAAAGTAGAAGCACGGTTCCTCTTCCACATCAGGCACAATCTGCAGACTCTGTGCTCACTCTAGAGAGGCTGAACACTCATAGATTTCATTGTCTTTTGCAGGGGCTGTGGGCACTTTGCAGCCCTAGCTGTAAGATGACGGTTTCAATCTTTTTTTCTTTTAAAGTTTAACTGCAACAGAACTGAGTCAGACTGCACAGCATGTTAGGAATTTACAACCCAATCATGTTCAGTCCTGACATTTAAGAATCAACTGTAGTAAAATAAAATAAAATGAAAGAAAAAAACAATACCCATCTGAAACTTGACTTAGAAGCTACATAGCTACTGACAGTTTTTGCCTCCTTCAAAAATGCTTTTAAAATCAACTTTTCTCTCAACCAGTAATAGGACACACTGTGAAAGTTTACTGTTGAGTCAGACTAGTTACCAGAAACAACCATTTCGATCTATAGTGGTCTGAGCCAGCTGGCAAGACCCTTCAAGACACATGCTGAAATGTCCTTTCACATTGCTCTGTGCTCATTCTCTATTTGTCCCTTTCTCACAGTATCCTGTTCCCGATGCAGAACAATCTGGCAGTAACTTTGACCATTGCTAGCTGAAGTCTGGCAGAAAGACTTCTTACCTTGGGGTTGAGCTATTGTGAGTCACATCCTCTGTGTTTGCTCATTCCCTCCTTAAGCAAAATGATATTGTCTAGCAAAGTCTTACAAGCTTTGACCCATTGGTACATTAACTGCTATATTGCAGAAAGAACCAGGGAAGTGCACAAAGCAGTTTCATCAACTGATAAACCCCCAAATAATTTTTTAAGATTGAAAGAGAACACAGAAAAGTAATTCAGCTTTCCTAGATGCATCTTCTTTTCATGATTCACTGTCATAAATATCCATCTTATAAAATGGAGAGCCATAAACAGGAAAGAGCAGAACAGAGTATACATCGTTCTCTTCCCCTCAGTTATTTAGCACTATTCTAAAAGTCTTTGCCCACATCTGCAGTGCATCAGGTCACAGTGTAGAGGACTTTGAACTGGGGCCCAAACATAATACAGCAAAATCTCCTAACTTGGTATCAGGAGCTCTTCCCTTTATTCACCTGGTGCCATGCCCAAGATAATCTACACTATCGCTGAATATAGGATAACCTGAAACCACATGCAAATCAGGCCCGAGAACCTGACYATAGCTGGCCCCTCATTCGAGATTATCTGTTAGAGAACTACCTGTAGSATCAGTTTTCTGTGTTTTCATGCAGCACTGGAAAAATAAAGAAGGCAAACAGGTTGGCTAATGAAGTTCCAGAAACTGAACATTTCTTCTTAGGACTGCAACTCTGGATTGTATCAGTCGCTTTCTTATTAAACTATTTAAAACATACGCACGCACAAGGTTATGTCAACTGTGGTTCTTTGAATCAGTACACTATAGCCAAGATCCATGATGTCAAGATAAAGAATAAACAGTTATTTTTCTGGCATGATAGCATTATTTCCTGAGGAATTTTTTTTTAAATGATAAAATAGCTGTATACTGCAAGAATCTCTTCTAAAAGCAAGAAGCTCTTGTTCTTTATCACATACAGAGCCTCGTTCTGAGAGATGCTGAGCATCTGAAAATCCCAGGTACACAGCCCATCTCAAATTCACAGCTGAAATCGTGGTCCACATAAGTTTGTGACAGAGTCCTGATCCCATTGAACTGATGTGGACAAAGATTTCATTACAGATATGTAATGAATGACTGCCACGGTTATAATTTCCATAAAGTAGGAAGTTTCTGATGAACATTTATTTCCTCCTCAGTCAGCTCTCTGCCTGGCATCACAAAGAGAGAATATTTTCTCAAGAAAATCATTATAACTGCCATTAAGAAATACACATCTTGGGTGAGTAGTCTTTACTGCTATGGTATGTAAGAATTTCAGCTCTCTTTGGCCTAAACTACTTCAAAATACTGTTCCTCTGCAGTATATTTCTACAGTGTCCACTAGGTGAATTACACAAACATCAAGTAATCATTTGGTACCATCTGAGTGTGAAGAACAAAAGGAAAAGAAAGAGTAAGACACAGATATGAGTCACATATTGTACTGCCAGACTGACTTGCAAATGTGAAAAACTAGAAATGTTTCTATTTATTTAAATCTGATTATTTGTCATTAAAAGATAACTGTTACTAGTAGAGCTGCCTGTATAGATACACTAGTATAGCTAACTTGTATCAGCTAACAATTTTTTTAAAGAAGTGGCAAGTTTTTTCTYTACTGAATATTTTGCATGACTTTTTTATTTCTTCCATTACTCAGCCAGCATTCGTCATTAGCTTAACTCACAAACACATATGACATAAGTTACAGGCACAATTTTAAAGGACAGTCAGATTTCTAGTGCAAAAATGTTCACAGTATCAGAAGCATCCAAAATCAAGTCAGCTATGTCCATGCCCAAAGGAGCTTTACCTCACTCTACRCTATAAGCACAAGAAGCTTGCTCACTGTGAAAGAGGAGTTTCTATTGCTGTTCTTTTCTTTCCTACCTCACGCATCTCTTCTGACTTGTCTCAGAGCAATACCTTATTCTTGCAGCTGCCTGTGTGCTGCAGATGCCTGTCTTCAGGTACCTCTGCTGAGATCCCTGTAGTTGTTCTTGGCTGAAAAGATTCACCAGTACAATACAGGTCCTGGGCCAATTGTTGCAGATTTCCAGGACCTGTACTGTATTCTATTCTGTCTACAAACACATAGTACAATGGTGTACAATGGCGTCAAGCTGGGAAGTTGTCACTCCAGTCTCCAGTCCAGGATAGTTTCAGATTTACTGCCTATGGTAATCCAATAAAAGATACTACAGTCTAATGAAAGGAAAAGAAGAGCTTCACTTCTGCAGCTCAGTGAGTCATCTAACATCATCACTTCCAAACATCCCATGCAGCAAAGGAAATTGTGAATTTCATGTGAGGAAGGAAAGGGAATATTTAGTCTACTATGTAATATTAACCAAGGCAATAAAAAGCCCTCTCTGACATCGCTGTGTATCTGATGCTGAAAATCACTCAGAACAAATAATGAAATCTGAACTGTCGACAGTGTTCTTCCAAGTAAAAGCAGTTTCACAATACAAGTAGCTATTAGATATAAGAGGCTTGTCAGTCTTGGATCTCCTACATCATTTCTTTCTAAAGGATAGTGCTCTGAGATCTCCATGAGCTTTTAAGATGCTCAGGCTTTCAGTAAGGGAGTCTGTTCAGAACTTGTTTTCTTCAAAAAGCTTTCAGGCAATGAAACTCTTTCTTCCTCGGTACAGCCAATTTAAATGGAGTTGACAAGTTTAAGACTACACATTGAGACAAAAATGTCACCATTGTTTGGTAGTGGACTGGGCTGAAGTGGCTATAGCTACAGCACTTTAAATCATGAAAGGGCAGGTTATGAACTGCAGGAGACAGAAACTAACAGAGCTTCCCACAGACAGTTCTTATATACCAAATAGTCCAGGCTGGTGAGATAACTCTATGGTGTTTTTCTACATTATAATGATGTGACCAGGGAAGATGGCAATCTTTGTGTTGCTGCTGGGAAAACACGACTATGAACTCTTGAAACATTTGCTTTTGAGATGGAGAGTTTAAGCAAGCCTTTCAGGCACAAAGGACAAACAAAGCTTTCAGTGTAGCACATAGGAGTGAGACAGCTGTGCTTAAGTTAGAGAGAGTACATTCTGACAAAATACCTCTTATAGTGACAATAGGTTACTTAATCTCTGAAAAAACATTTAATATCCAAATGTGGCTATTGTATTGCAATGTATTATATCTTTCAATACTAAAAAAAAATAAATTAGAGTTCAGCCCACATTGTCTTCCTACCAGTTTTAAGTGCAGAGATCTTTACAATTGCAACTTTGAGTTGCTATCCATGTGTATATAATTCCTGTCAGCAATGTCTATTTTCAACGTAGGTTTTCCTAGGACAGGGAGGCAAACACAGTAATGCTAACATGGGACTAAGTAATGTATGGGTTTAAGATCCAAGCTCTTGAGATTATCCATTTTTTGATCCACTCAGAAGATAGTATTAAGCTGTATCTTAAATTTGGATGTGGAATGGGGCTTCAGTCCATATGTGACATTCACCCAGATGAGGGTCTCTACTGGGCCTTCTTCTTATAATGGTTTTAATGACCCATGTCTTCTGTCCTTTTAAATCCTCTTTGGACTGTAGAAGGGGGAGATGGGAACACAGTAGCATCGCTCTGGCCTGCCCTAAAGAGAAGATGCCCAAGCAGATATGGAGATAGCTGCACCAGCCAGTGCAACTCCTGTGTGGAGCAGCAACTAATCTGAGGTGATCCGTGAGCCTCTGGGAGGCAGGATTCTTTGGAAACTGTTCAACTTGGGAGCAACTGGTTGTGATCCCGGCTTTTACAATTACTGAAGCTCCCATGACCATGAGAGGAAGAGGATGGTAAAGCCATCTATGCACTCAAAGACAATTTTTGTTCCAGGCAGGAAGACAGACCTTAATGTCTGGACGCCTTTCTGGAAGATGAGTTCTTGCCAAATATTCAGCAAAAAAGGGAATTGAGTAAAATGTATTGCACTGTGGAAATAGGAAGGCTAACCTGATCCCTTCATGCCCCATATGCTAGGAATTTATTGGATCTGCTCTGGCATGTCTTCACATATGTCATATGACAATGAACAGTATATTAATAAATTTCATCCTGTACTCTGTTGGCCCTAGATTATTAGTGAAACTTTAATGAGAGAATAGAGAAAGCCAACAATAATAACTGTTTACATCCATTGGTAAATTTCATTTTCTTCTAGAGCTAATCAGTGCTGTACAGGATTACCAGTTCCTGGAAGAAAAGCACTTGGCTCAGATCCTGCTCACGCATGGTCTGGTACGATAAGAAGAACAAACCAGGACTGGCACCTTCCTTTCTCCCCTTCACACTCATGAACTCTGGGAGATGCCTTGGTGTCCTGACTCATTCCTTTGCCTAGAGAGACTGCTTCCATCAGTGGAAGAAAATAAAAGAAGCCTTGGTTTTCTCAAGATGTTTCCTATGATATCTAGTGTGATAGTTCTCAGGAAGCCTGATCAAAAAGCAGAATCCCAAGGCCTTTAAAAGTCCAGTGTGCTATGTACCTTGTGTATGTAAATATGGCAAACCATATACTTAAACAGTTGAGAGGAAACAGCATTACTGCTGTCAACATATTTCTGAAATGTTAAGGTAATTACCATTCAGACTCCATACCAGCTAGAAAAAAAAAACTCAAAACAACCCAACATTGTTTTCAGCTACTGTTAATTTTCTTCTTGGCTACAGAGGTTTATACCTGATTGAACAAAGAGGGAGAGAGAAGTGTTGCAGAAGCTGTTTACACAGTGCAAGTGGGAACACAGCTGTAAGAGACATGTATGCTAATAAAAGAAGAGGTCTTCATCACTCCACAAGTGCAAGGGAGAACAATATTCCACCTCTTGAAAACCTGGTAACACTTTATGTGTAAAGCCAGGAAGGATTAGAAGCATAACATTAGAAAATTAAAAGCAGAGGCCATCACAGAATTATTTGCAGTTCTATTTCAACAACAGGTCTGAAAATCAGTCTGAAGAGAAACCCGTAACTCCATAGTAAGATGAATAACAATTAGCTAAGCTAAGAATTTTAAGGACCTCTGAAGGCAGGGTCCTGAAGGCTACTTCCCAGAGTCCTTCAAAAGGAAAGGTGCCTTAAAAATACCAGCGCCAGCCCTTGAAGCACTTAATGTGAAGCCAAGCAGCAGTGGCAAACAACTAACATCAGTGATGAAGATTCTTTCTTCTTACCTTGAATGTGGAGGCTATTTGGTTGAAAAGAAGGGTTTGCTGCTGGCTGGTATGTCTTTAGAGGCATTCCTGCAGGCTCTTGAAGGTGGGGAGGTTGTGGAGTCCGTCTCTGCATCATGTGATGTGGAACTGAAATTCTCTGGGGGCTGATGTGGTGAGGAGAAGGAGCCAGAGCAACAAACCTAGGAGTTCAGAAACACAAAACTGTAAAATCCCCAACAGATAAGAGCTAACGATTGTTTCTACTTTACTTAAATCACTATAATGTTTAGCAGTTTGCATAGATACAGACTTCCAAAAGAACAGTGTGCAGCCCAGATACAGAGAAGATGTATTTTCAAATGGTGACATATCATTAGATTTGACAACTGGGAAATTAAAAGGCTGAATTGCACCCTTATAATGGAAAATTCCTTTTAACTTCTGTGGGTGGGTTTAAGTCTTAATGGGAGGAGGTACCTCATAGGGGACCTGATTTCTGAGGCATTGCCAGCTGTCTCATTGTAAGCCTTTGTGTCAACTGTATCCATCAACAAAAAGCTGTCCTTGCTCACTGGAAGTGAGCAGTCAGTTCTGGTCATTGGACACTGAGGATTTAGATATTAGGTTCAGGTCCAGGTTCAGGTTTCAAGTTCTAGAAATCTTTGTATGTTACATAGAGCTATTTGAAAATGAACAATCTGAAGCCAGTATAATGTATATAAAGGCAAGTGTTAAATCGCTTCCAGTTGGGCAGAGTCTGACCATATCAAAATGTTGATCTGGACTCAAAGTATAAACTTACAAGCCTGGCAGAGGAGGAGAACTATTCAGACTGAACCTGGTGGTGCAGCTGCCACAGAGGTCCATCACTTCAGTGGTATGTTTTGCACAGCTCTGTTACTACTGGCACTACAAGGATTTTACACGAGGGTTTTACAGACTTTGTAAGTTTAACTTTTTTCTACATTTCCTTAAAATTGCATACCTCAAAGTACATTACAAATAGGTGCTACAGTCATTTTTGCAGATGGAAAGCTGAGATTATAAGAGCTCTGGCCCGTGCCCTCAATGACCAAACCACCCACTAGACCAATGGGATCTGATTAGTAAACAAAAGCTCAGCCTGGGCTCGGGGATGGCTCAGGGGCACCTTGTCATCCATGAGAGGAGATCCGGGAGGGCCGACAAAAAATGAGCCAGGATATTTCTGCAAGAGGGTGAGTGAAAACTGATGTGGTATTCCTGTCACAGATCAGCCTCTCTCTCCACTCTTAAAAACAAGCTGCAAGTCTGTGCCAAGCAAGAGCACCCACCTATGCTTCTCTGTGGTGAGTGTGCTCAGCAGCTGCTGCTAGGAGGGATTAGTGCTTACAGTTAACACAGTCTGCCAGGATCCTAAAGCATGGATCTGGTCCCTGTTCTCCTGAGGCTGGACCTCAATACACTAGGTGACTTTTTTTTAACCTAGCAGTAAAGAATGTTTTTCCTGCAGAAGTGTAAGGAAGCTGTAATCGCACCCTGAATACAACAGAAGGTGCAACTGTGGTAGTAACACTACAGAACACCTCTGGACAGGGTCATCATACGTGTTATAACTGCATTTAAATCCAAGACACCTGAGATCTTTTATGCTGCAGCTCAGAATCAGTATCTGCCACACATTACCTGTGTGATTTTGACTTAATTTGAAACATATTTACTACATTTCTGGTAGATCCATAATTTACATTTGGAGTATAGCAAGTGCCAAGATGAACTTTGGATGATTTACTGCCTATTCAGTTTTCTTTGAGAATCACATTTTTAGGCATATTAGATAGGGTTTGGATGGTCTTTGTGCTAATTTGGTATTAACTTCATAAACACATATATTATTTCAGATATGCTATACAGATGGAGGAAATAAAGATGTCACTGCTGAGTCATTGAGTCTTTAATGTGTCAAATATTTCATTGTTCCAGATAACTGATGCAGTGTAGACTTAAAACGCATACTAGGGAGGAAGAGAATAAAGCATGCATGTGCTTCACAATAATACTAGAGAATAATTTTTAAAAAAAGAGAAATCAGTAGCTCTGTTGTGATAAAAATATCAGAGGCTTTTAAAAAGTGCTACAACTACCTGGTTGTGTCTCCTGAGTAAGGACTGGAGTTAGTTTTTTGTTAGTTTTTTTAGCACTCACACATAAAGACTGTTATTTGCTGCCAGAGATTAATAGCAATGCACAGACAGTCTTTTATTACTACTATTATTTAAAAAATCATGGGATATCCTCCTCTGTGTTTTCAAAATTCATTTGTGAAAATTAATCTCTGAAAAATGGTTTTAACCAGCAGCCAACAACAGGGAAAAAATCCTTTTCAAAACTCAAAGTGAAAAGCACAGTTTTACAGATTTCACATTTGATTTAACACCCAAAAACCCCTTCCAATAATAATGCACTACTTTGTATAGCCGGACAGGACTCCTTTTTAGTAGACTTTAGTGGTCTTTATAATGATTTATGAATCACTTCATGAATTCCTGGCTTACTCATATGGGTGACTATAGATATCTACTTTTACTTCCCTTCTGCCTAACAAAAGAGAAACTTGGACTTGTCTCAGTCCAGATTTGTCCCTGAACAAATCACAGTGTGTTACTGGGGGAACTGCAAATTTAATTTTGTTCCTGAAACAATCAGGACCAGCTTGTAACCACTTGGAAACTGCCATCAAGAATTGTGGCCAAGCCCTGGAGCCAATGCAATCAGGAACCAGCCAGATTTGCAGAAAGGTGCCCTTCCCTACGCCTGCTGGACACAAAATCAGAGCAGGAACATTTCTGGAGCCATCGAGTAGCCTCTCCCTTTCCAATAGTAGTAAGGAGAAAGTGTCCTGCTGGAGAATGACTAGATTTGGCAGTAAGCAAGGGAGATGACAAAGTTACCAAAGCTTACCTGTTTTAATGAGATTAGTTAAAATGGCACATACACAGGGGTTTTGTTAATGACCAATACTGGCCATGGCTACATGGAGAAAAGATTTTACTCTAGCATTTGTTTTCTGGAGCTAGCCCAAATGTAAACTACATGCACAATCTAAGCAATGTGTGGAAAAGGAAGGGAAGAGGAAAGCCAATAGTAATAGTATATTTATATAGTATAAGTAGTGTATTTATATCGTATTCATAACTATTCATGTAGTTTATTTTAGCATGGTTGGCCACCTGTAAATGAGCCTTTGGTGTGGTGGGGAAACAACCTTTTACATCTCTGTAGCAAGAATATATACAAGGTGTTTCTTCACCTAGCATCTCAAGTGCTTTGAGACTCCTCAGTGAAAGAACTGGCTGTGCTGAATTGTCTGGGCATCAAAGGGCTGAAGAGGTTATTTTTGTAGGTGGAGAAAATACCGAGAACTGGGTGGTAGAGAAATGCTTTTTTGTTAAACTTCCCACCAAGCAGAACTGCCATTGCAATCCAAGACAGTGGAGACAGCTATTATAACTGTGATATCAAGTTGTCACTGTTCAAGCTGATTGGAAACAAGGAAAGCAAGAAAAGAATTACCATTCAAAGCTCTGCCTGACTATGGCTTTTTGATGGTGCTCCCCTTTTTCGATGGGAATTTGAAAGACTCATCACCTCAGAATTATCTTGGCTGTTGTTCTTTTAGGCTGGCAGTCTTTCATTTGATTTCACACTCCCAGCCTCAGGAAGCTCATGGAAGTACATGACTGGCCCAGCAATATTGGACATTGTGCTTATGCAGGAATCTCTCAGTGGGCTTCTCCCACCTTCACTGCTTGGTATCTCCAAGAGTTGTCACCTGCATCCACTTCACAGGGCTCTCTGTAGCTAAGTAGCCAGCTCCCCTTCCTAAGGGGAGAAGGGAGAGCAGGAAATTTGGTCCAAGACTGGAGCCAGCGTGCTGATGACAAGAAAATTCCAGGTTTCGCATGGATTTCAGTCCCGCCTTAAAAGGAAACCCCTTTGACTCACTGCCTGCTTCACTTACCCACCTTCTGAAAGACAATAGCAACTCCGAGCTGCAACAAGAAGCTGAGTTTTCCTTGCCTTTTCTTACAGGAGATTAGGAAAAGGGCAACAGAAAGAACACAAGGCAGCATCCCAAATCTTTCTGCTCTTCTGTCCTCCTCCCTCAATGCTTGAAACCTCACCCTGCAGAAGTGAGGAGCGCAGGAAGGACGGGAAGGATGGGAGACTGGCATTTTGGGGGCAGAATTGGGGAATGATTCATTGCAAGATAGACTTAAAAGCGAGAGCCACTACAGCAAAGGAAAGCTGGAGTTATGTATCTTCTTTGTGAGRAACTCTGGGAGAAGTGGCTAATCTAATTGCTATATATGCAGACACCCATACATATACATACATATGGTGGAAAGAAGAAGTAACATCAAGAGTTCAAATTTCAAAATGCACACAAAAATTGTGTACAGTCATTAAAAAAAAATCTATAATTTGGCAGCCAATCACATTGAYTTGGCATCTGAGATATAATTTCTGAACTATTGTTTTTAGCACTAACGGTACCATGAATTGCCCCTCATGCTTCCAGCTTTCCACTCTCTCTCAAATTCTCCTTCCTGTGTGGCCATATTCATAGGATATCAGAAAGCACATTTCAAATGTGGGTATAAAGATTACTTTGAATCACCAGAAAAAAGTGTAAGGTAACTTACTTTAAAAAAAACAAAAGTGTGAAGGTAAACTTACTCTGACCCTTCTTTGTAGTCAAAGAGAATCAACTTTGTCAAATCTTTGACAGCTGCTAATCTATTCTAGGAAACAGGACGTAAGACTTTTTAGTGGCTTTTGGTAAATAAGGCAGATTACACCAAAAATGTCTGCCACAACCAATTTTTCTTTTTAACAGAAAAAGCATGTTAAGAACCCAAATACCAAACAATCATTTGGGCTGCAGGACAACAGCTCTGTCAATTTCATACCCCTAGGGGGTTAGTATGTTTCTGCTTTTCCCCTTTGTACTATTTCAGAGTTCTTGAAAAAAAAGTTGATTTTTGCTAAATCTAGCAAAAGAGCATTATTTCATATTGCATTAAATTCTGTGTTTCACTTTTCCCAACTAGTAGTTTGCTGGGAAAAATGTTAATTCCAATTATTCTACAGTTTCAAATAAATTCTGCAAGGGACTAGGAGCATGACAAAAATAATGATAATAGCATATTGTACTATAGTAGTAATAATAGCAAGTGAAGGGAATATTTTATTTGCTTGGGAACAGCAAAGARAATTTTTTCATTGCAACTAAATATTTCTTTAAAATATATTGAAAAGACGGGAAACTACATCCGCATATAAATGAGGAAAGAGGAGAAGACATAGTTTACCTACCATTAATCCATGCTACACTATGGCACAAAATGCTACTAGCAGGAATTATTTGAGATAGGAAGTATGTAACTATCTTGGATATAACTATGTCTTCATTCTCTGCTTTTTCTCAGCTTTGCACTGAAAAGTAAAGCATGTGCCATCATTTAGACAACATCAATCCTTATGGTTGCTTTCAGTATGCTTCCAAATTGGAAATGGAACATTAAAGCTGAAAACTTTGGTCTTTTTTTTTTCTTCAGAGGTCATAGTTTTCTTTGAACAATTTGTAAACACAATTTATTGGGTTACTGCTCTGTTAACTGGCTGAGTTCTAATCCTTTTTATTGGGCTGCAACAGTTTGGGAACATATCCAGATGTTATGCAGTTGACACAGCCAGAGATCAGGCTTTCATCTTATTACAGTTGAAGTTTTGGCTGGACAGAGGACAAAACCATAAGCTCCCTGTAGCAGGTTGCTGTCTCCAACAGTGTCCTGTACAGTGCTGCACTTTCTGACAATGTTAAGTGAGGAAAAATCTATGCTCACTCCCTCTTTATTGCCTTTGTATTTCTAGGCAAATCCAGAAAATCTGGGGTGATGTCTCCATTTTCTGCTTTAAACATTCCTGTCATTCTGCTGTGATCTCACATTTTGGTTTGGCTCCACACTTTATGCTGTGTGCTAGTGACTTTGCAGCTTCTCAGTCCGCTGTCAATGGGGGGAACATTCTGTTATAATACAGTATTCTGTAACGCAATATATTGCACTGTAAGTTAGTCCAGCTAGCTATCGATGACAATCAAATAAATGTGGTTTAAAAACACTTCTAAGGAAAGCATAGCTTTTGCCAAGTACAATTTTGAAAAATCAAATGTTTTCCCCAAAAGTCATGAATGCATTCATTTGACCAAAATAAGAAAACCCTAATTTTTTTACCTACCTATGATACAACATGTTTCTCTCCAATGATTTTTCTGTTGCAAATGATTTTTTTTTTACAGGAAGGGAATCTTCTCGCACAACAGAAATATTTTGGCCAACACAAAACAAAATTTTTGTCCATAGTTTTGTGCAGCCACTGAATTTGCACTTGTCAAGCTCTGCCTCCACCCTGAACAGCAATGATCCCACAGCAGGTTTCTATCCCCATGGTGTCTCAGGGGAGTAGATTGCATGTGCCAGTAGACTTTAATTTTATATCCTTCTTTTCAGTCATTAATAAGTGTCTAAAAATCCTTTCCATGCTCAAGCTTTAGGAACACAAGAACTGCTATTTCAGATCAAACCAGTGGTCCATCTAGCCCAAAGAATGGACGGCAGGAAGAAAGAACAGCCCCTCTGGCCAGCACCACATGTTCTTTGGTGAGAAGAAGAAAGGAGAATTTAAGTGGACTTCAAAGTGGAATTTAAGGAAAGAAGCTGTGAGTGGCCACCTCAACATACAGATTCCCTGGAGAGAGAGATACATAACTTTAAAATCTCTCTCAGCATTTTCTGTGGCTGTATTGTATTAGAGAACTGAGTTTCTTGCAAATGCAAAGAAAAGGAAAACAGTGCTTTTGGAAAAAAGAACAAGTGTGGAAACAGGCTGGAGAAAAACTCCAAGCTTTGCTAGGTTGGCTCTGAAAGGAGGTTGTAGTGAGGTGGGTGTCAGTCTCTTCTCCCAAGTAACAAGCGATAGGACAAGAGGAAACAGCCTCAAGTTGCACCAGGGGAGGCTTAGATTGGATATTAGGAAAAATTTCTTCACTGAAAGGGTTGTCAAGCATTGGAACAGGCTGCCCAGGGAAGTGGTTGAGTCACCATCCCTGGAGGTATTTAAAAGAGGTGTAGACACTTAGGGACATGGTTTAGTGGTGGACTTGGCAGTGCTAAGTTAACGGTTGGACTTGATGATCTTAAAGGTCCAATCCTTTGCAACCGGAATGATTCTATGATTCTATGGCTCAGGTTCAGGGTTAGACTTGCTGCCACCTCCACTCTTTACCGTCTGTCATTTATGTGTGTCATTTGCTCACTAACAAAAAAAGTGATAATGTCTTAGCAGACAATCCTCTGAAGTGTCCCATGCCTGGAAAGAAATTACTGTGCTGATTTCAAAACCACACTTTTAAGGTCTTTAACTAAAGACTTCCTTTGAGGCAGCCCCTTGTATGCCACATACAAAGGGCTTTGTAATATGTGAAGATTGGATGTCTCAACTCCCTGGTTAGAACTACTCAGAGGTTTTTGCTTCTGGAAGTCTGGCTTGGAGCTACTTACTATTTTACAGCAGAAGCATAAAAGGAATATAACCACACACTCAAATAAGTAAAAAGAAGCACTGTTGCAGAACTTATTATAGCATTACAGTAATGCTAAACTGAACAGTTCAGCCCTAAGTCCTTCTTGCCAGCTTTACAGAATCGCTAAAATTCCTGTCAGGATGTGTCATGCTTCAGGGACATACCACTAGCTCTGGTTCACAGGAAGGTGAAAAATCACCTGGAACAGCAAGTCCAAATGAAAAATTGTGTTCTGGTCTCACATTGGTTAACAGGCTACTTCTTGCACAAAAGCAAGCCTTGAAAAGTAAAATGTATATGTTGGGCAATTCAATACATCATAATAAAAAAATGATTAAAAAAATAGTTTCAAGCATTTGGCACCATCAGTTTTGGGGCACTGAGCTGCACATGTTAACTATGCCATATAAAACCAAAATTTTTTATCTGGATTTTAATTAGATTGTTTTTTCAGCTTCCTTGAATGACCATGTCTTCTTTTATTACAAAAATGAGTGAAAAGGAAGCCAAGTACATATTCCCTTTTACACATATGCTTTTGGGTACCATTACCATTTGGTACCTTCATTGAACAATTGCAATATTTCGTATTAAGGGAGCACTGACAGTTAGTATCAAAGAGCTGGAACAAATAAAATGTATATCTGCATTTTTATTATGCATGTTTTCTCCTTTGACAAATGAAGTTGCTTCTTGGATCCAAACTCTCTGACTTGCACTCTGTGTACATTGAGTTTTGTACACAGAATGAAGGCAGTGTAAGATGTGTCCCATGTTTGATTCAGTTTCTCACATTTATAAGGCTTAATCAAGTCCACGCTCTCCCTCCCATCACCTAGGTGGAGAAAGACGCAAGACAAGCCCTCCAATTATTTCTCTACCCCATGGTACCTGGAGATGTAGAGAAAGTGCTTATTTCCTTCTGCTTCTGTCACTCACAAACCTGAGCCTGCTGTCCAAAATGGAAGGGGCACATGACTGGCCCCCAGAGTTGCCAAAGCAGCCAGGCCAGCTTGGATCGGCTTCAGTCCAACAGATGCAGGCTATTGCAGGGGCGAGTGCTGGTCAGCCAGTCCTAGCTCTGGAATGACCCCAGGCATGCACAGCGCATCAGGAACTGTACAACATGGGGGGAACAAATCCCCTGCTTGCACCCCTAAATCCTGCAGTCCTCTCAATGATGAGATTGGGATAAAAAGGGTGATTCACACCTTTCAAGGACGCTATCTCTGGCACTTTTTATACTGAAGTGTTGGTTTGTTCAGTTCACATTTTCACAGCTATCATCACACCCATGAAGTGGTGTAAATGACAGCCTACTTGCAGGGCCCCTAGGCGAGTGGACTGTATTAGATTCAAGATGCAGATTCTGCATTAGTTTTTCTTTTAAACATTTCCCTTAATTYGTACTATATGTTCTGTAATCAAACCAACACTGCTGTAATACTTTTTTTCTTTTCTGAATTTAAATTGCCATTTGTCACACTACCTAAATGAAGATACCGGCACCTTTTTTTTTAATCCAAAGTAGCTCCAGTATGTGAATTAGCACTTAAAGCCTTTTTAGAGGGAGTGTATACAGTTAATGTATGAGAATGGAGTGTATTACACTAGCTTTTTGTTATTGCTATTCTGTAGAATACTGTAGTATCCTGAGGTCTGTAACGCATTCAAGGACTTAATGAGTTAAGTCATACTCTAAATGCACCTGCTTGTCCTACACCAGTAACTGCCTCAGAAATGGGCTATTGAGATCACTGTCTTTCATCATGAAATTTATACCTGTAATAACTATTGATCTGTCCCTGCCTGTCACCTCGTGCTCTGGCAATTGTTAGATGTGGATGTTGGACAGTTCACGCACTGGAGAGAAAACTATACTGGGAAGGAAAAGCCTCTGGGTCAGGAAAGAGAGCATGGACAGCCCCAGAGTTTGCACAGAGGGCCAGAGCCAGGGCAAGGGAAAAAGGTGAGGTTCGTGTGGCCAGGAGCGGGGAGGAACAACTGAACCACTAGATAAGCTCCAATGATCATGAAACGGCAAGTTTCATCTCAGACTGGTGTACAAAAAGCTCAACAACTTCCAGTGGCTCCAGAACTGGCTGAACTGACACGTGCAGTCTGAAATCAAAAAGTACTTTCAGCTGTTGTCAATTCCCCGAGCCATCATGTTCTTCCATCTTCCTGATACAAGGCAGAGTGAGTACTGCTTTCCTCCAAAGAAATTATGCTCATTTATCAGTAACTGAAATCTAGTGAACGTTCTTTTCAGGTTTATAATTGGACACTTTGTGCTCTCCAAATTACTGGCATTTCTGTCACTCAAGGAAATTAAACACTTTGAAATACATTGATGAAATACAGCAATTTATCATTCAGAGCACTGAAAAATAGGGAGATTAACAAAATAATGTTTAAGTATCCATATATGTATAGTAAGAATTCAGTGTTTTGTGTGATGGTGTATCTTCCTGACTTTTCCACTGAAAACATATTTGCTTAGGCCTCTTCAGTCTTGCAATCTGGTAGACTTCTGGTTCAATGAACTAAGTGGAAATCTATAATACCATATGCTATATAAATAATTGGAAAGATTGCTGAAAATAATTTAGGGAATGTCTAAACATGAAAATTAAACCACTTCTAAGCAATCTGCTTTCACATCAGTGAAATATCTAAAATCGTGGAAACAGCAAAGGTCAAGGGGTTTGTACCTAGCCAGCATAAAATAAATCCTGACTATAAATCAAGCTCTCAAACCAGTGAATTAAAAATTCTTTCATTATCTATTGGTCTTAATAAAATGCCAAGAAAAAAAAATGCCAAGTTCCTGCAGAAATACTTAGTATTGAGAGAATATTGACAGAATATGACTCTCCTACCACAAGTAAACCGAAACACGAATCTCAGGGCCCCCATTCTGTAAGGTATGGCTGGGATCCTCTGAAGTTTAGTGTCCCAGCCACTATGACTTTCTTTGCTCGGGCCATTGGTGGAGATCAAGAGGGGATTGGAGGAAGTCCCTGAAATGGAGATGGATGGAAAGCCTCCCTGCCCAGGCTGGGATAACAGAGTCCCTTTCACTTCTCCTTCCCCTGGTAAACCCATACCCAGAGCAATTGTTACCCAGGGGCTGCCACCAGTGATTCTCTGCACACCGACAATTCCGTTTCCACCCATCCGGGCAGCTCTGAAGGCAGTCCTGCCCCAGGCTCGGCATGGGAAAAGCAGGGGCTGGTCTTACCTCTCTGAGTCCGCAGCTGAGAGAAGAGGTAACTGGGGGGGAGGATGGAGAGGACTACCCTGTACGTTACGTCCTGGGGAGGGGTGGCTGCTGGGGTGGGACAAGGACATTGCCCCAGCTGCTGTTCCACTTCGACTTGTCTGTGTGCTGGGGAACACAACCGCTGAAAGCAAAAGGAGAGAAATAACCCTCATCAGGCAGGCGATAGCATTGATAACTGACCAAATACTAATGGATAACACCTCCCGAAAAGCTGCAGTGCCAATTCTTAGCAACTAACTCATTTTTCTCAAGTGTTGTTTTCTGTCCAAAGGGAAGAAAAAAAAAACACAGAGAAAATAACTAAATAATCTTTGCTGCTCCCAAATGACACTTTCATAAAACCAGGCATGACATAGCTGTGCCCCTTGTCTTGGGAATTTTGTCTGAATAAGGCTGCAAATCTTCTATAGCTTCCTGTTGTAGAAGAGGTGGCAAATAGTTCCTAAGATATATTTTTAGAGCTAGTGAACAGAAAGCACAGTTTTGTGAATAGTGAAATACTTTCTACATTTTCCCCTCAGCTGTAAAAATCCCAAATTTCTTGAAGAGGTCAACCCAAAGTCAAATATTGCTATTATTGCCCCCAGACTCCCCAGTAATGCATACAAAAATTTTAAACTAGCATTAACAGTTTCAGAATTTTCTATGAGGTTGCTCTTGTATACATTATAAATAAGGAAAGGTTCTGGATGATTAAACAAAAAGCAATACAGGACTCCCTCCAAATATCCTAATTAGTGGACCCCAAATCCTGTAACATCATTTTCAGAAATTTTTAAAATCAGGCAGTCAGAAGGTAAGACACTGATTACCAAATCCCTCTGAAAATCCAGTTACTCAATTATTTTTACTGACATCTGTTTCAGGTAGCTTATGTCAATGTTGAATGGCAGCCAAATACATGCTCTTGAATATTTTATGAACCCTGAGAATGAATTAGATAGGCTGTCTACAACAGGAAAATGATCTCTCGCTGTTTGGTTGTCATATCTTCCAGTCTCTTTATAAAAAAGTATTGTTCAGGCCTAGTTTACAGAATAAAATTCTACCTATAAAACTTAGGTTATGTTAGTGAGTATGTTGGAGCTAATGATTCAAATTTATTGATAAAATCCTAGAATTTAAACCAGTTCCCCAAAGGGCATTGTAACTGGTAAAGGATCTTTCTAGGCTAAAATATCTGCATGGATGCTGCAGTCCTAGCAAAACAAACACTACTTTAGGAGTAACCCCACCATAGATCCGTCTTCAAGAAAATTATTTCACAGGTGGCAATTTTGAATGTTGCTACCCAAGATCAAAAGGGTGAAAAGTCCACCTCATCTCCCAAGTCCTCAGCCTATTTCTGGAAAGCCTCTATTCATCCTCACATGCCAGCCTTTGYGACACACTAGATATTCACCAGGATAAGACAGAGTTAAGGAAAGGCTCAGGAGTTTAATTATGCTGTAGCGTATTTAAAGAGCAGTCCTGGACATCTTTCAGCTGGTGGAGGTGACAGACAGTGCAAGATGACAGATAGGAAACCACTTTGTAAATAAAAACATCTAATATAGATGCAGCAGAAGTAATGTCAAAGTTTAGGGAAAGTCGGCATGAGCCACACTGGTGGGCAAAGCTGGAGGAGTGGAGGCTGCCCTACCACATGGCCAGGAGGACCAACAAAAACGTCTGTGGCTGCCCTCGGCGCTAACCTCTACTGTTTGCTAATTCTTATATGGACCAGAGCCTCCTAATCACAACCCAAGTGACAACAGATATCTGATAGTAAAAGGCAATCCAAACCTTAAGAGAGGTACAGAAGATGCAGATCCCACAGGGAGACGAGACTTCACTTAAGCCAGCAGAGTAACTCACTAAGAAAGGGCTGAGGAAGAACCCCCCCTAAGACAGGGGAAGGTAGTTTTTGTTGTTTTTTCACTTTGCTCATGCACCCCAAAAATCACTCTCTCCACACCCATCTCTCAGAGTAGCATCAAGACATATGCAGAGGGGAAAACAAAGGAATGACCTTTTGAATTTATTATTTTATGCTTACATGCAGTGTGGAAAAAAATACTGAAAAAAACCCAAATGCGCATTCTGGCAAATAAGCAGAGAGAATAGTTAACAAATCAGTACATTGCACAAGGAAAACCCTGATTATCTAAATAAAAACAGACTATTTAAATTATTCCTTGCCAAAATAGGGTAACTTGTATTTTTCCATGAGAAGAACACTAAAATGTGTAAGAAAATACAATGA
This sequence comes from Phoebastria nigripes, assembly GCA_035582835.1. Taxonomy (NCBI): domain Eukaryota; kingdom Metazoa; phylum Chordata; class Aves; order Procellariiformes; family Diomedeidae; genus Phoebastria; species Phoebastria nigripes. The sequence goes on along the minus strand of JAYKAV010000222.1, from coordinate 230,753 downwards.
CTTAGTTTCCCAGTACTGTGATCTTTGAGTTTAAAACAAATTTCTTCAAGGCTGTGGTTAATCAGGAGTAAAAAGGCTGGACTATGACTGGGTTTCCAGCAGAAGGTAGCAAGAGTTGTTCTTCCCTGTGATAGCTATTCTCTGCCACAGCCATGATAATGATTTCAGGCAAGTATTTTCTAAGCTGTGCTTGCACGTTTCTAGCTGGTCCAGACTGCAGTGGTAGCACAGGTTCCCACAGCACTGCCCAAGACCTGGTGACTCTGTCCTTGGGAAAAGGTTATCTGCAGCCAGGCATGGGCAACCATCTCTCCTTTCTCTGAACTAGAGCAACCTAAAGCCCACTGCAATATTCACCATTGTGGCAGTTTCTGCTACTATAGAACCTTTTGGCTAGGTTTCCCAGCAATTTCTCTGTACTTTTTTTCTTTTTCTGTTGAGGAGACAGTACACAGTGTAAAGTAAGAGCTAACTGTGGCAGGGACTAGAGGGGCAGTTAGGATATTTAAGGAAGAAAAAGCATACATATTAGCTGCAAAAACATATTCCTGTACACAGGGTATGTTAAATGATCACAGCATGACAGAAGAGCGTACCTGGGCTCCCACAGTGCCTTGTAATGAAGCCTCCAAGAGCAACACCACGAATTATGGTGTGGGAGACCATATAACACCCACTGGCAGCACAACACATCTTTTGTCAGTGCAGCTTCTTGCTGCATAGAGGTACTGTGCTGACAAAAGCACCTCCGTGGGCACCCAGTGAAGTGAAATCGCAATGCTGGCAGCTGCTTCCCAGTGGAAATGCTGCTATTAAAACTTCCTAGTGCAGACATGGCATTGGTCCAATCTACTACCTGAATCTTGTAAATACCAGTTGAAGGGAAACACTGTCAGCCATTGGCAGTCTACAGACTTATGGCAGACAACAAATATTGTCAGTGACAGGTCATTTCCCTAGTAGAGCTAGTCTTATGAGACTGACAGAAAACTTTGGACACTATTTAAGAAACTGCTAGGTAACTTGACCACTTTTTCTTGGGAACTGTGTGTGTGGCAAGCTTTTCTAGTGGTTTAGCTGTTAAATGTGAGTTGCTTGCTCAAAGTGCTGGCAGGAAATATCTACACAAAGGAATGTCTTTTCAGTGCCTGACCCCATTAAGCACCTTATTTGAATGGTATGAAACTGAACAAATGTTCATGGCAACCAGCATGGTCACTGACTCCAATATACTACCACCAGGTAGTTCCACACAGAAAGATGCAGAATTAAGTGTAAGTATTACTTAACAAAAAGGCTTCCTACAACAAGCCTTTTCTCTCTATCAATACAAGATAAACTAACACACATAAAGTAATTTTTAAAAGATTCAGATATTCTGAACCACCCCCCCAAAACAAAAAAACAAAACAAAGAATTGTTGAGGCTTTTTCTCTGTGTCCCTTAAAAAGTCCAACCTACACCACAAATTACAAGATGGATATAACCTGTTAGTCCTGAATGTGAACCTTGCATTGGGTTACGCCCACAAAGTTTCAGCCACAGAGAGGGAGGAGCCATGTTTTCATTTCTGGAGTCTCATCACAAATGAATTTATCAACACATAAGAATTTTCCATGAGAAGATCTCTGCAAAGGCTTCTCTATGAGAAGATAAATTCACATGCACTCTCATAATGCATAGGAACAAATTAGGTGGTTGGAAGAGAAAAAGCTGATTCTGAATAAGGTTCCTTTAAAAAAAAAAGACAGAAAATAGCATTTAAAAAGTTATAGAATCCAAAGCTTAAAAAAAATTTCCTTTTTTTTTTTAAATGGAGCCAGAAACCTGTAAACCTGTAATTTCATGGAACATTTTTTAAATGCAAAAGAATCACCCTCCCCTTTGCAAATTACCAACAATGGTATAATTTACTATCTTGGATTTACTACTGTCAAATCAGCACTCTGTCAATCTATTTCTGCCCCCAAAATACCTCTCCTCTTACCACCCACTCAAGATATTTGGATAGAAGAGGAAAAAAAGTCTAGGAAAGCACTTTGTACAGTAATCCAGTCCCGTTATTTGGAGACCTGTTCAATCAATCTCTGTCTTTTGAGATCACTTACCTCAAATATTTAGAAATCTAAAGGCTTAGAACATAAAGTGGTTTTGTTGTAAAGATCTTCCACATGTAAAAATTGTCCTAAGACACCACACCATCTACTAAGAATCTTTTCCCCTACTCCACAGCTCAGAAAATAGGAGAGGAAAATCAAGAAAGTCATTGAAGAATTACCAGCTGAGTAAGAATAAAAATCTCAGAGTTTGTTTATAGGCAATTATAGGCCTCCAATAAAAATGGTAAAATGGTGCTTGCTAAAAGCCTCCCAATTGCTACCCAAGATATTCCCAAAGCAGCCTGTAATATAAATAAGAAAAGGTGTGTGGTTCTAATTTTCTGAACTTTCTTTGATCTCTTCTCTGAGCTGGACATGATGAACATTTTCTAGTCTTGTTGCTGGATACTTGCAATGATGGGCAGTTAGACTGATTATTAGTTGAGAAAGGTGGACATCCTAGAATCTCCTGTAGTTTCTGAGATTAAGAAATAATTAAATTGCTGAAGCAATAAAGTGGGGTCTGGATTGGGATTTAAAGTTATTCATGCCACGGCACCTTTACATCACATCCCTGCCTTTCAAGACAGATTCTTCTCTTTCAGCGGACTGCAGTTTCTGAAGTTCTGTCTCATCATGAAGAAAGGAACTATAAATGGTGCAGTTGTCTTGTTGCTTACAATGTTTGTACCAATTCATCAGTAAATGTTCTCTTCTTCACAATGTGAACCCAACCATTACACCAATTTTTGGAGAACCATTAAGCTGTCTCAAAATGTAAATTATAAACTCAGAAGTAAAAGTGGTGAATAAAAGGGCAAGTCTGAAGGGAAATAAACTATCCTCCTTAAAATAGGTAAGATAATAATATTAACACTTTTCAGCCCCCTGTAACGTGTGTATGGTCCTACCTGGTAATACATCATATTTAGTAGGAGTTCTGGATATGTATGCCATACTTAAATTTAGCCAAAAAGGTGACAACAGAGATCCTCTTAATTGGTGGTTACCCTGCATCACCTCCTCTTTGGCATCCATTCCCTATGCATCAAATACAACTCTGTTTTTCACTGCAGTGGCCATTCATATCTCAGTTCTTCCTTCTCATTCTTTTTTTCTTCCAGTAATGAGCCATAACTACTTCTCAAGGCGGTCAGCTTTAACAAACAGACTGCTTTTTCCTCAGACGTCTCCCACACTGTCCATGGTGCCTAGTGGTTAGGGAGCTCACTCACTGGGACAATTGCTTTAATAAATTCTTTCATTTTTCCTGTATGAGTCCTCCATCCTCTACCTGCCTGTTGTATCTACCTACTGCCCTAACATTATCTTAGATATAAACTCCTTTGGGAATGAATTCTTTCTTATTATATGTGTAGAGCACCTAGTCAGTACTATTTCATTGGAAAAAAAAAAAAAACCCACAAGGAAAAGTGTTACTTAAGTAAAGCACATCTTAAGTCATAGGCATAAAAGTAGTTAGGTCAAAGTTTCACAGTACTAGAGCATAAGACATTATTTAAAATACACTTAGAATTGCAAAACCTTCTGTAACTTTCCTGACGCAATTTTTAATTTCCAACTTGCAAAGAAAATCATGCACGTGACAAGCTGTAGCAATATTGTTTGCTTGCTCTGGAGCAGAGCAGAGTGTGATATTCAGTAACTATAAATTAATGACACATTCTGGTTTCTTCTTAAATACAAAATGGTCAAGTTTTAACCAAACAGGACAGTAAAAATAATTTTTTTTTTTTATTGCATTATTTACGATTCTTTCAGCCTTAGGGATTCTAGATTGCACTATACAAAGGAAGTTGATATGATTTCATAGTAGAAAAAACATCATTCATATGTTCTTATTATGAATGAATTGCTTACACCTTCATTCTATGAACTGAATAAACCCAAAAGCCTACGTATTTTTAAAAATTAAAACCTAGATGCTACCAGAAATTTCACACTTCAGTAGAAACAGATCTTGAATTTGTTTTACAAAATATCGCTATGGTTAGCCCTAGAAGAGTATGTATGCTTGCTTAACTTTAGATCTGTAAATGTAATTTTGTGTTAGTTTTAAGCAAAAATCTGTCATGTTACCTCACTGTATTAATAAGATTATACTCAGTTCAGATTTCTTTTATAAAGTCACAAAGGCCACAAGATAAGAAAAAACATTTATGCAGTCTTAACTTTAAGTAATAGATACGTAATCAAAAAGATTATTGTTGTATTTTATTTAAATATATTTGCGTTTGCAGATTCTGTACTTAAACAGTACAGAGAAACGGTGATCATTACAGGCATTGTACTTTGGTAAGTAGAAATGGACTAGCATCTAAATGTCTACTTTTGTCATCTCTTACATATTTCTAATAGTTTGCTATCAAACATTTATTCTGTAGATCTCTTAGGAAAGGAGAAAACCTACCTTTGCTTTAAATGTGCATAAATGATAAGAAAAGTAACCTTCAAGTGAGAAAAGTTTGATTTAATGGCATTGGAAGAATGGAAATCTGTTCCTGTTTCTACTTGAAAGGTAGCACACATTTCAGCTAATATGCTGTCTCTAACAGTTCCCAGTAAAAGTTACATATTTATTTTTCAGAAAAGTCTCAAAGTTTTTCTTTATATTTAGAAAAAATGTTGTTTTCAGAGAAGTTTGAAGGGTAGCTTCTCTAAGGCAGGACACTTAAGCTTTTGTATGTTTTGCCTTTCTCTCCTTGGGGCATGAATAATTTTCATGTTGCCATTTCAATAAAATAATTCCCTCCCTGTTGGAGTTATCTCACTTATTCACATACTTATGTAGCAGCCCTGATGAGTAGTTAAAGAAACAATTCACTTCAACTGGACTGGGTGGTTGTCAAAATGAAGTGACATGGATTCATCTATACTTGACATAATACCCTCAGTTAACTGATGTGAAAAAACACAAGCGAATAAAACTACAAGAAATTTGCCAAGTTGTAGATAGCTGTGAACACCATGTAAGGGAAAGCAGCTTATTACTTACAGAGAAAWTAATGCTGACAAAAGTATGCTGATTAATGCTATAAAAATTGCTGCACAATAGGAAGCAGTGCCAAGTAAGAAAAAAACAAAATAAATTATTATATCAAAGAATGGCCATAGTTAGTAGTGCTGTAAACCCCAAGTATTGGAAGACAAGGCATGAATGAGATTRCAAGAAATAATGCCACAGTCTCAGAAGCTGACTATGGGACATCATGACTGCAGACAATTGCCAGCTAAGGGCTGGCTGGAGGCAATAGCTTTACTCAGCTTAGGATCCTGACAAGTCATGGGGCAGCAGTTCGTTCAAGCCGCTSTCAGCCTAGGTTTGGACTGACCCAGCAGCCGGAGTTTGACACTTAATCATAGTCCGGAACCTAGACTGGTAAAAGAGCTGAGTGCTCAACAGATTCCAGTAGAAATATCCCATGAGAATGTCCTCAATTTCTGAAAACCTGGTCTCAGCTCATCTGACACACTGTTCCCACCTAGCTTCTATCCTATCTAGGGACTTGAAAGGAAAAGGAAAAGCTGAGGCTTTTATTCTCTCTCTGTTTTGCGCATTACACTGGGTAGTACCAGTAAATAATTTTTTAAATCTCAACATTCCTCACTATCCAACTCCCTCTCAAAGTACAATATAAAATAAGCAACTGTAACCAAGACCATGTCGTTAGAGGCTCCCTGGCCAAAATCAGATCTTTAAGATCTGAAATTTACTTTAGCTTTCGAATAACAGATGCCACACTCAGCCTATACTCAGACTAAGGCATTTAAAAGCTAACAGCACACAAGTAATACCAACTATTTTATAAACTAGGATACAATCAATCACAGCTTTAAATTTCCTGATTTTTGTCATATAAACCTACATCATCACCAACTAGTTTGTAGCTCACAATAGCCTTGACAAAAACATATCATATAATTGACAGGTTTACAAGCCTCTCAGTAAAATAAAACCAGTTATTGAAGTGGCCACTTCATATAATGTCATTTTCAGTACTGTACATAATATTCAGCCAATTCTTTGACTTCCTACATCTGGTTCTCAATTAAAAGTTGAACTGCTAGAAGATGTAATGCATTCTGCCTGAAAGTTAAAAACAGATGTCTTTACAACTACTAAAATACTGCATTAAAAAATGTTAACATCCTGCCCAACATTGTCTTGAGCTTTGAGATGTATTATCACTCATAACTCATCAAATATTTCAAATTTAACTGAAATGTGAAAAACAATTATACATTTAGCCAGGTATGACAGAGTTAGGTATTTTAATATGAAAATCTCTGATACTTAACTGAAACAATAAAATAGGATTATCACATTTATGTGTGTGCTTATTGGCATATTTATAGTCATAATATGAGAGCTCATAATGCAGCATTTAAGTTCATTAATGTAGACCTATTGGAAAACTGATATGTGTGATCCATGAATAAGGAAAAGGAAAAATACTCCTTTGATTTTAAATTAAGCTTAATGAATTCAAGAAGTCTACAAGGAATGGTAGAAGTGAATAGAGCCTATAGAGCATAAATACTGCTCTTTGTTGCAGTAGGTCTTTTCATGGATAAAATACAATTTGTCCTGCCTCCCTTTAAAAAACATGTAAAAATCTGTTCAAAATCTATCTTTTTATATTACTTTGCAGATTCTATCCTTCTCATGAGATAGATACAGATTTTCGAGTATATCCTACTCTGCTAAATCATCCCTGATCTTAAGTGAGCAATAACATAGCAGGCTGTTTATCTCTCTTTTTCTGTACCTGGGTAAATATCGTGAGCAGGCCCTGGGGAGTGTCCCATGGCATTATCTGCAGCATCATGCGGTGACGGGGCTGACTGGAGGGGCTGGATTGCGAGGCAGTCATTCAGGATGTCCTGGCCAAGCTCCAAGCTCGATCGCAACTGAAACAGAAGAGATAAAAAAAGAGAAATGATTATAACATGGACAAAAAAAAAGGACATATGTCACAAAAATCCTTAAGACACTGAGAAATTATAATGAAGAAATGTTGAGGGGTTAGAGAAAGAAATGGAGCACAAGCAGAACTCTCTTCTTTTAAATCCTGGTTAATATCCTTCCATTATAGCAGGCATTTTTCGAATCTGAAGAAGGAAACTCTTCCAGATGCTTAACAAGACTGTACTCAGGACAAGGGCTACTTGTACAGATAGGACCTTGGACAGATGGACTTACATATGTTCTCTTGTCACACACTGCAAAGAGAGAAGAGTGTCCTGATTTACGGATAATGGAGATTTATCAAATGTCTGACATCTCTTATATCAGCAGAGGGATACTATAAAAAATACAAATATTTTCCTGCTGGTTTAGTGCCCTGAACTGGCTCACTGAAGGACCAGAAAAGCAAAGGTGCTCACGGCAGTGGAAATGAGGGACTGGGAGTGAGTAGCCAGGAGTGGTATCATTCAAGATGGTCAGGATGGAAGTGGTACCACTTTATATGGACCAAAGTCRTCTCAAAACCACATTGTTAAAGTGACTAAGACTGCATTTGTTTCACATTGTGGCTGAACTGATCTGAAAGCGAGAGCTCCGTCACTGCCACTAATCCCAGCTGCATGCATGGCCACTTGCCTGGTACCTGATCCATCAACAGCAAGTCTGTTTATCTGGCTGATCCAGCAGAAAATTCACTCTGCAAACAATTAATAAACAAATCCATAAGAAGACTTTTCCTTTGGATGAAATTGGATGAACAGTCTCACCCTGAGGCTACAATAAAATACAATAAAAAAATACAATTAAAAAAAAAAATCCCAAAACCAAGATAAGAAAAAGGGGGAAAGCCTACTGCAGCACCCTGACACAAGGCTGTCCTAGCTGTAATGCAACACTACACTCTGAGGTTTCTGGCAGATGGATGCTGCTGCAGGCTGCTGGGACTGATGCCTGTCCCAATCCCCTGCCTGACGTTACTGTTATATGTAACAAAAATTTGCCTGTTCCTTATGGCCATCTTGGCTCACAGGCTGGTGTATTCATTTAAAAGCATGAAAAAGGAGGGTCTGTGCTTATATGCATGTGGGCCACTGGCTGAGATGCAGATAAATATCCTGTCCTGTCACCCATGCTGATGAAGAGATAGTTCATGCAGCATGATGGACAGAAACCTGACCTAGAGCAGTAGGATTTACTGCACTCATGCATCAGAATCCCAAGAAGCAGATCCCACAGATGCGACACAGATCTCCTCTCTGTTTGGTGCCATGAAAGGTGAGCAGGTAACAATAACTAGAACATAACCTAGCACCTCTAACAAACTCCTAAGGGGAGGAGGAGCAGCAAGAGAAATTTCTGTCCATCCTATACTCAGAAATGAAGAAAAAAGAGTAAGAGGGAATGACTCTGAATGCAACTGTAGAATGACCCATTACTGTGCCACAAGATGCTGATCATCATTCAAATGACTTCTGATGACATGCATTAGTATAAAACCATTGCAACAGAGTGGAGAGCTGGTCTTACACATCATAAGCACCTGAGGTAGGGTGACTGTAATAAGAGATATTWTGCAGCCTATGATACCTATGCAGAGACTGTGCATGCTGTCGATTATTCCTTCTCTTAAAAATTTAGCGAGTCATTATTAAGCCCAAAGGTACACTACCTTTGTGAGGTATACTTGTTATTCTAGAACTTGTTATTCTAGAATTGTACAGAGAGAGAGGGAAGGGGACGGGGACGGGGGGGAGGGGGAAGAGAAAGAGGGAAGAAAGGGAGAAAGGGAGAAAGAAAGCGAGAAATACCCTGACAAATGCTTTCATTTATTAACCATATTTACAATCTGTTATAAGTACAAATGTTTCTTCCAGTGTAGCATGTACAGTTGTCTGCCGTTATCCACTAATTATTCTGTTTTTACTGCTATCAGTAGTGACATGGCTTTTTCATGAAATTAAGTGCATGTGAAATTAAATGCCAGATATATMCAGATTCAAATTCTTATATGCTACATTATTAATGAGCATTATGTGACTTTAAATTTCTATGGAATCTAATATGAAAATAAATATGAAAAAAAATCTGACTTCTATAAAAAGACCAGGATTCTATCACACGGAATACAAATTTACAGAAGTCACCTGTGTGAAGTTGTTTGTTAGTTTGCACAATTTTTTTTTTTTTTTGTGAGTAAGAAACTGATCAATTTTCTGTGATCAGCACTCAAATGGATGAAAGAGTGAACAGGACAAGGAAATGAGAGCTAAGTATTTACACACTAGTTACAAGTATTAAATAACAGCAACAGCCTATTTTACACTATTATTTTTCTATTTTGCACTGTTCAGGAGGTTTGTTTTGCATTTGCAAATCCTTTGATACTGAGAACAAATCTATCATGACAACCTGTGCTGACATAAATTTTCTGGCTTGCCCAATAGTCAATGCTTATGAAAACAAACAAAACCCAGGATCAGCAACAGAAAACCAAAAACAGTGAAACAAACACTGGGAGACAGCTGTGATCTGATTTCTGAAGATAGTTCTTAATCCATGCATAGGTTATTATTGATTCATATTTACAACCACAAGGGCCAGAAATACAGATTTTATAAACTTACATACACACACACACATACGTGTATTGTATATTATAATATGTAATTTTAGAATGACAATATCTGCATTTAACATACATATAATGAAATATCCTGAGCAAGAGGTGGGTATTACACTCATTTCTGCAACTGCAGACACACACTGCTAATTCAAATTGCCACTAAAAATACTACCACAGGCTTTCTATAAACCCTCACCAGATAATAGGTGCTGGGAATAACTTTACTCTCCTTTACCGCAGGGTATGTATGMGAGTTGCTCTTTAAGAGTAATTACTGTTACACCATTGGAAAGGGTAGGGAGCAAGGGGTAGAGGACTTCTCTACCTTCTCTACTCTACTGCTTAGCAGAGCAGGACCAGAAATGGGTAAGCTTCCTTTAGCAGAACCAGCCATTAAATCACAGCTGCTTCCCAAACTAGACACAACTTCCGGAAAACTCCATTCACCACCATTACTGTTTTCTCTTGAGAGAGACAGTAACCATGCTTTGGTTGCTGGGTCCTCCTTCCTCTGCCATCTGAAGCTCATCCTCTGTGCGATGTTTTTCCAGATCCACTGTACCATTAACAGGGCTGGTATAAGCTGTCGCCTTTTTGGAAMAAAACAGACTGCAAAAAACAGACTCTGGCAGATCAAGGCATTGTTTTTTCCTGTAAAGACATTCAGGGTAAAAACCCTCTCTATCTCAGTCAAATATTTTTGCATATTTTATAGAAAACTTTTAATAAAAGTTTTAACTGAAACCGATGTTTTCCATTTTGTCAAGAGCAGGGAAATCTGAGTTATGATATTTCTTTAGTATGTGAAGAAACACAGAACAGACAATAAAAAGACAGATGATCTTAAAAACAAGCAAATAAACCAACCATTCATTGCATTCATAAAATTTTATCTTCAGTTAAAAAAGCTATAAAGGAGAAATAATAACTGACCAGATCTAACTGCTGCAGTCTGTTTCTTGCTTTGCTCTAAAGACAATGCATTTCTTTTCCAGCCTAGACTGTAGACTTATCAACCAGCTGTAAAAGACAGTTGACAGTCTCTTTGACTTCTGTATAAATCACATCCCAGCACAAATCTCCCAGCATCCTGGCTGCAATACCTTGCTTCCTCCATGATCACCTTGCTTCCCTCATGATCACTCAGCTGAGCACCAGTACAATCACACTGGGACTGAAAACTTGCCAATCTATTTTTGAGAACTATAAGGTTAGAAAGTTACCTTGCTGAATGTAAATCAGTAACTGACAATTTTGCCATGCTGAGCACAGACATTTTCTGTGTGCTGTAATGTAGCCTAAATTTATGGCTGACCAAGGTGCAAGTTAACAATCAACTGCTCAGCTCACTTATAACTTCCCTGGATGAAATATTTGTTCTAAATAATAGATTTTCAATTTTAATAGCTCAGTTGTATGGTAGACTTGTAAAGTTTTGTATTTGGAAATCTGAGACATTCCCATTATCACAATGTGGCAGTTTTTTCTAATACACAAAACAAATCACTGTCAGTCATGATTTACAATTGTTTTACTTCTGTGACAATCAACTAATGTTTATCAGCTTTCAAAACAATGGAGGGAAATTCAACTCCTGTACATTTTAGATATGATTAAATAATTACCCAAGATTAAGTGATACAAGCAGAAGTAATTAGAAGGGAGTAAGATTCTACATTCTTCAATTTTCAATTTCATTATATTTGAGTCCAAGAGCAGAGACATGTTGTTGATTTGATGCATGACATAATTGCAGAGAAACTGTCTCCTTAAAAGAAAAGATCATTTGCTTTATATTTCTCTAACCAATGTGTGTTTTATCGGAGATCTGCATGTTTTTGTACAGCCTGGCTAGTTTCTTCAGCATTATTCTTGTTCAACAGAAATCAGACACCATCAAGGAAAACATAAGAAATGTGTGTTTATGAATACACTTAGTCAGAAGAGAAGTAATTCAGGATTTCTCAAACATTGTTAGTTTGTTTCCAAACCACATAAAATAGGATCTCAGTAACTTCAAAACCTGCCTATATGTACTCAGATTAACTCTAGTAACTCTTCAGCAAAGTCTGGACTCCTCCAGTCATTCAAACATGCCAGTTATGTCATCAAATCACAGCATTTTAAATCTTGCTTTCATGAAAGCAGGCTTAATGGACTGTATGTATGCTGTGCACCTAGTAGAGTATTTCCACATGTAAGGGAGACATTGGTTATAGTCTATTTATTTTGATGCAGGTTAGATCTGTGTCTGCCATGTCTAAAACCAGCAAAAAAGCCCTAAATACTGCAATGTTTCATTGAGAGGAATTGTTTTACACTAACTGTAATAGCTTTATAAATGTGTTTTTCTTTTCATTATAAAGCTAAGGAGGAATTTCTGTTGTTCACATAGTCTCTGTATTAAGTTTACTAAGCACTATTTGTCAAGTATAGAATAAGCCAGTAGTCTTCCACTCATTTTTATTGTCCATAAGTTAAGTTAGCAATGGGAGAGGGAAGCATGACCTGTCTACATAGAGCTACATATTGTACTAGTTTTTCTGAAGCAGTAGCCAGAATTTAATATTTGCTTGTACAGTTAAATTATGTCCTGTTAGCATCATGACATTGACAGTACACAGATGTGACCACTAGAAAATTGTAAGTTCAATATGAAGCCATGCTATGTGACAGTGTTTACTCGTATTATAGGTTTGCTTGCTAGATCATCCCTTTACTCACACAGATCAGCTTCAAGGTCCAGTGCTTTCTGCACAGTACTAAACCTTTTTGACAACAGACAATAAAAGTTGATGCTTGCTAAAAGTTTATGCTTGCTAAGTGTCCTAATTCTTGCCTCTGGAGGCTACAGACATCTTGGGGCAAAGAAGCAATGCAGACAGAAGGGATTCCTCAATAACCTTTGTTTCCACTGAGTCATCTGGACAGGATTTCTAGAGAGCCATAGCACTCATTATTCTGCTAATTGTCTACCACAGCTTTCAGATATGTGTGCATGCTATTTTCATCTGCTCTTACATTCTGTTTCAATTAAATGTTCGCCCAGGAAAACACAATAAAAATCAAGTTAAACTAGCCAATCTGCACAGTAGGGATGTTAGCGTCTACACAAGAAATAGTTACTTTCACTCCTCTCAAAGTTTTACTACAAACATTTGAGTTCAAATACAAAAATGGCTTACATCTTTGTGACCTAGCGTAAATCAGGAAAACATACCAAAAATGTTTTTCAGCCTCTTGCATTAAAAATCAAAAGGACCTGGAACCTACACAATCAGCTAAATTTGGCAAATTTCAAGTCAAGAAGAAATTCTGATTTTGAAGTAATACTACAAGAGGAAAACGCTGTTACATTAAGATTGATGACACTGAAATGAATTCTATCTTTATTATATATAGAACAGAGAGTTTTCTTTTGATTGGTATCATTCTAATATGAGGAATAGTTCGGGTTATCTCCTCATTAAAATGATATAGAACACCAAGAACACCATTTTAAGGGGAAAAATTGCAGCTGGACAGATCTGAAAGGAAACTTTGAATAAAAAAAATCAAACTGAGAATCTTCCTTTAAAGAAGGGAAGTACAGTTTCAGTAAGATGTATTGTAAGTGGCCATTTTCTGAAATAAACAAAAAAACTTGTTCGATCATAGTTCTGTTGAAAACTGATTATTATTTTGCTCTACAAAATAGCTTCTGCTTTGGAATTAATGTGTTTTAACATAGAAGGCTCCTTGATGTGACATCGACTGTCTTGGACCACTGTCTTGGAGAAGTCCATATTTTCACAAATTTTGCTTTTGTTTCTTTCTCACTCTAGTCATAGAACTGGAAAGCACCCATACAGATGCATGCGCGCGCGTGCACGCACAAACAGGTTACCTCTCTCCCTGCCCCATATCCGATTGTATCAAATCTGACAACATGCAACTATCTTATAAAAAATGCTACCTACATTATACCTATGACCCTTCCTATGTCATCCTCTTCTTCTTGCAGTTCTAAGAGGCTTGTAGCTGGTTTTTGTGTGAACAGCAATCTAAGAGCTGAGGTGTGACATTCAAAAAGCAGGAAAAAACCACTCTTTTGTCCTAGACTAATTTGGAGATATAGCTAGTTTAGTATTGCAAAACATCAGCTTTTCCAAGTAAATGCAGCCTGACAAAGAAACCACTTGTACTGCAGAATGATTTGCTTTCCCTTTCTGAAAATACATCTGTTAGGCAAATTTTCACTTCATGAGTGGAAAAATGTGGAAAATAAACAAGTACTCATCCACCTGGTGCTTCATTTACCACAAACATATTTTTCTCCCTGTCACAGGTTACCAAAAATTGCCATGAAAATCCGTAGATAACATTAGCAATTGTTAGTATACAGAAACAAAGATTTTCAGATTTCACATTCTTTTTTTAAACTCTACAGCATCCTTTATATAACACTGGCCTTCACTTTAAATATTTGATTTTGTGTTACTCTCCACTGGAACTTAAGTTCATRCATGTACCAGCTCCTGCAAGGAAATACTCATCTGTTCAAAATAATACCTTGATTAGAGCCTAAGACTAGAACTGAAAAACTTTGGCAGCTTTATTAGTAAAAGATCCAAATTATTAGCCTTCAGGCACATGATTTTTACTCTTTCAAAGATTCCTTAGGACATCCCTGTACAGTTTCATCCACTGTCTGTGAGTTGTCCGTTTAGTGTGTTTCCTGGCTAGATGACGATGTGATGTGCCAGCTGGGCTAGCACTGCTAACTTTCAGAGTTCCTACAGCCTCCAATTTATTGTGGGGCATTTCTGTTTCAGGTTGGGGTTTTTGTTGTTGTTAAAGCCCCAATTCAGCTTATAGTGCAGTCTCAGAAACAACTGTGTCAGCAGATGGGGCAAAGCTCTGCAGCATGGGGAGGAAACAAATGGGCAGATGAAGGYCCTCCTCATATGGGGACTGCCAGTAAAGCCAGTATACCATTGCTTCAGGAGTAGTACTGAGGACTCCAAAATCAGTACTTGCCAATGCAGGCCAGCTGCCAATACCCATCTCCAGCAGTGTGAAATCTGCATAGCTATGATGGTCGAAGAGGAGGTCCCAGCCTGGAACAGGGACACTCAGTGAGGACAGTCTTAAAGACTTGAAGGGTGTTTGGGCTGCTGTCAGGGTGGTTAACTGCAACCTCTTAGGCATCCTTTACACAGCTTCAATCTTGCTTGCTTAGATACTGGTGATGCTTAAGTAGCGTCATGGACAGGATAGCGCATTTAAAGCCCAGACTGAAGTGTGACTGGGTAATGAGAATCATAGAATTATAGAATCATAGAATCATTTAGGTTGGAAAAGACCTTTAAGATCATCAAGTCCAATTGTTAACCTAGCACTGCCAAGTCCATAACTAAACCATGTCCCTAAGCACCACGTCTACACGTCTTTTAAATACCTCCAGGGATGGTGACTCAACCACTTCCCTGGGCAGCCTGTTCCAATGCTTGATAACCCTTTCAGTGAAGAAATTTTTCCTAATATTCAATCTAAGCCTCTCCTGGCACAACTTGAGGCCATTTCCTCTCATCCTATCACTTGTTACTTGGGAAAAGAGTCCGACACCCACCTCGCTACAACCTCCTTTCAGGTAGCTGTAGAGAGTGATAAGGTCTCCCTTCAGCCTCCTTTTCTCCAGACCAAACAGTCCCAGTTCCCTCAGCCGCTCCTCATAAGACTTGTGCTCTAGACCCTTCACCAGCTTCATTGCCCTTCTTTGGACACGCTCCAGCACCTCAATGTCTTTCTTGCAGTGAGGGGCCCAAAACACAGTATTCCAGGTGCGGCCTCACCAGTGCCGAATACAGAGGGATGATCACTTCCCTAGTCCTGCCGGCCACACTGTTTCTGATACAATGTTATTGGCCTTCTTGGCCACCTGGGCACACTGCTGGCCCATATTCAGCCAGCTGGCAACCAACACCCCCAGGTCCTTTTCCGCCGGGCAGCTTTCCAGCCACTCTTCCCCAAGCCTGTAGCGTTGCATGGGGTTGTTGCAGGACCCAGCACTTAGCATTGTTGAATCTCATACAATTGGCCTCAGCCCATCGGATCCAGCCTGTCCAGATCCCTCTGTAGAGCCTTTCTACCCTCAAGCAGATCAACACTCCCACCCAACTTGGTGTCGTCTGCAAACTTAYCGAGGGTGCACTTGATCCCCTTGTCCAGATCAAGGCCAGAACTGGCCCCAATACTGAGCCCTGGGGAACACCACTTCTGACCAGCTGCCAACTGGATCTAACTCCATTCACCACAACTCTTTGGGCCCAGCCATCCAGCCAGTTTTTTACCCGGTGAAGAGTATGCCCATCCAAGCCGGGAGCAGCCAGTTCCTCCAGGTGAATGCTGTGAGAAACGGTATCAAAGGCTTTACTAAAGTCCAGGTAAACAACATCCACAGCCTTTCCCTCATCCACTAAGCAGGTCATCTTGTCATAGAAGGAGATCAGGTTAGTCAAGCAGGACCTGCCTTTCATAAACCCATGCTGACTGGGCCTGATCACCTGGTTGTCCTGTATGGGCCGCGTGATGGCACTCAAGATGATCTGCTCCATAACCTTCCCTGACACTGAGGTCAGACTGACAGGCCTGTAGTTCCCGGGATCCTCCTTCCGGCCCTTCTTGTCACATTTGCTAACCTCCAGTCAACTGGAACCTCCCCGGTTAGCCAGGACTGCTGATAAAGGATGGAAAGTGGTTTGGTGAGCGCTTCCACCAGCTCCCTCAGTACCCTTGGGTGGATCCCACCCGGCCCCATAGACTTGTGTGTGTCTAAGTGGTGTAGCAGGTCACTAACCATTTCCCCTTGGGTTACGGGGGCTTCATTCTGCTCRCCGTCCCTGTCTTCCAGCTCAGGGGGCTGGGTACCCAGAGAACAACTGGTCTTACTATGAAAGACTGAGGCAAAGAAGGCATTAAGTACCTCAGCCTTTTCCTCATCCTTTGTCACCATGTTTCCCCCGGCATCCAATAAAGGATGGAGATTCTCCTTAGCCCTCCTTTTGTTGCTAATGTATTTATAGAAACATTTTTTATTGTCTTTTACGGCAGTAGCCAGATTAAGTTCTAGTTGGGCTTTGGCCCTTCTAATTAACCTTAGACTAACCTTAACTAACCCTCCCAGCATAACCTTATGACATCTTTGTAGTCCTCCTGAGTGAGCTGCCTGCCCCTTCTTCCAAAGGTCATAAACTCTCCTTTTTTTCCTGAGTTCCAGGCAAAGCTCTCTCTGTTCAGCCAGGCCAGTCTTCTTCCCTGCCAGCTCGTCTTTCTGCACATGGGGACAGCCTGCTCCTGCACCTTTAAGATTTCCTTCTTGAAGAATGTCCAGCCTTCCTGGTCTCCTTTGCCCTTCAGGACTCCTCCCAAGGGACTCTGTCAACCAGGCCCCTAAAGAAAGAAGCGATCCTGCTCTCTCAAGCCCACCTTCATGCATATGATGTGGCAGTGAAGTAAAGACACACAAATGCAGAAAAGGATATTATTTGCTACCAAAAATGAACCTGAAGAATACAAAATGCTATAGGCATGCACTGACATCTGTTTACAGAGTTTTGAGACAATCTGGATTTTTTTTGGCGTGTGTGTAAATGTAACGAGGGTGACAGCACTTATTACTTCTAGTGCACTTTTCAACACATGACGCTGCCAAAGCTCACAGAAGTACAAGCTCAGGGCAGAAATCAAATGCAATGATGTGAAATAGCAAATGTTAACATCAGAGTGAACCAACAATCTCCTGGTTATAACAACTGCCACAGCTGCCAGAGCACCATGAAAACCATAGGGCAGGTTCGATGTTTCCTCCTCCCTGCAAAGCAGAGCTCTACATGCACTGCTGGCAAAGCATATCTCCCACGATAGAGCTTCCTTGCGAGGCACGCCTCGTGCATCCCACCACACCGCACGTCGCTGCCGCTGCAGCAGCTGGGGGGTGGTCAGCCACAGCCAGTCCTCCATCACTTTCAGGGTCTGTTTTCCTGTTTCTCACTGACCGCACTCAAAAGAACTGGTCATTCGTAGTCTCAAAAGTTTTCCAACAAATTGTATGATTAAATTCCTTAAACACTGCTGCCCATTCCTAATCCCTTTTTGGCAACATCCCTTTCAGGAAAAATTGCTGCACACCATGGTGCCTGATTTATATTTCATTTTGAAAACAGGAAGTAAAGGGATTAAAGTTGGGGATTAAAACACTTACTCTTTACTGCATTTTTTCTGCAGAATAGTTTCTTAGTTGCCATGGGCACTGCTCACTGACCTTTAGCCCCTGAATGCACTTCTTTTTGCATTAGTGACATCTTTTAAATGGACTCCATAGAGAACAAATGAGGGAAAATATCCTTATGTTCAACTGCTCTCAAAGCAAGAAAATAGATTTGCTTCCCTTTCAATCCATTCTCTCCCTTCTGCAGTTTTATCAGTGAAATCTGAACTAAGAGAGTTTGAACAAGGGCAAGTGAAATCTGAAAGATGCAGAAGCAAACTGGGCTCATACTGTAGGATCTGGCTGTTTGCTCCCCATGAGGCAGGTGTTCACAAACAGAGCAGTTTCTCCAGATTAATATAGTCACATAATGGACAATGTGACTAGTAACTAGCTTAGTGCCTGAATAACCTGCTGAAATGCTGATGATGTAATGCTCTAACCCTCCTTGGCTCCCTCTTTCCTCATCAATTAAACATTCTGAGTTAGAAAAAATAAGAAAGAAGTGAATTTATTTCCTGTAAGAAACACATTAAGCATTGTGTTTCTTGATTCACAAAAAAGCCTAGTTCAAATACTGAGAAATGAAAGGAAATGAAAGGAAAAACTGGAAATAAGTGTTGCAAAATTAAATAAACCAAAGATACTAGCTAAAGAAAATCACCAGACATTGTTTTCTATTAATGTTCTCCACTAAATCTAAATGCTGGYGTAAAATTTTGTTTATTCCAAAATCTTTAAACAAACTGGTAGCTTCATCAATTGTGTGGTAAAATCAACACGTAGTCACAATAAAAAAGCCTGCTTCTACTGTAAAACAATGTAAACAATGAACAATCAAGAAGTATGCAGCCCTGTGAGAAGCAAGAGCTCTGTATTATTTTGCTGAGGGAATAATGTATTTGCTGGCATGACCCACAAAATACAAAGGTAGACAATCTCTCAAAACTTTATAGAAAACTCCATGTTAACCTGTAATGAAAACACTTCTATGTCTTATTTCCAGAGAAATGCTGTTCAATAGAGGGAAATCATGTCTTTAAGCACTTGATTTTTTTCCCATTTCTCTTAACATTTTCATTGTAAGATGGACAGGTTTATATACATTACACATAACAGGGCTCTAAGAGAGAAGAGGTGAACTGTTAGAAAAGGGATATAAAATGATTAGGTTTCAGAAGAATTCAGTTATTGARATCTGCCTCTAAAGGTGGAGATTTTATATCCCCTTTTTGCTAATAGGGGGATTGCACAGTGGCAGAAGAGCAATATCTGCAGGATCATTACTAGCTGTGCAATGTGGCCTCTGTAAAGCCCCCTCAGGTCAGATGAGAACCCTGGTCAAGGTCAGCACAGGCCACTCTGCAAGGCAATCCCAGGAATTGCTTTGGCCAGACGATCCATATCCTTATTTCATTATTTCCAACATGTTCCACACCTAGTGTGGACTGCTCTGCTCTCCTAGCCTCTACTACAGTCTGAAGTAGGAGTGGATATGGCTGAGGTGTCATACAGCTTGCTTCATCTCAGCAGTGCAGTGTAGCACCTTTATTCTTTATTGTAATCAGGAAAAGTATGCTGAAAACTTCCAGCCATTGCTAGCTGATCGGTTTTTGGAAGAGTAATAAATGCAACATGGAAGAAATCATGCACAAATAGCATCAGGATTAGAGAGACCCTGATTGCCTGTCCTTTTTTTCTCCTCAGCACAATAACACCTGAAAAGATCTCCTTCCAACCAGATATCACAGGAACAAATCTTGGAAGAGTCCATCTTCATTGGGAGAATGTTTTGACAACTCCCCAAAAGCCACTGTTCAGCCATCATTTTACAATTGACCAACCTGTGCCAAAAAGGAAGATTATTAGGCAGAAATGAACCAAGCCGGAAGTCTGTGCACATATCCCTTATCTCCTGAGGTCTCACCACCCCTTCATTACTTAGTGATTTGGTAGATGTACCATATACACGACAATTCAAAAAAAACTCCACCAAGGGTAGACAATTTTCAGAAATGTCCTTTGGACTGCCTTTCCCACAGCTATGCCTCCATGATACTTGCTTTCTGGCAGAGACAGTACAAAAATTCTGTCCTGGAAAAAGCTAGGAAAATAGACACAAGCACAACTGCTGTGCTAGACTAAGACTAAGTACAAATCAAATAAATAAATAAGGAGCATAATACAGTCAAGGCTAAACACTGCACGCTTTAGCTGATCTATGCTCCTCTGCATAGTATTGAAAAATCCAGTAGAGACCTAGGAGTATCACTTACTATGTTATGCATCTGCTGAGGTGTTAAGCTATCTGGTCAGCTGAATCCATGCATGGTTTCCTCAAGACCCATTTGAATGAGCTAAGATGATGCAGGTTTCCAGGAGACAGCTTTCAGAGGCAATTGTCAGGTAAGCATTCAATATCTCAAAGCTTGTCTGTATAATGTATCTGATCCATAACTAATTTACACAACAAGATCAAAGKCATGGTCTGGGCACTGTTAAAACTGCCAAAGAATCAAAGACTGATCAGCTGAAAGATGGTATTATTTGGTATAAATTGTCTTTCAGTTCAAGGCCCGGACTAAGACTTTTACATTCCCTTTAGCTGGTCTTGTTTATCTGAACTGCTCAAATTATCTTTTCCTTTTTTCCACAAAGATGGAGCTAACCAGTTGTATCTTTATCTATTACACTTTCTTTTCATTAAATGGAAACAATCTTTTAAACCTTTCTTTTTTGGCAGGACACACTGGCTTAAAGAACTATTATACATGACAACAGTTTTTCATTGGTATAATTATGGATAAAATTAAAACCATATCTAAAAGCATAGCCACTGCATTGTTCAGATGATAAGGCAGATGTTACTGAACTGATCTTGTCCTTGCCAAACAGCTGTACGAAATCAAAGCAATCTTTTGTCCTTTTTTTTTATTATCTCTTATCTGTTTGAAAATGCACTTTTTAAAAAGAGAAAACCTTTAAAAAAGGCATTAGACATTGCAGATGTTCATGACAAGATCTACAAAAAGCCAGTGGAGGGCCCATTCCATTCACAGTGGGACTTGCRCTGTACTACTTAAAAGTGAATGAAATATTTTCTTTAGATTTACAAAKACAGATTTCTTCAGCAAGTCTCCTGCAGAAATAGCAAATTTTTTTTCATGGTATACTTGTATGAAAAAGATAATGTTCTTATACTTGTACAAGGCTGAGTGCTAGTTTGCACAACAAATAGATCTTCATGAAGAGCATAATAGTAGTATTTGCCTTCTATATCGGTTTCAAATCACTAGATATGTAACAGCGCAGGCTCTGGATTTTGTTAATGATATGTTGCATAATTTCATTTTCACTTACTTCAATAAAAAGACTTACAAACTAAAAGAGCTATGGATTCAAATTTTCACATACAGTATCATCAGTTCACAGATGAAAGAAATTTGCTGTTTACTGAAAACACAAAGTGTAACCAACTGAAAATAAGCTTACTTGTGTCAAGTAGTGCTCTATTTTTTGACTAGTCAGAGACTCCACAGGATGACTCAAGGAACAAAATTACTCAGCGCTGTTGAAGATACCAAAGCAAAGCTCTCAACTGTGGCCTTTCTTATTAAAGCTGTTCTACAAATAAGAACTGTAGGATCTAATAGGCAGAATGATTCACCCTGACTTCATGTAGACAATATTTCTACCATTAACAGCTGCACCTAATACTATAGGTTGGCAATTTTCAGAGCCAGTCTATACTCAGCAAAAAGTATCAATGCATAAATGGTTTTCAGATTTTATGAAGTCAGAAAATAGTGTTAGTGTTTTGTAACAAGAATAAATAATATGAAGATTAGCTGAAGCAAATACCTGCCTCACTCATCCTTCTGTTTTCCTAACCTTTTCTTCTGATTCTCTGCACTTGCACAAAGCAAGCGAAGTAACTATATTGTTTTTACCGGGTATTTGAAAGATGAAATGAAATAGCAATTTCAACCGATGAATTTTTTCTCCTTGTCCTTTCCTTTCAAAAAACCTGCATGTTTACCATTGATTCTGGGAAACAATCAGTTTAGGCTGTTATAGCCCCTCTTCATATAAAAGCTGCTAGTTCAGGAAGTGACTCAGCTAAAAACTGGATTTCTCTCCTTTTTAGAGTTTCCCAAAAGGAAAAAACCACTAATTTCTCTTTCTGGTCCTGGTCTGCCTTGAAAATGCATGGAAGATTGAAAAAGCTAAACAGTTGTTAGATAATTATTGATGTGAGGTGAAAAAAGGTAAATGGTTCAAGAGATCCTAAATTAATATGAGGTCCAAGCTAGATAAAGATTAGCAAACACACAGCATGTCAAATGTTTTTGCCTGTATGTACCAATATGCTTTCTAAATTGACAATTTAGTTGAACTCTGCATATGGAAAAAAAAAAAAAAGGAAAGAAACAGGGTGAAAGATGAGAGAATATAGGAGTATCTGGGGTGAAAGAAAGTCCTGGGACTGGTCTTATCACAGCATATGCACCTCAGCTGCCTACAGATGTTCAGTTTGGGTTGCATATCCTAAAGACCCAAAGCTACTAAGGTGGAAGACAGAATAAGAAAGGAAACTGAAAGTGAAAAGTTTTACAAAAATGGTATGAGAGAAGGAAAAAAGCAGGAGAATACGTAAATTAAGGCTAGGCAGCCTTATAAGCACTTATTTTAAAGTATCAATTTAGAAGCAGATACTTGTTCCAGATCAGGCCCAAGATCCATCCAGACTGCTTTAAGTTATGTACACTGTGTCCACTAGCAGCTGGCATTTCAGGAGAAAGAGTGAGAAACTGTAGTAAGCAGTACAGAATAACCATGCTTTTCCCTAAWCTATTTAGCTTGATGCTGACTTCTATCCTGAAGCATGATCTTGAAGCACCGATATCCCTTGCAAACCTCATGTTTATTTTTTAACCCTGTCTCATTACCCACAGAAATACCCAGTTCCCTTTGAATCCCACATGGCTCTCAGCTTCCATTGTGTGTTGTGGTAATAAGCACCACATGGTAACTGTTCAACTTACAAAAAAAATCTTTTAAGTTTGTTGTCCTTTCAAAGTTGAAAGGAGGAGATGACAAAGAAGAGGACAGGTTTTAAAAGTAATTGTAGTCCAGGGCCATGTTGTGCATTAGCATTCCTCTCAGCATCACTTTTTGGTCTCATTTTGGGTGCTGTCTAGTTTTCTATCATTGACTTCCCTGCTTAGAAGGAGCTCCATCCATCTTCCCCAAGGGAAGATGAAATCCAGGCATGGTCAGCAATTTTTACTTTTTAAAATAAGATAGAATGCACTGCTTTTTATCCCACCAAAATATTTTAAAAGTACAGACTGAATATTATGATGCACAGAGATAATGCCTAAAATGTTTTGCTAGACATTTTCAGCATCTGTTCCCAGGTGTTTGCATGGTATTTGTGATACGTTTGCCCTCATGTTTATGAAGAATTTTACAAATTACACAAAGATGATTAAAGCAGGCATGACTCTCTTCACTCTTCTGCTTTCCTTTGAAAAGCAAATGAAAGTTTATTGTACTATCCACTAAATTGCTTGCATTAAACGTGTTTGTGCTGGGATCTTCTTTGTCTATAGGATTTCATCCCATTACCTGGAGAGATACCAGTTAAACATATTTGGTGGATGGCCGGAGGCTGGGGGTTGGGAGGAGAAGGGGAACAGTGGGTGCCTTACAAGATTTGCAGAAAAGGCATTTTTGCCTTACATGGTAAGCCATATACATGGTTATATATATATATATATAAAGTGGAAGTTTATCTATATCACATTGCATAATCTGGCCCCATCTTAGAGGGCCAAGGAAAGGGTCAAAGCTTTGAAGACAGATCTAGAAAATCTGGGCTGAAATCTCAATGTAATGCTTAGCACAGCAAGTAGCTGATTTCGCCGTTATGAATGTACTTCATCTATTTTAAGTCTATGCAACATCAAAGACACATTTGCAGGTACAGTCTTGGAGAGCCAGCAACTTAAGACACCACAATAATGTCACTTGGTGTGTAAGGAGAGGTTAAAAGGAGGATTAAAAGCAGTCAGGCACAATATATTAAATGGATCCATGACTAACGGGGTGTGACAGCAAAGGGTTTCATTCTTTTCAACAGAATAGATCCCTAGGGCTGGAAGTGTTACTCCACTGTGCCTTTATTGCCTTGGAATTTTTATGGTTATTTTTGATGAATTCACATTTTTGTAAAGACTTTTTTGACATTAAGCCAATTTTCACTTTTAATTAAAGCCATAAAGAACCTTAATTCTGCATTAAAAGGTTTATTGTTTCTTACTTTTTATTATTACTGCCAGGAAATATTTCAAATACCAAAGCATGATGTTAGTTAGCAATTATAAGTTCTCAAAGGTCCAGTAACTATGCTGTACCTCGTAAACATTATACATTGCAAACTTTATCCATGCTTTAAGTATCTGGCTTGATAGATGCCACAATTCTTCTTTTCTTTTTGTGGAGGTTTGGCTTATTTTTCCTTCCATATATCAACGTATCTGTCTCAGGTGACCAATGAGCATAAATTAATCCTTATCAAACAGGGATGAAAAAATAAGCAATTTTAAGTCTAGAATGTGCCCATAGAGAGTCAAGTGAAGAGTAAAAAGCGCCAGGTTTAAACTGCTTGGCACATAGAAGGAATATGGAAAATGAGCAAAATCACATAGCGAATGAAATGCAGGAAGGAAAATCCCACATCGTATTGCAATCTGACAAAATGAGAGAGATGAGATAACACATTATTTCACTTTCAGTGACAGTAATGTTACAGTGCAGTTTAATACCTGTATTCAGGTCCATTATGCCAGTTTTAGTTGAGACATGACACACAAATTTCTCAGAATGCAATGTCTTGATCAGCATTTACTTTACATGCTTGTAAAAGACAGTGTCTGGGTGGCTGAGTTGCCCTCCTGGGATAGGCAGGACAGGGCTCACAGACCTTCTTCGGCAGTCCTGCCTGTGGGCTCTATGCACAGGAGCAAGGGAGCCAAAGCACTACTTATTAAGGTGAAAATGAGTTACTTCGTCTCTGACACAGGAGTGGGCACTCGTAAGTTTAAAGGAAACTCCTCAAGAATACTATAGGCCAGTTCCTCAGAGGCTGACATGCAGGTCTCTGCTGCCATGACCTGCTTCACCTAGGCATTGAATCAAAATTTACTCTTCGAATTTGTGTACTGCAGCTTTAAAGACTGCCACTTAGTGCTTCCAATGCTGTACGAAGCAATTTTTTTGCTGCTTTCTATGAATGGCTGTGCATTTAATTTTAAAACTTCTGAACTGTAACTTGTTTTACATGGGGCTGACATCTCAAAGGTTTATCTATCCCTATACCAGTTCATGCATGCTCCCCTTTTATCAGGACCAGTTTCCTTTAACATGAAAGCTTAGATTTTTAACCTCAGTGATCTAAACAAGCTAATGAAATAGTGCCAGTGACTAATAGGAGATATGATGAAAAATGCTCAGAAAAAAAAAAATCATTGCCTTAGGTCGCAAGTCAGCTCTTCAAAGATGTGCTTTTACGTATAAACAACTGTTGACTCATGGACTTGACATCCACAGGGAACTGGTGTTGTGAAATGTCTTAGTATTTGGAAGTGTCTGGCATATGGAAATATAATTTAAAGCTTAATCTCACATACTGCCCATCTGCCCTCAAAATCCATCCTTCCATCTGAGACTGGCCATGTAAACTGGATTTTGTATTACTATGTATTTACCAAGTGGCAGAACTTTAAAAACAAAAATTTCTGTTTTCAAAAATTATTTCTGATTTGCCTCATTATGTATGTTTAGTGATTAATCATCACATCAGAAAATAAAAAGCATTAAAGCAGGCAGCYTCATTAAGTCAAAGTTATATGATCTATATAAGAACCATATCTATTATTTCCCATTAACGGTTTTTCTAATAAACAGTCTGAAATCAGCACAGGTACTTGAAGATGCATTGAAACATCTAATATTAGAACACTGACTTCTCCACATAAGCTTTACACCAGTCAACACGGTAGAAAATTTACCTTTTTCCTGACTTGTTGGTCTTTGGAAAAATGGGCTTTCACATGCTTTCTCAGGGAACTTGGATCTGTGTATCGTTTAGTACATCCTGGAATCTGACACGCGTAAGGTTTCTAAGTCAAAAAGAAAAAGGATAAAGCAGCTGTTATATCACAGACTATTTTAACTCAAGAGAATCCCTTTTGAGCCTTGGGATGCTGCAAACCACATTACTACAGAACACAAATGTTGTACATTATTACAAGCAGAATGCTCGGTAATTTATTAGAAAGGGAAAGGAGGAAAGTAAGGCTTAYAAGGAAGACAAACCAAAGGAAAGCTTTCATTACGGCACCTCTCATTGTTACCTTTTTTTTTGTAATCAGTACAATGAATATTGCTAGTTATACTCACAATTCTTCCACCCTCAGAGCAATCTTTGACTTAATCAGAAATTACATTCTTTAGTGAATCAGAAACTGCAGTAAAGGCCCAGATAGACAATTTAGGATTATAGAAGAATCTGCTTTAGAAAAAGAGAACAAGAAAAAGTGTTAGTTTACTACATTACAAAGAGAGCAAGCAAAAACCAAAGCAAGCATTCAATACTGAAGTTTCAAAAATATTACACACACAAAAAAACACATTTTAATGTGAAGTACAAGACAAACTCCTTCAGCTCACATTTTCTAATAACACGTCATTTTAGAAAGATACCAGTCATGTAATAGCTTTATAGTTTTCTTAAAAGAAAGCCCAATAAATCTAACTCACCAAATAAATACAAATCTCTACAAAGATCTCCTTCTGCCTGTTCTAACCTGTCTGTCTTCCCTGAAGACTTGTAGGTCCACAATAACAGAGTATTATATGAACATTATTAGGTCCAAGTGTTTGCTGAAATTAGCTATTTTGCAATTTAGCCATTTACGTTTCACAAAGCATTTCCGWAAACACCTTGTACAAATTATTAACTTACCATAGCCATGGTAGCCATACTATTGACTATTCAAAAAGGATAATTTAAGTTTTGTGACAGCCATTTCATTCAAATGGCATTGTTCTCAATTTCTTTCTGGACTTCTGCCCTTTGGAAACTGCTTGTCTCTGATGAAACACAATCTTTTCTTATGAAACAAAAGTTTTTAAACAAATCTCAGCTGTGACAAATTCACAAGCCACARTTTGTTGGCATGAAAATTTTTAGATTTACAAAATTATTCTTCCTCTCTTGACTTTCTGGTACATGCCCCAGCCTTAAACTTAACTGAATTTTTGTCAGAGAATAGCAGTTATTATTGCAGGTGGCTTCTGTGCTTTGCATAGTGACTTCAGGTTCCCTAAAGATCACCTAAGTGGGAGAAAGTTACTGCCTCTACCTGCAGCAAAGCCTATGGAGCTGTGGCCTTTTTATCAACTAGTTTGGCCCGTCTTCATCCGTGCTTATGTTACTGGGTCACTTCTGAAACAGCTTAAACAGCCTCATCAGACACTTCTCCCTCCTATCTCTAAGGTAATGGGCTACCTGCTGCCACCAAGCTGGAGGAAAGGAGCACATGGTCTAATGTACAGGGGACTGCAATGGGACTTCTGCTTCCTTACAGTGTCCAAGTGTGTCCTCTGGTGCTTGGCACGGTCGCTGGAGTTGCTGAATGCTTTCTGGCAGCCAGGGTGCTGACAAAGGTACGGCTTTTCACCCGTATGGCTCCTTAAGTGAATCTTGAGATTTTCTAGTCTGGAAAAGGCTTTCTTGCAACCCTCAAACTAGAAAAGAGAAAGAAATTATTTGGAAGGAAAGCACACATAGCAAACTGCAACAGCAAACACCGAGCAGGAGGGTGAAAGGGCTTGCAGAGACCTCCAGCCTACTATGGCTGGATGCCTCTCCAGAGCTGAGGAAAGCCTGGCTTCTCAGTGTGGGTGTTGCTGCAGGGTTTGAACCGTTTAGACCATAAGAATGTATTTATCATCCCTGCACATGGCTGAATTAGGAAACTATGTCCTACTCCCATTTATGGATGGGACACTGAGGCCCAAAGACACTGGTCAGCTCAGAGCGCAGCACCACTCAGCCTATTTGGGAAACACAGCCCCAGCTGATTCTCCCGATAGCACACAGAAAGCAAAATGGCCACTGTGGGGTTCCCAAGTCCTGAGCTAGCTACCCTTATCTCAGCTCTGGGCTTGTTTGGATATTAGCAACTGAGCCAGACACAGGCATCTCCCAGTACCAACCCAGCCTACAGAGCAACAACGAAATCATGGAGGGAAATGTCAGTCTGCTCCGCCTTGCTGATGGTGATGTACAAAATAAAATTATTTTTGAAATATTTCTTTAACTTTCTGCCATTAGTAAATGTGTGATACTAAAAATAATGGGAGCCCATCAAAATTGGATTTAATCTCTACGGGTAACCAATAGTCATGTGCCACAGTATTTCTACACCTAATCAAGTACTGCATCTGCAGGGAAACCAATGTTTATATGAGCAGAAAACCAGTTCTTTATCTATCATGTTCCCATAGTATACTTTATCCTAAGGGAAACTAGAAAACATCGGTTCTATTTGACACCAGCATTTTTATGTATATTTGATTTCAATTATACTTGAATATTTATGAATATTAGAAGTATAGGCTTTTTTAATTCTATCAGTCATCTGCTGTATAACATCCTAGTTTGCAGTTCTTGTATACTTGAAAAAATAATAATGCATTAACAGAGATGCCGAACATTTCTAATGTTAACACAAAATTTTCCACTATTTCTCTTCCTATTCATTTTACTCACTTGAAAAGAAATGGGCCATTTTTCACTGATGTTAGAATAACACAAATAAATTTTATAATATATTATTCAGTGCATGTATGTTTACAAAAGCACAGGTAGGAAAACACTGACATAATTCTGATCATAATTAGCATGCCTTTCTTACAAATCTGTAAGACCCTCAAAAAAGAGAAAAAACAGCGTATAAGTTTTTCATCACTTAATTTTAAGCACTTTAGTTTTTTTGATTGATGCAAGAGAGAGTTACAACTTCAAAGAATACAGTGCAGGGAGAAAATACAGAAAAAAAAGATTCAGCCTCCCCAAACAAACTGGGGAGGCTGAATTTCTGTGCAGCACTCCCTAACAGCTTTTGTTTAGTTTTAGCAACAGAAGGAAATACAGACTGAATGTTGCCCAGGAAAACACAGTATATAGGAGAAAATACATGACCTATAAAATAGCAATACCAAAATCAAGCTTAAGAAATTAAAGCTTGAGAAAGGGAATGAACCACCCCCCACTATATCATAACTGCAATTTTATCTTTCACACATATCAATTTCAGAAAATTTCTCAACCCATGAAGCTTTCTATTTATGTCCCATCCCTTTATCCAAAGCAAACCTACAGTGCTTTTCAGATTATCCAATTTTTATCACTAAACATTAATTTATATTTGTACATATAGTGTTGCCTTTATGTTTATGAAGGTTTAGTATGCAAGCAAAACATTGTTGCAAGTGTAAAAATATTTTTACTTTTACGGAACTATTATTAGAAAATATTCCAGGATAAATAAAAAAAAATTTAGACAGATATCTCTTACAATTGTCTGGATAAAAATACCACTTTTTTTAGGAAAAAGTAAAAAGTGGAGAAAGCATAAAAAACATGAGAGCAAAAAGACTGATATAACAAATGGCCTTCGAAAAGCAAAATAATTCAAGAGCAGCTTTGTTAAAATAACAAAGAAACCTACTGATTAGCCCATCTTATGCAGACAAGTTATTTCTTATTAAATTCATAAAAGAACAACCATCCATTCTAATGACAGTAACTAAGCTGTACATAAGTATGAAATAAAATGTAGTATCTGAAGCAACCTTCAATTTCATAGGATAAAACTCAGTCCAGTGAACAAGTTCTAAAAGCAGACCCTCTGTTTTGTTTATTTCACAAGTTATTAAACTTTGAATCTTCCAGCATGCAAACAAAATTAAACGTGTAAATAATTGTTTATATGATTGTAAAATTAGCATTGAATTTAACTGGGCAAAAATGTTTATCTGAGCAGAACCGGGGAATGTTATCTTACAAATTTAAAAATTGTGATTTCTGAAGACGACTGCATTGCTGATCATAACCTGGAAGCAGAGAAGATAGTCTGAAGTTCTCTCTCCCCCCAACAGCCCTAAATTACTGTGTGTCATATTCACAAGGCTATATATAGTTGTGTATTGCAGAAAAAGTCATTCTAGCAAAACAAAGAAACTACAAGCTTGTACTAATAGAAAGACCATCTTTACACAACAGTTCATGAATGTTTATCCTAAAAAACAGAGTTTTTGAAGCCTTGGGACTCTCCGATCCTTAAGATAAAAGCAATGAACAGATATTCTTTCCAACAACACAGAACATGCATTCTTTCCTGATAACCAGATTTCAATGAAAGTATTCCAGAGAAGACACCTTTGGGGGAAAAAAGTCAGGTAGATGGTAGTTGTATTTTGAAACGGAATTCTTCGTAGTTTCTAAGTTATTAACTGTGGTAGAAGAGGAGGATGTAACACCTTTATTACAATTAGTCACTTAAGTACATGGCATGCATTTGGCATTCTGAAGCTGTTTAACACTCCTAAACATACTCCTGATTAAACCAGATTTTTTGGAAGTATTATGTGGAATTACATGTGTAATGTATTCCTAAACTGCAATACAGAAATCATAGTTACTGAGCTTTTGTTTTTACTGTTGCATGCAAATTCAAACCGCTAAGTAGCTCATAAAGAAAATTTCCTCTCTGTACTTCCTAAACTTAGGAGTTCTTTTTAAAACATACTCATTGGAGGGTCCATATCCATGTTTACTTTATATTTTTATAAGGATAATTGTCAAAAGCAAGAAACAATATATTTACAGTAAAAGGTAAAGCATGGCAATAAAAAGCAAAAGCAGTGCTATGACTTTAAAACACTCATGTTCTCATGAGTGTGCTGTTCATGTTTGTATACACAGAGATGGTGTTCAGTGTACCGGGCAACCATCCTGTAAAATTACAATATAATTACATAGATTTATATGAAATAATATGTGCAGCACGTAAAGCCCTGCTGGATGCACCATGCAATTCTGAGCCCCGTCTGGAATTAGACAGCAGCCTTCATTATGAAATACATTTAGACCCTTACACTGTAGGACCGGCATGATAATACCTGTGTGAATACTTTAATGTTAGTAGCAGATAGTCAGTGGCCAAGTGTTTAAGAAATTAGTCAGTTTTCACTGTAAAAGGAACTGCTCTGATTATCTCAGTTGATCACCAGCGTGACAAAGACTGAAGACCTTGCTCTGACAAACAACATCTGTCTGAGATCTGATCCATTCACAGAAAAGTATCTAGTCTTGATTTTAGAAGTCAATGACAGACAGCCCAGCTTCCTCTTAMTAAAACTATCCCCTAATATTATCTGGTATTAAAAATCTTCACTTTTTCCTATCTGAATTTGTTTTGCTTCAGCATCCAAACAGTGTATTCTCTTTTGTCTTCTTCTGCTATATTAACCTGATAAGTAATGTAAAAGATAACTTCTGATTCTAGGTGTTTTCTGTTATCAGGTCACTTAACTTTCTCCCAAATAATTTATATATATAAAAATTATTTGCTTTCTCACTATAAACAATGCTTTCTCAGACCTACTTTGAAATTGATTCTGAAAGCAAAACAAATAAAATTAAATACTCTTAGAAATATTGACACCTGAGCAGTATTTGATTTTACAGTAATGTTTCATCCAATATACAACATAATGTTACTGTCCTATTCTGATGCTCTCACGTTTAGGCTTTTAATAGCTTTTAAAATTTGAATCAGTTATACACAGTAATTCTCAAATATTTTCCAGCATGACTGCATTTGGGGGAGGATCATCTTTTATTTTTTAAGTGTGAAGGATAAGCATTTCCCTAGTCTGTTGCCATGTGTGGGGAAATATTTATGGAATATTATAATGAATACATTTCATTACATGTTACCAATCTGGTCTCTCTCTAAGGTTATGGGGAGAGGGGTGTTTTTCCTTTTTAAATTTGACTTTACTAAACATCAACTTTCCTATAACCATTAAATTGCAACAGCCGGCTTTCTGTGTATCAAGAGCTAGCCAGTGTCCACACAAAGTCTCAGTAACAAACCTAGATACTTCAGTGACAGAATACATTTTGTTCTTCAATGAAACAGAATACATGCCTCAGGCAAGAAGCAGAAGAGACTGAAAGGCCCCCAAAAGGCTGCAATATAGGGAAATGATTGGATGAGATACATCCAAATGATCTCAGAAAGTTAGCTGTGACCTATGCTTGACGGAAATGTGAAGAACTGTCCAAATCTCTGCCAAACTGACTTCGAGGACATCAACCCAACCCTACGTACACATCCAGGACGTACTAACCAGATGCTTCAAATACTTTCCTATACAGTTGCAGAATACTAGTTCATTTGGCTTAGTAAGCTGTTCAGCCATGAACCTTTGATGATGCAAGAAGAGAAGAAAAAAGTGCACCCAGAAACTAGGATACATATCAGAGGGGAGAAATTCCTCCCTGATTTTACAAGGTCAACAAGATAAGAAGCTTCACCCTAGCTTTTCATGAAAAAGTAACGAAATAATCAACATCTCTACCTTCCATGCCTCTTCTTCATTAAGCACAATGGATGCTACTTCTGGTCCAAGGACACATGGCATCATATCAGTGTGGGACTGGGCCTTCCTCACTACATCCACACAGATAGGAAAACCAGCAGTTTCACAGATGTACAGTTCAGATCAGACCTAGCTCTTCCTTTGCCAGCTAACCCATGGCTAACCCACATTAATCCATGACTGATTGCACGTGACCACATAGATGCATACTCTAAAAACTCTTCACACAATACGGTTTGGTTTCACATTGGTAATTTCTGTGGTCCCCTTCTGACTACTTCTACATTCACCTGGGATATGAGATACAGGATCAGTATTTCAGTAGCAGTCTTACCAGGTGCCTTACCTAGGCATTCAGGTAACGTGACTTTTCTGAATCAAACCCTCTTTTTCACTCATTCAAGGATGGTGTTAGCCTTGTTTAAATCATAGCATTTTACAGAGGGTTTTCATTACAGTTGGTAATATTAAATTCCCACTCAAACTCACTTGTTGCTAGGCAGAATTTCTCATCTTGTAAATACAAGCTATATGTCTTCTTTCCTGCTTGTATTGCTTTACATTGGCTGCATTTACAGTGCACCTTTTTATAACGCAATAATTCAGCAAAGTCAATCAGATCATCTGTAACAGTGTGATATCCTCAGTATTTATGGCTCTACTGGTCCCTGTTAAATGTATAAAATTTACCTACTTAGCACCACTATTTTGAGAACAAGTGAAGCACTCTTTATCTAATATGTGCCCTACTAATGGAATTTAATACAAAAAACTTAAAATCATAGAATCATTTAGGTTGGAAAAGACCTTTAAGATCATCAATTCCAACCATTAACCTAGCACTGCCAAGTCCACCACTAAACCATGTCCCTAAGCACCACATCTACATGTCTTTTAAATACCTCCAGGGATGGTGACTCAACCACTTCCCTGGGCAGCCTGTTCCAAGGCTTGATAACCCTTTCGGTGAAGAAATGTTTCTTAATATCCAATCTAAGCCTCCCCTGGCGCAACTTGAGGCTGTTTCCTCTTGTCCTATCACTTGTTATTGGGAGAAGAGACTGACACCCAACTCGCTACAATCTCCTTTCAGGTAGTTGTAGAAATCTCCCTCCACATAAGGTTCAAAAATGTCATGTGTTTCAAACATGAAAAGCCTTGAAGAAACCCAATTATAGTGTATACTGTCTTTTTCAAAAAGAGAACCGCAGGCATTTCACCAGCAGTATTTTATATTCCATTCCATGCTGATCCCCATCAGCACTGGGACAAAATTCAGTGCAAGATCTCCTTCAGAAACAGCATTACCTGTCTATGATTCCACATTTGAATTACATTTAAGATCTATTCATTAATAAATTATTAATGAATAATATTGGACTATTTTTAAATATTCTGTGCTTATCATTTAYAGTTTTATTTAATATACTTTTCAGTAAAATATCAATACAGAAACATAGTACTAGTTTTCTACTTTTTCCCTCTTCCATCCCAGACTGTAGAAGTAACAGCTTGATAACACAAAGAGCTCATGGATATGGGAGAAGAAAATGAAACAAATGGGACTCTACAAAGGTGAAGAAGGACTCCAAGATGTTTCATGTAGCCTTCTGAGTCTTTGGAAACAGAGTGAGATAACTTGATATAACGTGCTGAAAGATCCAAACTGGTATGAGTCTATCTTCTTGAAGACAGTATAAAATGTTGACTCTGCCTCACGCAGATGTACTGTCTGGACATTGACCTGATCCCATTCACAACAGCAAGTTACTGTCTGAGATTGCTTTGACAAGCTGCTTGACTTGCTTACTTTTTAGTAATATTCATAAGCTGACCATAAGCATGACAAATAAAAGTTTTAAATCCTAGACTTTGGAGAAAGTTATCTGAATGAAAATATAAGGCATTTCTGAATTTTACGGAATGCTGTCATACGTGAATGCATATACACAAATGGAGGGAATGGTATCCTTAAAATATAGAGTCAAAAATAAATCCAGAGTAGGATATACATAAGGCCCCAAACCAAATCTTTGAATTGTTCAGTAGTCATGTAGCATTTTGAAAAGATTTATTAGCAGATAAAGGGCAAATTAATTATTTAACAATGTTTTATGTCTATCTGTCAATTAATTTTGAATGCTCTGATATGCTGACCAGGTAGATTCTTCTGTGTCAGCACCAAGGCAGGTGGTATGACAAGGACAAAGTATCTTTCCCCAGCTTTGCATTTATTACATGAACAGATGTAAAAGCTGTTCTTTATATGGCTTTCAAACAAGAACGATGCATTTCAAGCATTAATTAATACTCTTTTAAAAAGCACTTCCCTTCCTTGACAGCATTAGCAGAGTGCTGCTCTGCAAGAGATGTAAGGGCTTTCAAAAAATTGAGAGTAAGACCTCATATGAAAACCTTTTAAATAGCTTTTTATTCCCCCAGACTCTCTTGCCTGGCAATCTTGTGAACGAC
The DNA here is from genome assembly GCA_035582835.1 of Phoebastria nigripes. NCBI lineage: Eukaryota > Metazoa > Chordata > Aves > Procellariiformes > Diomedeidae > Phoebastria > Phoebastria nigripes. The sequence goes on along the minus strand of JAYKAV010000222.1, from coordinate 195,576 downwards.
ACATAATTAGTGTCAGACATCATTCAAACTGCTGACATTAGGTGCTCACCAACAAGGAGGCTGCATGCCACAGCTGAGATTCAAAAGCCCAGGTTCATTTCATGTAAAATAAGTGCTGTGCTTTTAACCCTTAAAGTGTTTAAATGGGGAAAAATGTAGCATTCAGAGCAGTACTTCATTGTAGTGCAACCATTTCTATCTGAACAGAATACATTTTGGGGCATGGTGACTGAATGCTTTGGTGGATGCACAGTGCTTATATAAGGCTATATTTTCCTCAAAGCTATAAAGTCTGGGATTTATTTTCTGCTTTTATAGTTAAGCTTATGAAATGATGCAATGTCTTGGAATTCTTTGCTCCACTAAATAATGACAGACTATGTTTATATGTGTTGCATATGATTATAGTAGATGCTTATTTGCCCAACCATTCAATGACAATTTGGTCCAAAGCTTATTGAAGTCAATAGGTAATTACTCTTTTTTTCTTCTTAAAAAAAAAAAAGGTTCCCTCTACTGCAATATCCTCACTTCAGGTACTTCTGGTAGATTCCATTAAAATTTTATGATCCAGCATTGCATAAGTGTAAACGCAAACAAAAGATAATTACAGACCATGACAAAGCCTAAAGTAAATTGTTATTTATCTTTTTTGTACTTCCTACTTTAAGCTAAAAGGCTATTATACTCAATAGATGTACAAGAAAGTTCATATTATGAGTCAGATGTAAGACTTATGGGACTAGTCAATGCTTATGGCTATAAGGCTCATATTTTAAGAGCTTTTGACTAAGGAGCACATAATGCTTTTTGTGTGTGTGTGTGGATAGAACAAGATTAATAAACTATATCCTAATCTGATTTCAGTTTTCCAATACATCCATCTCTTTGGGTATATTTTAAGTAAGAAGAGCTACATACTGCTGCTATAACTGAAAAATGCAATGAAATCAATGGGAAAAAAGGAGATAATAATGCAGAGCAAAAAGTTACACATTGGTTAACATATGGGAAATTGAATTGGGCTACTTTTTCAGACAGACACACAAGAGAGGCTAGTCTATTGCATTCTCTTTGAACAAAATCTCACTTTATCAGTCACACTGTACACACTTGGCTGAGTATTTCCATATGTAGACAGATTACTTGAGTTTATCAATAAAATTTAATTTTAATCTTCTTTCCAAGGAGATCAGTATTCACAGAGAACACTCTGGTGTCAGTTCTGACAGGACAAACAGGAACAGTGGATTAAGGATGCCACCAAATTGCAGTAAAGGTGGAAGAGGAAAAAAGGTAAGGAACTGTCCCCACCCACAATACTCTTATTGTGAGAGTTCTCTTTACAGATGGCTCTTTTTATTTATGTGTTCTTGATAAATATAGCATGCTCATTTCTCCTTTTCATTTCAATACTCTGGAGATCTTCTTACTTCTCACATTCTAGAGATCTGCACCACACCGTATATTCTTACTTTCTAGGTAACACTATGCCTAAAGACACAAATACCTCAGCTGAAATAAAGCACAGTACATTGAATGTTATTTATCCCCTGAAATAATGGTGTCAAGAGATTAATTCACCATGGAAATGTCTCTTGCTTTCATTAGTTTTAGTAAGCATGGTCATTTCAGCCTTGGAAGCTATTTCTGTTGCTGTAGAGAAGGTAAATATTATGCAAGTCCCTTCAAAAGAAACTATTATTGAACACATCAGCTGCTACTGATTCAAAAACCGCATGGTACAGAAACCATTAGAGGAAGAATGAACAATCTGGGAATTCCTTCATTGCTTCCTTTTGGAAGACAGCACTCCTGATTTTTCTGTTTTTTCTCCTTTCTTTCTCTTCCTCCTTGGCTTTTCTAAAAGGTTGTCTTTGATCCTCTTGTAACTGAGGTCACCATCTGTATTCATGCAGCTTTCTCTACTAAAAGTCGACACGGTTCTAAAATTGTGCACTGTTAAAGCAGCTACTCTTCTTGCTAAACCCCGGAGAAGTCATCTAGATTTGAATACTTCTTCCTTCCAGTAAACTTGCAAGAACTAAATAACCTTTCGTCAAGTAAAAAACCAATTATTTCCTTGCAGGTATTTAAAAAAATACATGCAGGAACACTATCTTCCCCTCCAATACAAATTCAAACAGGTAGCTACATCTTATTTCTGTAGTTCGGATCTCTGTAGGATCTCATGCCACAGATATGCTATAAATTGAGACCATAGGCTTTCAAACATGGAGATGAGGGAGCGTAAATCACATTCTCACTGGGAAGATTCTGTTGTTTTAGAGCATCTTGTGAATTTCACAAAGGAATAAGTTTTGATCTCTATTACACTAGGGGAAAAAAAAGAATAAAAGATCAGGGAACCTCTGAAACCTTTCCCAAATGGGAAAGAAACATGAGTCTAGAGGGTTCTTCCTCACCAAACTCTGTGTCCAAATTCAGATTATTCATGATTCATTCTATTTTCTATAAATAGAAATAGAATAGAAATACCTATACATAGGAATAGGAATATTCCATTCTGTTCTATTCCATCCTATCCTATCCTATCCCCTCCCAGCCTAGCCTAGCCTAGCCTAGCCTAGCTTATCCCATCTATAAACATGCAAACCGGGACTGAAAAATTCAAACAAACATGCAAGCTGTTCTACAAATACTATCGCAGTATTTCTTTTTACAGTTATTTGAAAATGTATCACTTGATTGCCATTTTTCACAGATACGATATTAGAGAGAGGAAAGCACTAAGACGATCCTCTAGAATAGAGTATTGGTAAACTCTTACACTTATGGTACATAGCTCACAGCTGACACTGTAAAACTTTTAGCACAGCTTTTTACAGACCTGCGTATGAGGTTCTTTCTACCCCCAGCAAGGCCAGCTGCTATCTGGCATAGGCTCTCTTAGTAAACTCCATTTATTATTTACAGAGCCTAAATTCATTTTTCTTACAGATTTTTTTTTAATTGAAAAAAGCCATACAGATCACTGCCAAGAGCAAAATAGGCAGTGAGAGATCCATTTGATCTTTCATGAGCACAGCATTTGCCTAGAGAAAATATGCTAGAATACAGTACAACATGTCCATAAACACTAACTTTGTGTCCAAAGAAATTATGTACTTAAGTTATCCTGGAAAAAAAGTTTGAATAGCTCCAATTTTGACAAACTGACACTGATGTTAATTAAAGGGCCTGGTTAAAGAGGTTTTATTAAAGCAAAAGCATAAGGCATAATTTAATTGGTTCCTTGTTTATGTAAAGTGCTGTTCAAATTAAAGTGCCTGAGACAGAAAAGCACAATGCATACAGGAAGAGGCATCATTAGGAGAAAGAAATATGCTTGGCCAAACCTTGACTTGCATTTAGAAGTTCAAGGTTCACTGGAAAATTGCACCAAACAATATACTGAAAAAGGCAACTCTCTTAATTTTAATATAATATTTACATACCTGTTGCACTTTTTTTTTTTTCCCCTGCCAAACTGGCTTAATCATATGTAACTTCTTGCATAAACACAATTTTAATTTACACATATAAACAGAATATTTAATTCTTAAAATAACAGAGGATTAAACTGTGTTGCTGTTCCAATTTGTAATCATGTTAGGAGTACCTTTTTCTGAGTAAGCTGTCTCATAGGGATACACAAAAGCATACTGTTTGAGTTCAAGAACCAAAACGTCTTGGATTCTCCATTATGCAACAACAACCTCATCAGGGGATAGAATTTTTTGCAAATTTCATATGACAGAATTCATTTGACATTTTTCCACAAGTGAGGTAATGTTTCTTGAATGTCTCTTGTTGAATTAATGCGAAGTTCAAGCCACTCAATCCATGATGTATTCATGGTCCACTCAGTTCATAATGTAGAAAGGACTGTTTCTGTTACACTCTGGCAGAAGCAAGAAATATTCAAAAAGAATATCCAAGAAGAACCTCTTGGATAATAGTTCTTTTTATTTTTTTTCTCTATATTATTAACAATTTGTAAAAGTACATCTGTGAACCAAACAATCTCACTTAACTGGTGAAGAAACAATAAGAAAATTACAATCTTGCCACAAGTCTATGAAAAAATTAGGGCTAAAAATAGGATTTTTTTCATTTTAAATTCTGTATTTTGACAGAAAGAACATGTTTTCTTCTATATTTAGAGAAAATATATTATCATAGCATTAAGTTCAAAGAACAGGCTTCCCAACCTTCTTCAGCTAGTTTCTTCAGAAAGATGAAGGAAACTTGAAAACATACATCCTTTTCATTGGATGCAAGTCCTCTGCTTTTGTTAAAGGATTTAATTTTTTTATTCATTGAGTAATTTAGGTGTTTCACTATGAAATAGAAAAAGGAATTTAGCTGCAATGTCAGAGCCACAATGCTGTTTTAAGGAAAAGTCTATCACTATGCAGTTGTAACATTTCATTTCAAAGAAGATAGTACTATTGCACAGTTAAAGGGAGGGGTCTGGAGGAAAGAGCTTTCCTTTAAAATGATCTGTTCACACACACAATTTTTTTTTCCCAAAAAGATTGATTGATGAATCATAAACCAGAAGAAATTACACCTATATTGTCAAAAGTACTCTTTTAAAATTGAGAATGGAATGTAACCAACTCCAGCACAGGAACTTCAGATGTCTAATCTAATGAAATGTATAGTTTCTTTTTTCAATGTACATAGCATTTTCCTTTTAAATAACATTTTGAATGTTATTATATCAATGAATCTCTCCAATGTCTGTGTGAGAAAAGGGGGAAAACATTACTCTTGTCCTACACAAAGGACCTGAGGCCAAACATATAGTGGAATGGATATGGTCATACAGTGGGAGTGAATATATATAATTAAGCTTAACAGCCTTACCTCTGCCAGTAATAATATTTTATAATAAATGTGCAGTGGTGATCAAAACATTACAGGGGTTGTGGTCCCAAGATAAATCTCCTTTTAAATAAATTATTCCAAAGTTTTATTCCTTGCACTGCCTTTTAGTAGAATTTTTTTGAAACATAATCTGTGCATCTTTATAGCTATGGCTATCCACTATACTTGGATACTTGGCTACAAGAATTACTTGGCTATCYTCTAACTGTACTATTAACTTTGAATTTCCATCTGTTTGGGGAATAGACATGACACATACTAGTTTTTTCTACCTCCGTTTCATAATACTCACTCTCTACCATGATAATGCCATCTCAGTGATTCTTCATAGGAAATTTTAATCCTGACGATTGTACATAAAAAGCAAACAAGAGCATGTTACTTGTGATATTTCTAACTATTTGGAGGCATGTAAAGCATACAGAAGTTACACTCATGGCCATATTAATCAGTAAATATTCAGCATTTTCTAATACTTCAAGTGGCCAATTTGGGTTTACAGTTGTATCACATTCACTAGAATGGTTTGAGGCATCCAGAATACACTCTGTAGTATTTAAAATCCAGCCCACACACCCCAAAACTATGGAACTAGAAATTAAAAAAAGAAAAGATCATATTATAATGTTCATTTTATGAATTTCAGAACTTTTAAAAACTATTCAATTAAAATTTGGCAATTTTCAAAAGAAATATGCTATTGCAAAATAAAAATCGAAGTTTTATATTGAAAGTATGAAAATTAGTTTAGACTTTTCCCATTGCTTTCTTCCTAATTCAGCTGAGGCAATTTGCTGATTTTGACATGAATCTGCTTATTGCTTTTTTTGCAATAATGCAACCTTTAGCTGCATTTCCCAATAAATAAAATATTCATCAAAAATACTAGCTCAGAAACAGCAACAACAATTCTTACAGACACCAAAGTATGACATCCCTTGCCAAATAGTTTTCCTCCAAAAAAAAATGATAAATAAACACACTAGTTTTAAATCGGATTAATTGATGCTTTATTAAAAAGTGTTCAGATTAGTATCTGTATGGCTACTGAAAAAATATGGAACAGAAAACTCCCCAAAAGTTACTATTCAGCAAAAATGTAAGCAAATGAAAATAGGGCAAATGTGAATTCTTAAACAACCTTAACATGGCAGTAAGCCAGCCCATACTATAACAGTTCTGCCATAATAACCAGGTCCCAATTCTGCATTCCTTGAATATGCACGACTTCCACTGAAGTCAGTGGGAATTCTGGATATGCAAGGAATGTAGAATTAGTTTCTTAATCCTTAGGCCACAACCCATGATAATTATAGTGCCTCAACTCATAATATTGCTGGCTGAACAGCTCTGCAGCACCTTTTAGGGCATTAACGGTAGGATTCTGCTGATTTAGTCTAAAAATCATACCAGGACCTTGCCTCTGCACTCCTGTCTGTAATAAGTAAATTAAACTAAGCAACCAAAAGTTTAGAGTGAAATACATTTTGAGCTGTTTAGCAATGGAGCCTTACCTCTTCTTCCCCATTTGTCCCCTGTTAAAGGGGAAATCAATAATACAACTCAGCATTTAAAATCCTAGCTTTCCCCTGTTCCGAGCTGAGCTACTTACACAGCTCTCCTGTCATGGCAAAGCACAGGAGAATATTCACCTCACAGTTTAAGAGAGATAGATAGCAGAAAAGAACAGTTGTGGAAAACAAGGCAAAAGTGCTTGCATTGTAATCAGTGGGAGTCCATCACAACAGCAAACAGCCAGAGGATGTTTCTTTCTTAACCCACAAGTAAACTGTATGCAAATTTCCAGCAACATTCAAAACGCACTTCCCAGCTCCGTAAATGTTTTCTATTCTTGGCTGCTCAGCACCCTCAGCTTTTTTCAATTAGGCCCTGTTTGTTTAGTAAAAAAAAAAAAAAAAAAAAAAAAAAAAGCTCTAAAGAAAGGATTAAGCCCTGTATCTTACGGAGAAAGAACATAAATTAGAAATTCTTTCCGAATCTGGAGTATGCATTCTTTAATCTTCCGCCCTGCTGGGAAGTGTAATAAGAATAAAGACAGAAAGAAGCTTTTTTGCTTCATTTGATTTGTTCAGCTGAAAACATGCTTTTGACTATCTGCAACTAAATCTCAAAATTCATGACAACTCAGACAATACTCCCACATGTTATAAGCCTGTGAGTTAAAAAGAGAACTGGGAAAGCTTACAGAAATCCACCTGGTGAGCAAGCTCTCCAGATTCAAAAGGGCAAGACAGAAGGCCATAAGGATGTGAAGCAAGCAAGCCATGACTGTGAGAAGATGGTGACAAGAGTTTAGGTGACGGCAATGCAGTTCTTCAGTGTGGTGTGGCCTCAGAAGGAAAATAATTTTCAAAACGACCAACAGGTCTGACTGATGGGTATGAGTTTGCTAGGGATGAGAAAACCAATGGAAGAGGCCAGAGGCTGGAAAAGGTAAAGTGTTGGTTACCATTTACTATTTTTTTTCAGTAGAATTAACTGAAATCTAATGATTATGCTTTGAATTTAAAATGAAAATGAAGAACATTTGATGAAAAAAACAGAAGTCAAAAGAGAATGCTAAAAGCAGAAATGGGCACCTTCTTCTTTTTAGGACAGAAAATCACCTTGCCTGTATGTGCCATGTCAAATTGTGAAAGATTTTTGCTGCAATCCCATGCCAGTAAAAACAGCAGCAAGAGCAAACTCTAGAAGTTATTTTCCTCCTTTTGGTGCAATGTACCCAAGTGCAAAGAACCATTATGTACAAATACATACAAAAGGAGAGAAAACAAGGCTGCTGTTCCCCCTCTTCCTCCTCCCTCTTAACATCAGAAAAGACATAGTAAGAAAGCAGCGTGATCTTCAGATAATGGTTAGGGTTTACAGCTTTCTTACATCCCATTTAATGTCACCAAAGCTCATCTCTCAATTCCAACAAACTGAGTTCATACTGCATCACCTGCAACTCAATTTATGTGCACAAGAAAGCCTAGCATCTTGCAGACATTCCTCACAGCAGATAGAAGAAAACATTTGGTGTCAGCAGAAATCACATTCTGAGGGCAGTCGGGGCTGTATTTCAGGCAAGCCCTGGTCAGAGTAGGACCGTGAGCCTGGGCTAGGCCATGGCTGCAGTCAGGACAAACAGAAGTCACTGCACTAAGGCTGTCACCAGTGAGTTAAGGCTAATGCCTAAGATAACAACGCGATGCAGAATCTGGGAGTACAAATATTAGGGCTGGACCTCAGTTTGGAAGCAGGCAGGACCACAGCAAAATCAACAAATGTGCCTGGGTACCAGGAACAGGACTAGGGGTTCAGAGCAAAGGCTGAGCGCACAAGACATGATCTGAAGGACCAGGCAAGGCGTGGAGATGGATCACACCCAGCAGAGCTGCTGGCACATACTTGCTGGTTGTAAAACTGTGGTTGGGGCACAATATTTTTTTTCTAAAGAGCTCAGCAGTCAACAGCTTCTGCCTAAGGGCAATGGCCACCGCCGGTCTTTTCTGGCTCACTACAGGGTTGTTATTCCTCCTGCCACACGGACTGTGCAAAAAGGTTCAAGTTCCCAAAACCAGAAGATAAGGTAATGCAAAACCTATGTGGATCCCCTTGAAAAGCTGCACTCATTTAAGTCACACGTATAGGGGCTTTTGGTCCCGTCTACCAAGGCGCTACCTTATGTAAACAAAATCCTTGCAACAAAAGGCCTGTGGTGAAGGGACTGCAAGGGATTAATGAAAAAGAGTTCCCTCAGAGTGAGCCAAAAAAGCTGCTCATCTCTGAAAAATTTAATACAGGAAAAGTTGAGGAATATGCTAATAAAGATACTGTGGTGTTGATCATTTTTTATTCTCCATCTTTCTAATAAAGTTAAATCATTCATACAACATTTACATCCCACAACCAACCTTTAAAATACCAAAGACATCTACATATCTTAATAAAGCAAGCACATACTTATTTCATGTCAGGCATAGCTTAAAGGTGTGCTGAACCCTTTTCTTTCTCTGGGGCTTCTGAGAAAAGTAGCATGGCAGTGATGCAGAAAGAGAATTACTAAGTAATTTAGGAATAAACCAGTTTCTTGGCTCTATAGCACAGATCCTCCAATGCATCTAGCAATGCATTTCTTTCCCCTGAATGTGTAAGTAGATGAGTTTCTTACACACGAGTGGCTCTCACCATGCAAGTGGGGCTTAAGCTATGATAAACCTTAAGTGATCACTATAGAGCAAGGACAAGAAAGAGTCAATAGAGGAATTCAGTAATAAATGTAGGGTGTTAATGGAATAATCACAAGCCTTGATGAATCTAATAATTTTGTTCCTGTCATGCAACAGATGTCATTTTTGAGGGGAGCCGTGAAGGGTTTACAGACTTCACAGAAGCAGAACACTTTGGGAATAAATCCAGGGCTATGATGAGAGAAGCCAGTCCAGAGCATGCAAGGCCAGGCAGAAGAATGAGATGCATAAAATAAGGACAGGAAGAAAAAGAAGATTGCTGAGCATATTACTAAAGATAAGTACATATGCCCATTCCTCAAGTGAAGTGTTTGTTCAATGAGTGAGTTGCAAGACTTTTATTTACTTATGCGGTATGTCTGGCACCACAACTGGTTGTGGAATACCTAGAGGACACTTTACATAATAATAGATTAATGACTGTACCTAATTTTTACTGCTCATGGGCACAGCCAAAAAGAACAAAACCCAAAATACCTCCAGGTTCAGAGGCACAAGTAGGGGACGAGCTGTGCAATTTTCTGAGGGCAAGGATAGGAAGCTTTGAGTTTCACCAAAGAAAAATAAAAGGGTGACTCAGTAAATAACTATCCTTAGAACATACCACCAGTGCATGAAGTTAAGGGGTTTTTTCCTCCTCTCCTTGGTGGACATTGCATTCTTCTTAGTATGTATTTCCCCTTGGCAACTTAACATTTACCTCATTTGCTGTGAATCATTACACCATTCAATAGTCCTTAAAGTGAACCTTTTCCCACTGTGAAAGGATGTCTTAGAGAAGCTACAACAGATATTAGAGCATTTTTTGCACTGTTGGCCAAAACCATCGAGCTTGTTTTTTGTAACTGACAATAAAAACTTTATTTTCTATTTTAATGGTCTGTACCATTAAGACAAAGCCAGATGATAAAAATACAGATAAGTGCACAGCACAAAGACTAATAGAAAATGAACAGCAGATGAAGCTTACATGAGCTAATGGAAACAGAAGACTAACTCTGAGCCTGCATTTATGCCCACCTCCTAATCAAGTGCAATGCTAAAAATGCATGTTGATGTGTGCCACAAAACCAGTTGAAAACACAGCAGAATGGTGCTCTATTGCACTTTACCTCTCTGGAGTTTCTGTTTCAAAATAACTTTATGTTTACACTGCTATTGAAAAGGTCAACATCTGGCTGGACAGATGTCCAAATGCAGGGTGAGCAAATCTGGTTTATGTATTATATTTTAAGGCAGATTGGTAAATCTGATAGGTGTTTGTTATTGATAGCTTTGTACAGAGCCCTGATTATCTTCAGATAACAACTTCTCTGTTAGAGCATGTGGGAAGGAGGGAATGATGGGTGAGGGGAAAATGGGCATGGTTTCAGAGACCTGGAAGAATCAAGAAACTGAAGTGAATGGGCGATCTCAGGATGGATCCTGCTGGACTAAGCACTTACTGACTCCAGTCACACCAGCAGTACTGTGAAAAACATCTGTGACATCTGTATTCTGTTCTTCCCTTTGCACCCTATGTACCAATAAAGCATTCAAACCGGAGTGGTTTATCTTTGAAGATCACCCGAGTTTCAGACCTCAGAGATGACTCAAGGAGGGCTCAGTGGAAGTTCTGGGTGTACTGCACTGGCAGCTTTTATTTCCTCTAGAAAAGGAAATTTCTGACCACTTGCAGAAAAAGTGAGAGTTTCATTTATTTATTTTTATTTTCATAGTTAGTCAGAGGGGGAATCAGAGCCCAGTAATGAAGAAGGATGATGGTAATGGTGATATTGCTGGTAAGAAGATGGTGCTACAGATTTTTTTTTCCTCCTTTAGTGTTTGCTCACATCTAATCACCTTTGCTAGCCCTGCTAGCAGTGACCTTTTGATGCTTATTAACAGCATATGCTGTAATTCCAAAACCAACATACATTATGGGATCCTGATGTTAAGGCTACACCCCTATAGTGATTATATTCTCTTTATGAAAACTGTGCATAGATCAAACATTAAACACTCTCCATTAAGTGCATGCCAACTGTTACTCTGTTACTTACACTACTTTATTACTTGACTTCGGTTACTTTGTCCTACAGCCTGAAAACCTGGGGAAACCTGAATAAGTCTTTTGCATTTAGCTAATTCAACATATATATACAAACTTACCTGAAACATTGCAAGCCACTACTGTCAATAAAGGTCTAAAGGGCTCTTATGAAGATTTCCCTTTGATTTCTGCTTCAATATATAGTACGAACACTGCTTCAAAGRCTCAATTGTTTCCTTCAGCGTCCTGATGTCCCACCAAACAAAACTGAATTGATTGAAATACAGCACGTTGATGCTTTTGTATCGCTATAGACGCTGATGGCAACCTTCCACCTCTTTTGCTGAATGGCGTAATTGGCCTGCCAGAGAGGATTTGGGATTTTAACACGTTCCCTGTTTGGCAGAGCTAACCAATTATTCTGCAGTTGCTATCAAGGCTGCAGACTTTTCTTCATTGGGGTCATTAAGCTTGTCAAAACTAATTTGTCACCACAACTGCTGACCCTCATTGCCTCTGACAGCAGCACAAGTGTCAAACTAAACAGGCCTTTGCATTACAAGAAAGTAAATGACTGATCAGAGCCCACCAAGCGTCCTGACCGTATGCCACAGTCTGGCCTTCTGACCCCATGAGAGGTAGAAACAGTACCAGCTAAATGACATGGGGTCATCAAACGACACTACTAATCATTTTGTAGAATAAGTAAAAAAAGCCTCAAACAGCTAAAGTGAAAGAACACTTGAACGCGGTATGTGACCTGCAATGATGATAATAAAGTTTTGGGTTGTTTTCTTTTTAATTAAAAAGAGACAATGAAAGTMACTTAGTCTGAAACAAAGTTCTATGAAAGAAGTTACCAGCTGACTCAGGCTACATTTTTGGAAGGCTGCTCAGATGCAACAGCTGGCAGTGGAGCAATCTTAGCCCAATCCAGCAGATCATTACTGCGTAATGCTCTGTGTATTCTTGACCACCCCAGTGACATCTGAATCAGGCCAGTGGCAGGTTCTTCATCTGACGTAATACTAGCCACAAAGTACTTAGTATCAGTCCACACTTACTACAGGGCAGTAAAATTTGTCCCAGAAACATCTGCATACACCTAGAATTTGCTTCACTGAAGGTACAGGATATAAGAGTCTTATAATGGAGTTAATCCCTTCTAATTATGCATATCACTAAATTATTTTGGTGACAAATAATTCATAACCTGATTTTAATCTTTCCTTCACTGTTGCAATTGTATTCAGTTYAATGGGTAACTAGGACTTAGCACCACGTCCTCAGTTGCTATAGGTTATTTGACAGGAGAATAAACTTGCAAAAATAAGGGAAAAGTTTCAGAGGAACACTTTCTCTCAGCACATTCCTAACCATCCAAGGCACCAATTCTGGAAGGGCCTTTATCCCCAGTAMTCTGAGAGGTCCTACTTGGTTCAATTAAGATGACTTGTACTGCCATAAGCTCATCCCATGAATAAATCTTTGCCATGTCAGGACCTTCACTTGTATGCTACCCTGTAATACAAGAAAAGTTCTGTAAATACAGTGACAGCAAGAGGTGTTTGGTTTTCCCCCTAGAAGCCTTCAAATTCCATCATCTTTTCTCCATACTTCTTGTAAAGCAGTATTTTTCTAAGCCTTTGGAAAGATACCTTTAATGAAAACAGGCAGATGCAATATACCTCAGCAAACAGGATCCAGTCTTAAGAGACAATGACTGTTGTTGGTTTTTTTGTCTATGTGAATTACACTTACTTAAACAAGGCTGAGTGACTTATGGTAATGACTTTGAACACCACTGTTCCCATTTAAGAAAGGAAAACTAAAGAAGGAAGAGGAAAAGAGACAAAGAAGAAAGAAATGGAGAGTAGTGCTGCACAGGATCCCGGGATTTTGTTGAGTCCTAATGATGTCATTCAGTATTTAATCTCTGGTGACACGAAGGGTTTTTTCCCTTCTTTCAGCAAGACAGCAAATTCAACATTAACAAAGCCCCGAGATTGGATGTGAATCTTAAGTTGTTCCTAGCCTTCTCTATCCCTTTCCCCCAGACATAGGGAGTAGCCACAACTAAAAAAATATGCTTAAAAAGCCACACAATTATTTTGAGCTTGTTTTTAATTGCTATTTGGGATAGGGTCTTACAAAAAGGCTATTATATTCATTGGCAGAAAAATAAATAATGGCAATGGTCATTGTGGTATGAATAATTGGGGAGCTGCCAAATATTGCAACTTGCCAAGCATCACAAACAAAAGCTTTTAAAAATATGCGCATTCTTAGACTAGCACCTTTTATTGTTAAAATCAGGCATGGGTGAACCAATCAGAATAGGGGAGAGGGAAAGTAAGAGTAGAGAAAGAAATGGGTATGACAGTCTTCATATTCCCTAACTAGTAATCACTTCCAGAGGGAGACACTCCTCATTTAAAACAAATTGCATTATTTCTTGATGCTTTTATTTCATGGAACAGCATTGACATTAAGAGTAGGTATATGCAAAGAAAAGGGAAAGATTTTTTTTTCCTTTTGTTTACTTAATGGTTACCACCCACAAGCAGCCGGATAAACTGTTGCTCTCATGTGATGTATATCAAATTTTACAGAGTCAACGTGTTTGGATGGGTCCAGTAAATATCCGAAAACAGTATTCCTAGTTCACATCAGTGAAGCTTAATTCTGAATTTTTTATGATTGTCCACTAGCAGCCTAAAGCAGACAAAGTTCAATGCAAAAATAATAGCTAAGTGCATATGAACTGTTCCACAAAAGTTCCAATTCAGGAAAGCAGCTCTTTAAGCTGCAAAGTGGATTTTTTTTTTTTTAAGGACTCCCATAGAAAGGAATAGAAAAAGAAAACAGTTAGTATAGTTTTTATTCTCTGAAAATAAAGAACTATGCCCACTAAATGCAGATTTTTACCCTACTAAGTGTAATTTACCTTATGTCATCAATAGGTGTCAGGGACTGACAATAGGTGTCAGAGAAAAAGAAGAGGAAAAGATGCACCATGCAGAAGATGCACAATAAACCACCTACATGCCAATAATCCTCAGTCATCTTCTCATAACTCCCCTAATGTGCCCAGAACATGTAACTGCTCCAGTGTCCGACAGGAAGGAATCAGAGTTGTTCAGATTACTGTTGCAATTTTAACCAGAAATCTGGGACCCATGACTCCTGAAGGCACAGAGAAAGAAGGATAGCAGCAATGAAAATACTGCATCTTGATAGTAGCTTTTCAGACCAGTCATTCGTCCCAGAACTAGACTTACCAAGTTAAGTCTCACGGTCAAGTCACCATTACCTAATTAACATTCTGCGATGTAGAAACACTCTTGTTTTCTGTTCGTATAAGGATAAAGAACATTTTTCAGTTTTAAACTTACAGATTCCTAAAAATCCATCCCCTTACTTGGTATGTGGATCTGGCTACTATAGGAAATCCATGCTTTGTAAATGTTAGAATGGACAGAAGCTGACTAAAACTGCAGAGTTGTGAAAGGCAGCGCAGTACAGCTACACATAAAGACTTGGAGTTAGGTTTTAAAGTATTATTTCTAGTCAAGTTTAAATCACATCTCTATCCAGTCTGAACATTCCAGTAGTCAACATACTTTAGCACAAAGATTTATAAAAAGCTGATTTCAAAGTGACACGCATTAGTACCCAGGGAAAACAAACTTTTATCTGGATATTCCTAAATACTCATGCTGTCCGTACAAGAACATAAACAATTTTAAGTAATAAAACACAGCTTGTGTACCCAGTCAGAATCATATAAAAAAGATTTAGAGAAAAGGGCTCAATGAAAAAGCTTAGGATCAGCATGCAGACATGAGTTAAGAGTTATGAGTCACTGCTGCTCTCTTCTATGCAGAGAATTTCACCAGGGAGAAGTTAATGTGAATAAGATAAAAAACTACCTATAAAAGAAGTGGCATTTTGCATTCATTTTAGCGAAATATAAATATCTACACAAGTGCAGGAACTCCGAGAATCAAACCTGAAAAATACATAAGAAATATTACCTAATATTCCATATTACAAAATACATCTGAGACTATAATGTGCTATAGGAATGTGCTGTTCTACAAATATAAAAAAATAGATGCGCTTACAAGCTATTCTATACTTAGTTCTAGTTACATAAGAAAAACTATATCCAAATCTGCATTTTTTAGAATTATCAAATCATTTAGTAGTGACCTGCACTGAAAAACGGTTAAAGATCTTGGTGAAAAATTTGTCATTAAAGACACACTGTTTGCACCTTCAAACATACAGGCACAAACCAGCAGACTATAACTTTGAACCAAAAGTATACTTTGCCAGTTAATTTAACCTAGTGATTTTAGTATTCAAATGTTCTCACTTGATTGACATATATGGATGAATTCAGTGAGATAAGGCTGCTGATGTGTACTGGTGCCAGCCAAAGATGACTCCAACTTTAATTGCTTAGTGCTGCCTAATGATTTGCTAATTGCTCCACCAACACTGTTGATGGATGTGATGATGTTGCAGTGTTCCCTCATCCACAGGCAGTCAGGCAGGTTAGTTTATATCATCAATATTTAAGGAAGATGGCTTAACACATATGCACATGATTAGGAAAACCTATGCTATCAGACGACTTTCAAAGTCAGCAAAACACAGGGAGAGTAAGTGCCAGCAAAAAGCATCTACTGGGGAAAGCTTTGTTTTCTGCCACTCTGCTGTCTACAAAACATAGTATTTCTGACTATGTCTGAGCAGCCTGGATTTTTTTCAGTGGTATTTATTTTTTCAACTTGTTAGTACTTATACTGTATTCCCGAGGAATACAAATTCTTTCCTCGGTATTTTGTAGTCACATGTTTTCCAATAATTTGTCAGCTGATAACAACCTCAGTGGAGCTGTCTCAAGCAAATGACATGGTCAGAAGAGCTATTCATCAACTTTTCGGTGGGTGTGAATTTACAGCTTCATCCACAGGCATCTGAAATTGCAGGTATCTTTCCACAGATGATAAAAAAGAAAAGGAGCAAAAATGAGGGAACATGAGAAATCTGCAAATGTCACTTCCAGGGAAACTCTAAAATTCATCCTCAGATTCTAGTGCAAGTTACTAAGCTTTCACTCTTCCAAATACAAAGTAGAATTTCTAAAAAAAAATGTCAGCAGAGAAACTTCACCTCACTCAAGGCTGGAACCTGGCATCAGCAATGCACTGAAATGTCTGCAAGGATCCTCTCCTTTAATCCTTCTAGCTAGGCACAGACAGTGATGGTTCTAGGTTTGTGTGTTGTTTCTCCTATGTAAACAGTGATAGTTCACCTGCATGTAAGTTTGCATGACTTAACAATGTTTTGTGTCAAAGCTAAGTTAAACTTCTGACTCATTACTGGCTTGGTTGTGCTTTGCTATCACAGGAAACAATTCCGTATTGAGTTACACAAATAATGTATGCAAACAACTTGGTGCCTGCCAGCTGTAAATTTTGAGCACTTGACAACAAGAGCTTTATCACCAATTTTGCAAGTAGCAAAATGAGCTATGGCATAGCATAGTTATCAGAGGTCACCTACCATTTTGACTACACAACTTGAAAAATCTCCCAGTTTTTCAGAGATACTTATGACCTGTTTGCCCTCAGACACAAGCATCCGGAGTTTTGAAAAGCAGGTCTTCAGCATTTAAAGTTGAGCACAAACAAGAGTGAGGTACTCCAATTTAGGAGTTCTTTGAATATTTCTGCTTACAGAACATACTAGTTTTACAATGTAATTTCTCCACACAGCAGTGGAAGAAGTGAGAGGTTTGAAATCCAGCCCACAATGAAGGAGCACTGCCTGTGACTTCTGTAGGGTTAGGTTCAAACCCAGTCTCCCCGTTCAGCCCAATAACCACAGTGCCCGCTGATCTCTGCTGTTCCAGTACTCCTCCCTTCCTAAAGATAACAGTGCATGTGGTAGACTAATACACTTTTAACCTGTACAAATAGAAATTAATTTACTAATATTATTTCTATTGGTTTTCCAGTTGTGTCTTACAATATCGACATTTCATTATTATTTTCCTCTTCAATTGTATTAATTTTCACTTTAATTTTAAAATTATTTTGATAGTGATTAACATGATTAAGATTTGTCAGACTGCCACTACCTATTGAAATTCTATGCTTTTACCATAGGTCTTGTGTTTGATAATTAGCCCTTCCCTCTCTTGCTTTCTTTAGAAGCCAGCCAGTCAACTTTAATTTTGGTTTTCTTCTACTTTAAATGCAAGGAGAACACTGTTAAGGTAACTTGAAAACATTTATAATTTTGGCTTCCAGTAAGAGGTTAAACACAATTGCTCTGGCACTAAAGCTTAGAGCAGAAATAAAAAAGTAAACAAGATCCCAGAGGAGGTTCCTTGGAAGAACGGGAGAAAGAGAAACAAATGTGCTACCACAATTTGAATCAGCGTTATGGCTTCTTGGCATCTATTTTATCCACCTGTGATGGAAGACAAAACCATGGTTTCTCATGAAAAATATACAGGACATGTATCAGAACAATGTAATTTTGTTTTCTTACTCAATTTTGTAAAATTAAAAGTATTCTGTAATGTTTTTAAAGGGGGCCATTAATCATTAACTGATTATCACAACTGAGTTAAATATCATGCCTGTGAACCAAATTGATAATGCAATACAGATATTCAAGAAAATGACAACTGGGGCATCATTTTTATTTTTTTATCATCCATAGCCTCAGACTTGGATGATAAGACTAAATCATGTGATTTGATAAAAGGTATGCAATGCACATGCCTTTCTAAATCCTCCATTTTTATCACTTTATTTCCTTATTAAGTGGGATATACTGCAAGTTTGTAAGGAAAATTTATAATTCTGCTATCACCAGGCTTTTCTTCTCCATCAGGCAACTTGGACTTGATAATCATTATTCTAATCAGCTTGGTATATGCGTTCTCTATAAAGGTATTAGTAGGTTGATGTAACCTAAGGTCACCGTCAGTTGTATATTGAACACTGTAGCAATGTAAGTGTCAATAGTATTTCCACGAATGTGTGATGACACCGTAGCTAAGCATGCTTCCTTAATAAACAAGTTTTTGTTATTGTTGTTTAACACTACTTGCAGGAAAAAAGAAAAAAAAAATTACCTCAGCTATGCAATTAAGACCTGTCCACAACTGAAATMATTCATGCCTGTTGAATTTACAAACACCAGATTGCAATGCTGAAGTCAAACATAATATGCAAAATTCTGAGGTCAACACAACCAAATGAGAGGTCTTAAGCTCCCTTACTGGTATCTTTTAAAGCTTTGGCAGGCCGGTATATTTAGGTACATAGAAGCCAGTAATAAAACTTTCTTCAAACAGCTTACTCTTTGGAAATGAAGATGATGCACAACTACAAGTGTTCTGATAACAAAACAGTAGGGAAGAAGGAAAAGATGCAAGTATTGCTGCCTTCTCAGGAATTTTGTAATTTCAGAAGTAGTTCTTATTTCTATTCCAAAACTAGAAAGAAAACCATTGAYGTTTTCCACGTTCAGTCTTCAAATATTTATTAGTAATAAGGGACTATGCCTGCTGTAAAGATTACATAATTTAATGAAACTGAAAGCCTCATGTTATAATTGTAATTGTCTCTAATTAGAATTGTATTTCTTTTGAAAATGTATGTCCTAATCTTCTCTACAGTTTGTTTGAAAGCATAAAATTTTATGAGTTTTGACTACAAGTCAAGAACAGATTTGGAAAAACTGATTACTAGTGCTTATGTAGTCTAAAATAATACTAGGGGGGGGTTGTTAATCTTTATTATTTAGGAATTCAGTCCTCATTATGTAAATAACAAAAAATGTTGCTGTTATACTCAACAGAAATTGCTAGATTGTCTTTGATTCACCTTTTACCATTAACAAGGGCTGCCTTTGACACACAGTGAATTTCAAAAGAATGCTATTCTAGTGAAAACTCCTATTTAATAGCTACTGTTGATGCAGCTCATGCATTTAGTGAAAAATGGTGTTTCTTCTATTACTAGCAGACAGATTTGGTTTATGCTACTCTCACACAGTCAATCAGCATTATTCACATTGTTGTGAAAAACATTTTTTTTCAGCAGTGGGGAGGTCAGAAAGTTCACAGAGAATTCAGAACAAGATTGTTATAAGGCTTAAAAGAACAAGTCAGAATTTTTTTCATATATGGAAAGCTAGAGTGCAGACTGAAGGTGAATGAGTTCTTGGAATCTCAGTTTACAGGATTTTAATATGTCTGATGTAAAAAATCCGAGAACATAATAGCAAAAGAATCTAATTTACTGAAACAATTTCACCTTCCCTAGGGTAAATTAATTGCAGTCCCCTTACTTGCAAAATAAAGTGTGTATTTTTCCAGTCTTTTCAATGTCAAAAGACAGCTGGAAAATCAAGACTAAAACAAGCAACATTAACTTTTCAAAAAACAGGGTTATAATAACTTACAAATATTTTGTTTTCCTCCATTTACAATGTGTAAGAAATGAGAGAATAAAGACTCAGAAGAATTTTCCAATTATGGCTATTTAGACCATAGAGCTGGATTGCAAATCACTGTTTTCTCTCTCTAATGAGAAGGCAATGGAGTACTTACTTGAAGTGGGGTTCCCACTAACAGGAAAGGGTTATACACTGTTGATCAGGTATATTTCAGCTAATAAAAYCACTACTTTAAGGATGAATCTATACGAAAAAAAATACAGCACTTTGTGAACAAAACCGGGCTATATCTCAACAAGCTAGTGCTAATGATGGAAGACATGTAGTCTTGTCTCTCCAAATAATATTCTCAGTTTTCCTTCTTCACCACTACCTTAATGATCCCCCATAGATACACTTTAAGAGTTTGTTTCTGAAAAAAGCTTCTTCTGTGGTCTATGGCTGTGGATACTCAGGTCATTAACAGATGTCTGAGTTTTCTAAAATCTGCCTCAGTTTTCAGCCTGATTTGGCTGGACAGTCTCTCTAGAAAAGCACACTTTTTTAAAAAAGTGCACTGAGAAATCTCTGATTACGTTTATGTGGTACTGCTGGGAGGAACAACAAACAGCATTCTTGTTAGTTGCTGCAAAATATCCTGTGTGAAGAAAGTTATTTAGAAATAAAAAATGGGAACAATATTTATAGTCAATACTTAGAGTGACAAGTATAGCCAGTCAGAGAGTAGGACAGATGTTACAATGTCCTGTCATCCTTTCAGACTTAATGCAGCAGTACTAAGTGCAACATACCGCACAGAAAAAGTTCTCCTCTCCAGTTTCCTCTTGGAAGTCCAGTGAAACATGGACAGTAACATGTATCAATATAGTTCATATCAACACAGAATTTATCAACCTTTCTAAACTACTTCGGAGGCAACATTTTCTCTCATAATTTCTTCCACGCTGGAATAGCCTATGGGAGGATTTCACTTGGTCTGTTAAACTTGGTTGCCGTTTTTTTTTCAAAGCAGAGATGGATTTCTACTACAATTCCTAATTGCAAAGGGTGTTGGTGTATTTTTGGGAAAGGTAAAGCAAACACTAAAGAAACTTCTCCCGCAATTAAAGCCAAAACAAAGACACCGTCAAAGAACATGATATGCTTAGTTCCAGGGCCACGTCAGCCACTGGTTCAGACTGGATCAAAACGCATAATTTTAGTCTTGATTTTAACAATTCTCTTGGCTGATTGGAAGAAAAGTATGAACGTGTGTTTCATATTTTGCTAAAACACAACAAATGTTATTCTTAAGCTTGAATATGATGAAAGCAACAATCCAAAAGTGTATTTCTGCTACTATAACCTATTTTAAATTGTTTTAACTTACTTCTTACAAGAAGTTTTAAAACTTTTGATTTTATACTTATTTCTTGTTTTTTTAATTACTGCAACATCTCCTTTCTCATGACGGAAAGAATTGAGGTGAACCCTCTGAGCCTTCAAAGGACAAAGAGCAGATGCCCAAGAATGAGGGGGGACAACAACTCATCAGCTGATAAAGAGGAAGACCGTGATTATAAACCAGAATGGAAGGAGGCTGATAACATCACCATTTTCCTACCTGTTGCAGAAAAAGCCCACCATGAGGCGGGAAACCTCCTCCCAGGCTAGACAGGGTGCTTGCAGCCACATTAACAATATTTTTTAGGAATAAAAAGCTTCATGATCTGAGTGCTTTGTATTTTCCACATGAGCGAGTACAAGCTTGGCATTGCTGAAAACTTCATACCTTAAGCATACATCTCAAGAAACTTTACAGCATCTATGGAAGCTTAGCAGCCCTAGGAAACAAACAAGCCCACAGCTTTCATAGGTTTTAAGCCTCCTTTTTTGCAGCTATGGGAATCAGGAGCTGAAACAGCTCACCACCGCCACCACACCTTTGGCAGGGAAAAATGGTGCATAACATCAGGATGCCCATGAGTAACCTGTATCTGTTGGCTCCACATTGTGATGCTGTTGCCTACTCATTGGCAGCAAAGGATGCTTTTGTAAACAGCTCAGCTTTTGGAGAGTCTAACACAAACAGAACGAAGGTGCTAATACCCCTGCTCTTTGCTGTGAGTACTATATTCAGTTATTTCACTGTTTCACTGCTCAGAGCAATTTCCCTTCCTTTCTCAGAAATTACGGCCTACTTGTTTGTTTCATTCAAACCCATTAAAACCTAAGGACACAAAAATCTTGGTAAATTCATACTAACAGTTGCTATTTTTGAAATTATCAAAATGACCCTCACGATGAAGAATTTGATACTTGGGCACAGTATCTGAACAATAATTACACATACTAAATCACAGAGTTGAAGATGCAAATTCCTAGATAATTGATAATGTCAAATGTAAACGATGCATGTGATTGACTGAAGGCTCAAAATAACAAACAGTGTTATTCACAAAACATAGACTAAAAACCTAGAAACTTCAGAGTTAAGGTCACAACCAGCAAAATAACTTGAATCAGATACAAATAAGAGCAAAATTTACTGAATATGACCTCACATAACGAAACATCTCAGAAATTTATAAAACATACAAATGTGCTGAGAGGCACACTCTCCCATTCAAATGAAAAAGAAATTATTTAGGAAACAGATAAGATGTCACAGACTCCTCCGGGAAGTAACAGTGAACGGTAAGAGACCCTCCTTCATTTTCTAGGATCTTCTAGGAGCTTCACAGATATATGAGTCTGCGAGATAAATCTCAGTGATCTTTGAATGCGTGGAGCTAAACTGAAGTCAGTCTAGCCTATTCCTCGAGAACATCACTATGCAAAGTTTCTTCAAGGTATCAGTTATGTAAGAGAACATAATCTTGGCCCTTATGTGCTCTTGCAAGCTAAATGCTTGAAGTTTATAACAAGATGCTTCCAGCATAATACGTTTTTGACTTCTAGCATATATTATGCATGTAAGCCTAGGGAAATGAATAGGGACATCTTATTCAACAGCAGTTTAACTCTCACCTCAGCCATCAATGAAAAATGAAGGTCAACTGTTTTAACAGGATAGAATATCTGTGCTATTAAGACCCGTGATGATAATATGATTTGTACTTGATGTCAGAAAATAGAAGGGTTCTGTAAAAGACTGGGGGGGGGGGGGTGTCAGTTCAAGAAGAAATATTTCTTAATTCATGTTCTGTAATCAAGTCTATTGAAAATGGACTCATGGAAAAAGTACTACTGACCCTATCTTCTGTCTGAATCAGTACAGACTGTCTGGCTCTGTTGTTCTCCTGTTTCTTGCTTGCTTTCTTTCAGAATTTTATTCTCCCTTCCCTCTAACCAGCTTCCAGCAAATCAGCTAATTAAATACCACAGTGGTGACAGTGAATTTCAATGAGTACTATGTGACTACTCCGTGGACTCTCGCCAGCCTCCTAGCTCAGCCAACAGACAAGTTCTGCGCTGTTCAGCTGAAGTAAGTTCATCGTGTTTCTGCATATACTGCCTATTGACCCAGTAAAAGATGGATTGGCATTACACTACATGCTGTACAAACAGGGTAGCTAATTGTCCCTGCAAGTACTTGCAATAAAGAAAATAAGCAATAAAGGAAAGGGTATGGCATATGGAATGAAAAATACCACTGTTGCAAAGATGTCAATGTCATGATTTTCATTAATGAAAAAGCTCCAGTGAGGGGATAAGCTAAAAAGAAAAGTGGAGGGAGGAGGCGAAGAATGTAGAGGAGCAACAATGGAGGTAAAGAAGGGAAGACTGGAGGAAACTTTTGATTTATGCAGGGCAGAGAAAACCCAGGGAAAATTCTCTGTGAAAAGATTCTCTCTTTTAGCCGTTTCAGCAGATGCTTCTGTCAGGTTGAGTATTTGAATGCAACTTTTTCCTGAACTAGATTTGTTTAAACTGTTTTCTAAACTGGATTTGGAGAAAAGCTGTTACCCAACTTTGTGTCCCCAAAGTGGTGATGTATGTACGCTGCAGAAGTTGGGTTTAGATGATGAAACCAAGGCAAAGATAACCCTGTCTGAGCCATGGTTTATTCCCAATGGTCAACACTGAGGTGGAAGTCCTAGAGAAGATTTACCTGGAGACTCTGCAGCCCTCTGATACCAGATTTCTAAGTTCCAAACCCTGGGAGGTGTTCACATCCAAGGCCTTTTATAAAGTATCATCACAGATACACCCAACCAGACATGCTGCTTACAGTTTTTAGGTGTGACTTCGTGTTCAACAGTACTGTTTGAGAGCAGCTCTGTAAATCTTTAAAATAGCAGGAAAACAGGAATTTAAGGCAATAGGATAATCGAGACAAGAAAAAACATGCCACTCCCAATTTCTTGGTCAGATTCCTGGGCATATTTATGAAGCTTAAAAAACCAAACAAAACCTACTACAGTTAAGGACAAATTATCCTCAAGTTTCTAATAAATTGATATATGGTCTTCCAAAGAATCAACGCTGAAGTCCCACGTATTGGGACTTCATACTACAAAAGCATAATACTTAGATACTCTGTATGCCATTAGCAGGGCCATATGTATGAGTAGGGAATAACCACAACTTTAAAATTCACAAACAAGAATCCTCTCAGTCAGAAAGTACACACTGCCCTTTCCAGGGCTCCAATTTTAACACTTCTGACTAAGGTCTAGATACAAGTCATTTTGGAGCTGAACAAATGAGATCTTAATCCTTAAAATTCTTTCTTCTTCTTTCCAATACAACTAAACAACATCCCTCTGAGTTGTTCCTTGGAATGGAAATACAACTTTGAACAGCTTCTCTAAATAAATACCTGAGGAGTTACAGGACAAATTTTTTTACATGCTCTGCTCGTGAGCATTTTGTTACGCAGATTCTGTATCACCCTTGCAATTACTGTTTAAAAAGAGCTGCCATGCTCCTGAACAGACAAAATTAGTGCTCTTAATGGTATTCCTGCCACGAAACACTCACTTATTGTGATTCTCGTAATTTTAAAGCCGACTTGCCAAGTTGCAGTTTTTCTTTCTTCTAACATATCGCATATGAAAGCAACAGGTTTGTTAACACTGTGCTGTCCAAAGCATAGAACTGCTAGCAAAAGCAATTTATCACGCAGACCTTATCAATTCACAGTAATGTTTTCACTGTAAATTCTCCAAAATTGTTTTTTAGGATGTTTTGGATAAACTTGATATAAAGATAAGTGATATGTCAGTATCATATGTCAGTACTGAGTTCTTTGAGGCAAAGAGAGGAGTTTTGTTACTCTTTGGTCAGGATATATAGACTCCTTGAGAGGCTAAATACATGTAGCTGCTGCAGTCATGCTCAGTAAAAAAAGCTTCACAGACTTGCACTGTATTTCCTGTGTCATTAGTATGATAGGACAAGGAGTTCATACATCGTGAATGCTTCTTCATTTTAACAGAATTCAGAGTATAACTGAGACAGAGTGAAAGACAAACACTATGTTTTTATTTTTGGCATATTTATGAAACACTCGTGGAAAAAGAGGGTCAATATAAACCCAACTTAGGGTGCAAACAGTCCACATGAATGGAGTACTGTCTTCATGGATGGAAAAAGTCAGTGATACAGGTCTAACTTTGGTACAAACATCCTACATTTGGACATTGTGATTTAGCAGAATCAGCCCTGGAATGATTACAAGAACAGACTCCACATTTAGTCATTCTCAAAATACCATGTGTGAGAACAGCTTTCCATTTGGTATCCACCAAGGATCAGCTTTTAAACATTTCAGGAGTTTTGTTCCAGTACCCTGCTGTTCTAAATCAGTGATACCGGGCTCATGTAAAAACCTGAATCTTTCTTTCAACTGCAATACAACTGGTTTGTTTTTTGTTTTTTTTTTTAAAGTTATTCTGAATTGTCCTCTGTGAGTTCATTAGTACTTTACAGAATAGCACACTTTAATTCCTTTGTTTTGTTGCAGAACTATTGTATTTACTTGCTAATGCAGAGACAGAAAAGAACATGACATTCCAAAATGCACTCTTTCCCATGATTTGTTCTGCCTCTAACAGCATGTGGTAACACTACTCTGAATTTTAATACAACTGCATAAATAACAAAATAAGAATGTTTACTAGAGTATCCGGATGGATAAAAAAAGAAGAAAAGACTAGCATATGAATTACAGCCCACTTCCAGGAGCATCTCAATTTGCCATTTGTTCTTGCAGTGAAATGTTTAAACCTTTGCAGGCTGACATGTTCTTTAACACTAATAGGTTTATTGCATTCTTCTTTTTCAGTGTCCCTTTACAGAATAAAGACAATCTTCTCTTTTTTCTCTGTGGGCCTCTCCCTCTACTCATGGTACAAAACTGATTCAGGAAATAATAAAAACATAAATCATACAAATCTCCAAGCAGCTGAGGAATTTCTTTTCTGGAGAGACTTTGCTGATGGTACATTAATATGCATAAGTTTGAAGTACTGTAGGCATCAGGTTTGGATTCACAATACTGTTAGCATCCCAAGAATCTCTCCAGTTGCTACCCAAAGCATAGCTAAGAATGCTTTAGTCCAAACACTAATCTCCTTTGGTGCCATCAGCTGAAATGCACGGTTTTTCCTTCTAATTCCTATGCTGAGGGTGCCCTTGTGTTTCATATTTTTAATGTCTATAAAATTAAAAAATACCAACTGCATTCTTCAGCTTTATTTTGTTCATGCTACAAGTACACAACTCAACATTTTATTCATCATAAAAAAGAGAAGAAAAACTAAAGATAATATTTCTAAAATGACATTGTGAGGTCTAGTCTTTTTGGTTAAAAAATTAAATTGGTTTGCAACTGCAAGACTTATAACTACATAACTGCTTAAAAGTAAAAAGTATTTCAATTAGGAGCATAATTTGTAATCTAAAGTGAATAATGAAACAAATTTCTATAGTTTAGCTTAGTGTTAAATATCCGCTGTCATATCTTGGCCTAGAATTACAATTTTATACAATTTTATCATCATTCCATTTTAAATTCTATGGCTTGTATTTAGCTTATAAATCTGAGGAAAATTATTTCATGGGAAAAGGGAGTAATTCTTCATGGCCTTGTAATAGTTTAAGCAGAGGACATTAGAATAGCTATAGCGCTAAAGACAAGCGCCCAGTTTGAGCACAGAGTATGGGATGTGGAGTGAACAGCACAGCACAAAGATTTATTGCCCACAGAGGCAGACCAGTAGAGTGCTTTTGTAAATAAGCATCCTCATTCGCCAAGATGTTCCACGCAGATTTTTTTTTTTTTTCACCTCATCTCCTCTCAGCACTTTGGGTATTACTTCATGTGCCTGTGATCACCATGCCTTCCCCTCCTATCTACCCTGCCTCACCTCTTCAGCCCTTCGTACAACTCCAGCTCCCTCCCATGACCTGCCCCTCGCCACTGGTGGGACAAATGGCAACCTGTGGCACAGCAAGGTTGGAATAAAGTGCACTGACTGGACAGGGTGTCTCCACCAGTCTGAGTGAATGTCTTATAACTGCATTTCCCTTGACAGAAGTAATAATTTGGGCTCCTAATGTATCCAGTCACCAATTTTCACGCAAGCTACAGGAACTTCAGATATGCTTCAGGACAGACCCTGCCCTCCCTGGTCCTTCTCTGGATGGACAGAAACTGCAGTAGAGAAGCTTTTCTTCTACTGAAGAGGAGAAAGAAAGAAACAAATAGTAAGTTGAGAGAGAGTGAGGATCAGAAGTTCAGTCTACTTTCAGATTCCTGAAACTTCACTTTGTATATGTATCAGAAATTTCACTTCGTATATGTATCAGATCTATCCGTTCTCCTRTATTTAGGCTGCATACATCTTAAAACCATTTTGGTTACCTGCAGTCTATAGATCTTTATCCTGTGTACCAAGGCCAGACAATTATGAACTGAAACAGGCATTTCTTTTATGGAGCTATCCAATTGTGGTTTAAAATCTCTGTTATTTCTTGGAAGCTACAATGCTCATTGGTAAAATATTTCATCACATCTTTATCCTCATAGTCACAATAATGACTCATTTAAGGTTGGCTTCCATAGGTTCAGCTTACCTAAATGAGGTTTTTACTTCATCAGCTAAATTTTGCTTGCTGAGTAATGACAAATATTTATTCATACGGATAACTGCAGGATGTGATCTTGCAACATTTTAATATTCTTTCCAGCTGTGTTCTTCCAGTCTCCTTTCTCACTGTGAAGAAGTCACATGCTTTGCCTCATTCTCTCCACTGCAAGGCGTGTTTTCAGAAATGTGTACAGCATTTCACAAGCATTTTCTTTCATGCCATGTTCAAGCTCCGTATCATTATAACGAGTGGCACATTAGTTTTCTTCAGCCAGGGTTGGCCTGGAAAAGCTACTTCAAGGAGTGTACCCTTTTCAGGGGATGACAGAACAGGTGGCAGAAGAAGTATGGAAGGTGCCTACAGAGAGCATTTAGTTCATGTCCCTGTAAGAGAACATGAACTTGCAGCTTCCACTGAAAGTACTGCTGACTGGCATTTAGCTATTTTTCTCAAAGGCCTCCACATCTACTATTGCATAGCTTCTGCTGGCAATCTAGTCCAGAAATTCACTGCAATACTGTTCTTACTGATACTAGGTTTTCCCAACAATCTCCCCTCCTGAAAAGAAGTCTCTATATCCATGAGGGACAGAACAAGAACAGATTGATCCTTTTCGGTAACATTTTCATACAATCATAGAATGTTTTGGGTTGGAAGGGACCTTTAATGGTCATCTAGTCCAACACCCCCTCCAATGAGCAGGGACATCTTCAAGTAGATCAGGTTGTTCAGAGCCCCGTCCAACATGACCTTGAATGCTTCCAGGGATGGGGCATCTACCACCTCTCTGGGCAACCTGTTCCAGTGTTTCATCACCCTCAGCATACAAAAGTTCTTCCTTATATCTAGTCTAAATCTACCCTCTTTCAGTTTAAAACCATTCCCCCTTGTCCTGTTGCAAGAGGCCCTGCTAAAAAATTTGTCCCCATCTTTCTTACAAGCCCCCTTTAAGTACTGATAAGCTGCAATAAGGTCTCCTCAAAGCCTTCTCTTCTCTGGGCTGAACAACCCCAACTCTCTCAGCCTTTCCTCATAGGAGAGGTGTTCCATCCCCCCAATCATTTTTGTGGCCCTCCTCTGGACCCGCTCCAACAGGTCCGTGTCTTTCTTATGCTGAGGGCTCCAGAGCTGGAGGCAGTACTCCAGGTGGGGTCTCACCAGAGCAGAGTAGAGGGGCAGAATCACCTCCCTCGACCTGCTGGCCATGCTTCTTTTGATGCAGCCCAGGATACAGTTGGCCTTCTGGGCTGCGAGCGCACATTGCTGGCTCATGTTCAGCTTTTCATGCACCAGTACCCCCAAGTCCTTCTTGGCAGGGCTGCTCTCAATCCCTTCATCCCCCAGCCTGTATTGATACCGGGGGTTGCCCCGACCCAGGTGCAGGACCTTGCACCTGGCAAATTTTATGCACTCAATTAATTTATACCTGCTTTCCACTCTTCTTCTGACCTTCATTCCTTAGCTAAAGCTAACAGAGCCCTTGCATGTTGTCCAAGTCGTGTTTTCTAAATCTGTGATCATTCACAACGATCTTCCTGGGCTCCAGGGGAGATGCTTTTCAACTCATCCATGTCTACTTGAATTGCAGTGTTAAGCTGGACAAATTATCACTGGACCAAGAATAAGCTAAGGATGGTATCGCACATCTTACAGACAGTATTTCTACCTATAAGTCCCTGTGTCCTAAAAGTCTCATCTGCAGCAGAACAGCATTATTTAATGGTATTCAGCTTGAGGACCATTATTGTATTCTTTTTTTTTTTCCCTGAAAATCTGTTACATGGCCAAATGCTACCAGGCCCCTACAAGGCTCATTATTCCTGCCGAATTACAATTCCCTATATTTATTCTTACTGAATACCAACTGAAAAAAAAAGGTCAAGATAGCTTTGTATTCTGATCCTAATTCCTTCAAGATACACACAGTCTTCCAGCTTCATCTGCAAATTGAATAAACATGTCAGACTGCTAAGCAAACCACTGACTAGACATGACAGATCACTGTGAAACCCCACTCAAGATATATCTCTCTCTCTGACACAAATCATTGGGGTCTGCTGACAGGGTACCTCTGGCAGGATTACTCAGTGAATTGGCATTCACCCTTCAACAGTTCCATGATTACACTTCTCCAATGCTTATAATATGTATTGCATGCAAGTATCAAAAGTTTTCATAAAGAACAGTCACAGCGCCTATGAACTCACAAGTGTCCTCTCATAAGTGGTACTAGGCTTAGGAAAAAAAAACCAAAACCAAGCACAACAAACTATTGCTCGTTAGAATGAAGCTGTGCCTTTAATAATAGAGCAGATATTTGAGAACAAGGATGATGTCATGGACAAGTCTTTCCTCAGTTGAGAGAATCCAAATTATTTCTTCAGTTGTCTGACTGCAGTCCTTATTTGCACACACTGACTCACAGATAAAGGAATTTGTGGAGGGAGGAATCACTTGAATCATGCAGCCTGACTCGGCATCATCCATAGAGCTACTCACTGTATTTTCCTGAAGTCTCAGCTCAACTGTATTTACATGTCTGTAGCGATAACCTCTGCTGCCCCCTTGTCTGTCTAGTCTGCTACCACATTATTCATGCCATCATGATTTTTTCCTACCTCAACATCTAATGCCTGAGTAAATACAGAGTGACCAAGTGTATGAGTCAAGTTCTCTAAACCTATTTTCACTTGGTGTCAAAGCATACCTATCCAGCGTTAAATTACTAACCTGTTTTTGGACCCCATACATTTTCAGCAAATTTCTTTTTGTTTTTAAGGAAGAATTTTTAAAATGAAAAACTCAGATGCTTAACACCCAGTGGAAATACCAAACACTATGTACTGAGAACACTTAGTCAAAGAAAGCTTTCTGTGCACAGCAAAATGTCATGTGATTGGCCAACTAAGATTTCTGTGGTAAATATGTCCACGTCTGTTGCCTCTGACAGGACCTTACAATGGTATATGAGACTGGAATGGATGTCCCTAGTCATGTTTCAGCATACAGGAATGTGATTATGTATAGTTTTAAACCTGCATTCATTTATGTATAGGGTTTTTTGGTTTGGTTTGTGTTTGTTGTTTTTTTTTTATTATTATTTTAGCTAAAGCTTCAAAAATACATGGACTGAAAGTGTAAAAACAAAACTGTTTTTAATCTTCCTTAGTTTTGGCGCTCCCTGGTCAAACACAAGGGCCACCAGCAACCCTGCCTCATGTGAAGACTGACTGCAGCTGAAGTCTAGCACTGACACTGTTCAGAATTGACTGCAAGGTTTAAAGCCCCATTTTGTACACTGCAGTCCTTGTATGAAGTAATCTCTTGCTCCTGACTACTTTATGAGTGTGGCTAAAACTGTGGTATTAGAGGCTTGACCCAGGCACTTCTCACATGTTACAATGTATTGTGAATCACACCATGAGAAGTAAAGAGATACTAAACCTGCAGTTGATTACTGCTGAGCAGCACCTATCATTTATGGCAAACCGCTTACAGCTGAAATCAGTACATCATGATTCAGTGAAGTAAGGGTCCATATATTCAACAGACCCAAACATATCTTTGGCAAACCATGGGCACACACAACTCAGGAGACAACTCATCTCCTGTATAAGAGCTGGAAATCTGTATCTGCCTATGAGGTTCAAATAAACTGTTATTTTTAGGTACTCAAATATCAAGAGGCCCGTATATTAAACAGCAGAACCTCAAATGTATTACAAGGGTAATTTGATGACCTAGGCTTGTTAGGCCTAGAAGTTAGGCTAGATTTCTAGAGAATTAAATAATTATTTGCTCCAATGTTAATTTAAGAAGAGACCCCAAGCTCAGATACAAGATTTCTCAAAAGTTAAAGAAAAATGCCAGTGGAAGTCAGAATCATAGTAGACCATGGATTAAGGAATAGCAATTGCAGAGAACTGCAGATCTTGAAGGTGATCTTATCAGACTAGTCCAGGCCTAAAGGCATACAAGAAAAAGAGCTTACAGCAAATGCTAATAAAGTTAGTTTAGAAAACTGACAAGGCTAGAAGGAATTTCATTTAAAAAAAAAAATGTTTAAGAATGACCGAAGCAGTCATTGAGCTGTAATTCTTTACTAGGGGAAGAGACACTGAACACAATTAACAGTAACACCCAAAGAGAAAAAAAATAACCAAAAATCTTGAATGGACAATACTAGCAAAGGTATCACATACAGCATAGCGCACTGACCGCTTACCATAACAATTGTCTATAAACTCTGAGCATGGAAAGAGCAGTTAAAGGAAAGGATTGAAATCCCACAAACAGTACTACACATCTGCAGGCTGTTTAACTGTGCTTTTGCAATCTTCAGTGTTTTCCTGACTGCGTTATCTAAACTCCGTGAGTTCTTCATACTGCTTAAATAGTTTGCCACTTTCTAGTTACTTGCCTGATATCTGTGCGGTAATTTAGTTTCACCTATGGATTTGTCCTGATAATTTTGAAAAACTTTGATATATATACATGTTTCTTACATTACCACACAGGCTGCAAGATTAGCCCAGCAAAGAGTAATGCACCTGTTACCTCATACTCAACCCTGCAAAATTTGACCCTAAGCACCTACAGGTTTTAACATAATACACAAATGCAATAAAGGCACACGCCAAGGTGGGGGTTTTCAAGTAGGTGCCATATGCCATGTGCCACAGCGACTGACCCTCTGCAGCGTCTGGGAAGCCTAGTCGTGCCTGAAGGACAGACCAGCCGTCCCCAGCACTAGCACCCGGGCGTGGGGATGTGGTGAGGGYGCTGCGGGAGGGGCCCTGGGCTCTGCGGTCCCTGGGGCATTGCCTTAGCCTGTCATTACAGGCTTGCCGTCCCTCTTCAGCAACCCTGCCAGCAATGCAGAGGAGCGCTGGTTTCCCTGAAGTGAATCAGACATTCAAAATACCTAAGTTCTATTTCTGTTGTTTGGGTGGTTTTGACTTTTTTTTAAATGAAATCTCAAATGAGACTGTGAAGGGCAAAGGCACACCTGGGTCCTCTGAAACAATGAAAAGCCCCGGGAGCACTTCGGGAAGCAGCACAGCTTGCCCCAGCTGCGGTGGGGAGGCAGCGGGACGGCTGCCTCTTTCAGCCTCCTCTCTGAACCATGCTTCCCAGTAGGAACCTGAATATAGCCCTCAAGACTAGGTCGGGCAAAATTTCTACTACGTGGGTGGGTGGATGAGGGACCTCTTCAGGTAGCAGACTCTAAAATATGAACTCACTATGGTCAGTTACATTTTGGTTTAAAACAACCACTGATGGGAGAGTATAAAAGGCTCTTTCACCAAGGATGTTCTAGCTTTTGTGTTTCAGCCCTGCATGCTGGGCCTCAGCCTGGGCTGCAAATTTTGAACATTGCTGCTGTATCTCATGCTTCAACCAGGCTGGTCAGGAACATTACAGAAAAAAAACAGTCAGACAATGCCAACTAGCCAAAACAGAAACTCTTCACACAAATAAGCAGGTCTGACTAAATGCTTATGTGGAAAACCCTTTTTTCCAGTTGTATATACACTGTTTCCATATTCTCATACAGCATTTTTCCATTTTCAGTTTGAAACTATTTACTATTAAATTATTATACATGTAAATGGGAATACCAGAAGAAATGTTTAAAAGTTTAAAAACATTTCAGTTTACTGAATTTTAGATGTTCCACCTAAGCTCTAGATGCAGCTGTTCAGCAAAACCATATAATCCACCGTAGTCTGATATAGACCATAATGGGTTTTGTACTGAATTGTTTGTGTAAAGAATATATACTTTTGGCATCTAAGGTATATTTCCGGGTCAAACACAATATTGGCTAAACTGTGTAAGCTCTGTCATCTCAGCCATAAATTGTGAGTAGGCTAATCATAGCTACTGTGCCGCTGTAGGTTATGTCTGGCAGAGAGCATGACTAAGAAGCCAGTTCTGGCCTGGAAAGTCAACAGGAGAGATCAAACAGCAGCCAGCCAGCCCCCATCTCTGACTTAAGTACAGGCCCTTACCCCGACATAGGTGTGGACCAAAACACTAGCTTAACCACTGACTATATTCGGCAAAGATGTGGATGTAAGAACCACACCCCGAGCCAGATCTCTCTGCTCAAATCTAGTTTCCAGGAGGAGTGCTCCGAAGAGGTTGTGCTGCTCTGCTGTGCCCAGACTCGCAACATATTTTCCACCTGTGCAAACTTTGCTAAGGAAAAGCAAATGCCAGGCTCCCCTAGCTTGGCAGCATTGTGATGACTTACTGGATTGCAAAATAGATTAAATAATAGGTGCTATACAAATTGCAAGCATGGACTGAAAAAGTAAGTATGCACTAAGTTTGCATGATGCTGCTTCAACCTAGATGAAAAGAACACCACCAAAAAACTCTTACAAAAATCTTAAGAAAGTGCTATCCCAATGAGGAAACAAATTCCACATAAAAAAGGAATGCACTGCTGCATGTCACTGTTACACTAGAGCTCTCTTCAATTCTGGCAAATAACTCTGAACCTGCAAATTTCATTACTCTATTTACTTTGTGGGCCAGAGATGTAGTTACCAGGCTCATGACACACAAAGACTTGTTAGGCTCCTGATAGACATAAGGAAATACTCAACCTCTAGGACCTATAGTTCTAACACAAAGTTAAGAGTGATTTTCCAGAATCCTAGACAGGGTGCAAGAGATAAAATTAATGCATTGTACTCACAGTTTATACATGTGCAGGAGAAGCCAAGTTTCGTTTTAGATTTAAATTTCAACAGCATCCTGTAAGTCAGACTTTTTAACCAGTCTTCACCAATTTATCTTGATTTTAATGAACATCTCTGTTATTAAATATCTAATGTTCAACTCCGTGTATGTATGTATTAAATTACTGATTTGTACTTGTTGCTAAGGCTTACAGTTCAGCATATAGAGGATCCTAAATTAATTAAGTCAAACAATATGTGTTTGTAAAGCTAACTAAAATACAAAAATAAAACCCCACCCCATAAACAGCTGAATACAGGTGTCAGCTCAAGAGTTATATGCTATCTAGGTCTTGCTTTCAGCCACTCCTTCCTTCCTTATGGGAAAACCCAAGGTGCAGTTGGAAGAAATGTTCTGGGATCATACTCAGTTCTTCACAGGGACAAGGATAATTTCCCATTTAACCTAAAGGGCGCAGGTGTGCAGCAATCAAACTGCAGAGTTTTGCTTAGCCAGGGGTGCAGCAGCATCTGTGCTCACTACTGTGTTTATATGTACTGGCCTCAGCCCATCCTGTGGCATCCCTGTGCACAGCAGGAGGCTGCAGGAGCTGATCTCTATAGCATCTTCTTCCTTGTGTCTTGCTAGGAAGGACTCCCTTCCTCCTCCTTCTCTGTTGCTATCACCTGGCCCATTGTTACCTGTTGCTCCAGCTCAGCCTCTCTCCTCTCACACTGGCCTAGTCAGTAAAGCCAGAATATAACTAAGACAGAAGCAAGTGTCTGTGCTTCTGTGCTGCTGTTTATAGGTTAAATCCTCACACAGCAGGTACTCTATTAGCAGATCTGTGGGTAACTGTTCACCCTGAGACTCGGGGAAACACTAATTATCTTGTCATTTTACCTTTCGATACAAAACACATGAAATAAAGATCTCTTGTTACTGCTTTTTTTTCCTGTGCTCAAGGGATTAAACACAGGGGAGCTGGATGACCAAGTTAAGCCTTCCTAAAGAAATCAGTGCTTATGTATTCTGCAAAGAGACAGCAAAATCCAAGCAGAAGATTACAATGTGGGCTTGCAGCATTATACTGCAGCCCCCAATTTAAGCACAGACCGTTGCTCCTGAGAGTTATGTGGTTCTGCGCATACTTTAAAACTCCCACACAAGGCTGTGCTAAATCACTCTCTCCTTTCTAGTGAAACATTGAAGAATACTGCCACTCATTATTTGTCATGTTTCTTGAGGTTTTTGATGACTATGCTGTTGTTCAAAGCCATTACAATCCCATCACCAGATGGCAGATAGTCACATAATATGACCACCACACAGAAACACTTAAACACTGGAAGGATTGATTGAGGTCTCCATGGTGGACAATGTAGCTCAGGAAATTTTCTCATATATCACCTGCAGCTACAACTCTCAACAAGTAACACTTCTATTGTTGAATAGAATACATAAGCTTGCTCTTATGGTCATGTTATCTAGTCTTGAGTGCTGAGAAGGATACAGACCAGAGCTTTTCCTCTCTCTTCAGGAAATACTGTGCCATTCAAACAGTGTTTCTTTGAGTGTTTCAAAGTCACATACTCTCTTACTAAGACTATGTGTGCCTGAGAGAAATACATTAGCCTAGGCAATAACACATCATGCTATCTTTGAATGATTACTATTTTTCATACATTTTACTTGCAATAATATGACCATTTGCCATAAAGAATGTAAATAAGATACACTAGTTCATTTAACCCATTAAAAATAGTCGGATCTCAGATCTTCTGTACCATTTTTTTCCTTAGCAGAAATAGCCATTAGCTGAATCTGAACAGTTAGTCAGAGACAACATGATCAGCTATTGAGAGCACAGGTCAAAAGTCAAAATCTTATCAAACCTAGCCTTGCAAATAAAGTATTATTGGACACTTAGTCACTTAGTAGTGTCCAATAGTTTAGTACTTAGTACTAAATCCAACCAGGGACATAAACACCTTAACAATTTCAATGCTAAGTTTTGGACTTCTCGTGTTGCATGCAATGCACAGGGAAAGGAAGGGAGCCAAAGCAGCAGCTACCATCACATTTTCTGTCAGACTCATACACAGATATAATTGGTATTCCCCAAAAATGCCAGCTTGGTTGAGCCCTCAAGGAACAGACAGAAGAACATCTATTTTCTGGACTTGACTGGGAGTCAAGAATGAAAACAGGGCTGAGTCACTCAGCTCTGTCAACACCAAATACCTGCACACATCCTAAACCAGAAATGCAGTTGCCCATGGGACTTCAAGGTCAAGAATTTGTATGCATACGGATCTGCCCAAAGCCAGGCAGTCATTTACCAAGGGTTTTCAGGACTCTGATGCCAACAGGGAGACAGGGTTTCTTCTTCTGGGTCTGACCCTCCCTCTGTAACAGATAGAGACTTGCCCTCTAATAATGCTCTGTGCCACTGAGTAAATAGCAGCGCTAAAGGGTGACACAGCATTTCCAACCCATAAAGAGAAGCAGCTTCCTTCCTGCCTTTTCCTCCATTCCAGTGCTTAAAGTTGACATTTCAGGAGTCAGGCTTAGGAGTTAACTCTCCAGTTATTTAATAACACAGTGACAGGCAGAAGATAAACCCAGTCCTGTGAATGAGGTATTAATTATCACTGCATTAGAATTGAAGAAGTCATGTATAAATAAAACTGCGAACATTTTCCACACAAAGAAAGAAGGGGCAAGAGGCATATAAAAAACCCAAAACTTTCATATGTTGGCTAGTTTACATGGACAAATGGTAAAAAACTAAATTATGTTTACACAAAGTGATACCAAGAATAGCATAACTGCACTGTTTCCCCACTTACAAGCAACAGAACTCTCAGCTATTTCTACCTGAAGTAAAAATTCCTACTTCTACAAGAAATTCTCTTCCAAATCTGTCCTTCCATGCCAATCCATCCTTTCACCTGGGCTATCAAAAATGCAGGTGGACACCAAAAAGTACATGAAGATGGGAGACTACAGAAGCTGTTCAAAATAATAATCATCTCCCTCAACTTAGAAAGGAAACAGCAATTGCACGAAATAGCTTACACACAGTTTTTAACAAAGGTTTTGATGTTTTCATGTAGAGAAAACCTTTTACTTCTGAACTGAGTACAGTGATTAAAAACTCTGTTACAGTTAACTTATCAGAAATGCCCATGAAAAAAACTGAACTAAACCTTTGGGAACCCATAACCCCTCCCAAACACACACAAACACTTGCAAAAAGCACAGACATTAAAAAAGATAACAYGAGAAATAGCAATTTACAACCAACCTATCAGAAATTTTTCAAGAGGGGAAAATTACTTTTAAAATACTGATTGGACAATTGGAAACCATTAAAAAAAAGATTTTTTTTTTTCTAAATGATTTAATGTTCTAAAAAAACCATTTGGTTCAGCATTTATTTAATTACAAAAGATCTGTCTCAGGTGTAAAAAACTTCATTTTCTTTATTTCAAAATTTTTACCTCAACCTTTTAACTTTTAGTTTCATTACTGTAGGTTAATTTCCGTTTTCAAATGAATATTTCATCTAATCTCACTTCCTATTTCACATTTTATCTTAATAAGTATTTACAGATATATTTTTCTTCTTCCACATTTCTGAGACAGGAAATACAATTTAAGACAGAAACATTCTTGTAAAACAAGCCAAAATAAGTGTTCTGTGACTCACTGCAGTTACTGATCCCTTTTCTGCACTAGAAAGGACAAGGGACCGCCAAGCCCTTACTTTGAGGAGCTGGATGTTTACCCAGTGCTGCAGGAGCTCATGCCTTTTAATGAGGCAAGCCCCCATTCAGTTATCACTAAAGAAGTACAAAACCAACTGGTCAGTATGGGTTGCATGTTCCCTTTGTGACCCCCTCTACAGACTGATTCGGAATTAAAAAACTGAGCTTTGTGACGAGCTGTAAAGACACATTATGCTGCAGTGTTCCCCAGATCAGCCCTTGTTGCAGGTGATGGCAGCCCCCAGAAAGGCGTAAATGCTGGCCTGAGCCTTCCAGCACTTTAAATCTGTTGTTCTAGTTAGTATGAAACAAGTTTTGTAAGTTGACAGCAGCAGCAAATTAATAATGGCTGCATCACACCAGCAGTAAACAAGAAACAAGGAAAGATGCAGAGAAAATCTGTGAGGGAGTATTTTTATCCCAGCTTGGATGGGAACTTTGTTAGAAGAAGAAGGGTCTAGAATAAACAAGCACATGTTAAGGACTCTTTTCCCCTTAGTTGTTCAGTTTCTGTGCTAAAACACTGAAGCATCACTAGCAAGATTAAGTAGTCACAAGAGTCTGAATACTCCTGCGGGCAGTGTAGCAGCAGCGTCCTGTGGATAGTTATTTTTGTATCATGCTCACACAAAACTATAGCAACAGGTGACCTCAAAAAGCTACCAGTTTATGGCAGCCAGCATCTCCTCTACCCACCTATTTGCTGGAAAAAGTTAGCAGAGACATTGCAGAAAGCTCAAGATGTCCCAAGCAGTGACTGTTTTAGGATCGGATGAATCGCCCCTTCGGAAATGTCTGTGTCTGCCTGTGTGTCTCCCTCCACCGAATTTGGAGAGCCTAGACAACTTGCTGAGGAGAGACAAATCCCACCACTGGAGTGCAGAAATTACAACAGGGCAAGAACAAATGCAAAGAGCTGTATGACACAGTCCACATCCTCACGGCAGCTTTCTTCAGCATCTGTGTAATACAAGAGCCCTGGTTGCTAACAACTACAGATTTCAAGTTACACAGGCAAATAAAAATGATGAACAGGTTTCAAAGCATACTAACCTACTGGGGCTGTTTCTAGGAAAGATTCATCTACTAACAGTGATCCAAAAGGGCTTTCAAAAATCACTCACCATCCTTTTCACTTGCTTTGGAGAAAGGCCAAAGTGCACATATTTCTGTGGCTTAGGAAGAATATCAGTATTGTTTCTCTTTGCACATGATGTTGCTATTCAGAATGTATTTTG
Source organism: Phoebastria nigripes (assembly GCA_035582835.1). Taxonomy (NCBI): domain Eukaryota; kingdom Metazoa; phylum Chordata; class Aves; order Procellariiformes; family Diomedeidae; genus Phoebastria; species Phoebastria nigripes. The sequence goes on along the minus strand of JAYKAV010000222.1, from coordinate 156,122 downwards.
AAAAGTACTATTTCAAGTCTTTTTGAAGTTTGCCTGATACATTACAAATATATTCAGATTTGAAACAGTGTTTAAAATGTAAAGAGACTAATAGGAAAAGTCTAATATGGTAGAAGAACCTGTGTATTAATTTCAAATCACACTGAGAAAAACCCGCTACAGTCCACTACTGTTTAGTACATTCTGAACCCTCCTTTCACTCTTTAAAATGTAATGTAATTTCGGTAATCTAGGCTGGTGAAAGTTAAAAAAAGCGACCCTGTTTTCTTTACTATTCATTGCTTCAAATATACTTTAGGCAAGAACAAAGGTATAGACAAACTTTCCTTTTATAACAGCTGAGTGGCCCTGCCGAGAAACCGAACTTAGTGCAGATATCCTTCACTTACTCCTAAGAAAATGAAAGAGAAGTCAGGCTTTTGGGCTTTTACATCCCTACCCATACAGGTAGTTGATTTTGCAAAATCTATTGTTTCAGTTACTGCTGACAGGCTGGTATGTTTCTGCACGCACATGAGAACAGAACAAGTTCTGCTTCACTTTAAATGGAAAGACATGTTAGCTCACCAGGAGCCTGGGCAGGCACAGCACTCAGACTGGTTAYCACACAACTGAGCCCGACAGCTAACTAGTTGTGCTGGTTTCAGCTGAGGTAGAGTTAATTTTCTTCACAGTAGCTAGTATGGGGCTATGTTTTGGATTTGTGCTGGAAACAGTGCTGATAACACAGGGATGTTTTAGTTACTGCTGAGCAGTGCTTACACAGAGTCAAGGCCTTTTCTGCTCCTCACACCACCCCACCAGCGAGTAGGCTGGGGGTGCACAAGAAGCTGGGAGGGGGCACAGCTGGGACAGCTGACCCCAACTGACCAAAGGGGTATTCCATACCATATGGCATCATGCTCAGCATATAAARCTGGGGGAAGAAGAAGGAAGGGGAGGACGTTCAGAGTGATGGCGTTTTGTCTTCCCAAGTAACTGTTATGCGTGATGGAGCCCTGCTTTGCTGGAGATGGCTGAACACCTGCCTGCTGATGGGAAGGAGTGAATGAATTCCTTGTTTTGCTTTGCTTGCGTGCGTGGCTTTTGCTTTACCTRTTAAACTGTCTTTATCTCAACCCACGAGTTTTCTTACTTCTACCCTTCTGATTCTTCCCCCCATCCCACCAGGGGGGAGTGAGCGAGTAGCTGTGTGGGGCTTAGTTGCTGGCTGGGGTTAAACCACGACAGCCCTTTTTGRCGCCCAACGTGGGGCTCAAAGGGTTCAAAATAACAACAGGTTTGACTGGAATGTGCTAGATCGAATTTATAGTTGTTATTGCTGTTTAGCTATTAATCAGCAGGCTTCTGTGCTTGCTGTGGGGCTTGCTTGCCTTATTGTATATTAGAGTCTAGTGCTCATTAGTGGCTGCTTTTTGCTTTCACTGCTTGCTGTACTGCTGTACCGCTGATCATCTGACTCTGCTGTGCCTGGGATGCTGTTTGATAACAGCAATGGGGATGCACCTGGGCTGGCAGATCGCCAGGGCATCACTGCTGTTTCTGTGCTGCTGTACTGGACAGGCTGGAACTCCAGTGTGAACTCGAGTCGAAGGGACTGTGACCTGTGGATGAGTCCACTTGGCAGCAGGACAACCCGAAGCATCTGATAAGCCCATGCCAGAGCAGGTACACCTCGAAGCGTCTGTGGCCATGGTTATGTCTGTGCCGCAGCAGGTATACCTCTGAAGGGGCTGTGGCCCAAGGATAAGTCCACGCTGGAGAAGGTACACCTCAAAGCATCTGTGGCTGTGGGTAAGTCCATGCTGCAGCAGGTACACCCTGAAGCATCAGTGGCTGCGCATGAAGTCATGCTGGAGCACCCCAAAGCATGTGGCCATGGATGAGCCCACAACAGAGCAGGTATACTCCTGGAGGGACTGCAGCCATGGGTAAGGCCATGTTGGAGCAGGTTTACTTCTGAAGGAACTGTGGCTGTGGGTAGAGCCATGCAGGAGCAGGTATATCTCTGAAGGCATTGTGGCCCATGGATAAGGCCACACTGGAATAGGTGCATCTCAAAGCAACTGTAGCTGTGGGTAGGTCTATGCCACAGCAGGTATACCCCTGGAGAGACTGTGGCTCATAGATAAGGCTCCACTTGGAGCAGGTACATCCCTAAGGGACTACAGTCTGCAGATAAGTCGAAGACGGAGTAGGGGCAAGGGGAGGAGTTCACTGCCATGTTAAACCCTATGGTCTGGTCCAAAGGGACCGGGGTGGAGATTGTAATGAAAATACCTTTAAATTGTTGTAACCCATGATTTGGGTTGCACATTATGGGAATTACTACAGCAGAAACCCCTTGTTGCTAGCCAGGCTAGGAGCAAGGGGAGGAGTTAATTGCAATGTTAAACCCTATAACCTGGCTCAAAGGTACCAGGGGCGGAGATTGTAATGAAAATACCTTTGAATTGTTGTAACCCATGATTTGAGTTGCATGTTATAGGAATTACTATAGCAGCAACCACCTGAACCAATGGAGGACAAGCCTTACAAGAAGCAGTGCAAGTGCAGCAGTGACCTGACCTGAGCTGGCTTTGGTGCCCAGTAATTCCATGCAACACACCACCTCTCCTGTCCTGAGTGACCACCATAACAGATGGAGCCCAAAGTCACGGACTAAATGAACTCGGTGGACATTTTGTGGACATCTGTGGACATTTATGGACATTTTACAGACATTTCACAGGAGTGGTCCATAGACTAAGGGAATGATATCTGTGTATTATATCAAAGGATGGGAAGTGTGCTGGTGGTCAATGAGAAGGTATTGGATAGTGTGAGACCTGAGCATGACATAAATGGTATGGAATAAGGGGTGGAGAATGTGCTGGTTTTAGCTGGGGTGAAGTTAATTTTCTTCATAGTAGCTAGTATGGGGCTATGTTTTGGATTGGTGCTGGAAACAGTGTTGATAATACAGGAATGTTTTAGTTATTGCTGAGCAGTGCTTACACAGAGTCAAGGCCTTTTCTGCTTCTCACACCACCCCACCAGCAAGTAGTCTGGGGGTATACAAGAAGTTGGGAGGGTTAAACCATGACACTGGTTTCCTGCTAAATCCAGTCTGCCTCCCAGTCATGCTAACCATGTTTTATGCAGCCTGGGGAAGTGGAAGCCTGTAATTGCTGGTGCTCAGATCCCTGGCTGAAAGCAAGAGCGGAGCATCACGGTAGTTATAGGACTCAAGAAGAGCCTTGAGAAGTGCTCTAGGCTTTCCAAATCTGAAAGTGCGACTTAATAAATAATGTAGATAAAGAGATCTCTCATAAGGTAATTATGAGCAAGAGTATTTTCTTTTGAGGTGATTAACATGCAGTCATCTTCCAGTTTTGACATTCCATAAATATTATTCCTTCAGTGATTATTTCTCTTTAAGTTCAAAAGAGAGTTACACAGCTCGTTACCAAGCAATAAAGATTACTTTTGTTGACACTCATGGAAACCTTTAATTACATGAGTCAGTGGAAGTTTACAACTGAATAAACAGTTAAGAAAACTGGAAAAAATTGTTACAGAAGAGATAACGTCTGATGAAAAGTGTGATGCCCAGCCATTTACTCATGTCTTACATGAAGCATCTATTTACAAAGGAAATAATGATGGAATGCAAAAGTGATGAGATCCTATTAGAATGAATTGTTTGTGTACATCCATCAATCTAATAGCATTGTATTGAACAGTCTTTAAAAAAAAGTTTAAAAAAAAAGGCTTCCCTTGAGTTTTTTTACAAAATGAATGGCATATTCTGATCAGAAAGCAAGCCCCCTTTTGCACACAGAAATCTGTATTTTGCTACTCTGTGAGCTGTTGCTTTTACTGTTATGCTGAACCACTATTTTTTTATATCTTTAGTCCTGGCCTTGAGGACCAGATATGGCATTTAGCTTAACAACAAAGGTTTATTTTTATGGCAGAAATAACGCAAGAAATATTTCCTGACAACTATTTGGTGTTATGTTGTGAAGTACCAGGATCTTTTTCCTGACTCAAGGGACAAAATAGTCATTTACTTTATGCTAAAAAAAATCCTTACAGAAAACAGAAATCCCATTATGGAAAATTAGAAACTGCGACTCTAAAAGACTGTATATTTCACAAGATTGGGTATATTCTGATTACTGATGATTTTTATCATGCTTATTTTACTGTCTCCTCATGCTTGAACTAGCTTCCTTTAGGAGGAAAGGCCAAGAGGGTCACCTCTTCTCTGGCATATTCATTTCTACAAGCCTGATCCATCTGATCAATCAAAAGACAACACTGGTTTCCTAGAGGGCTTTAAGTCAGGAAAGTTCAGTTACCTTCAGAAAACCTTGTCTTGTTATTGATTAAATCATGTTCATTCCTCCTTTTCAGCTCCTTCTGCTTCTATTTTCATGCAAGCAAAAGGAGTAAATTTCTTCTAGATATAGTAAAGAAAGAGTTACAAAATTCTCAATAAAAAAAACATATTCAAGGGCTGAATGTTACTGGTATGTATTATCTACAGCCATGTAAGACAGACTAGTCTGACCTGCAGCTGTTTTTTTCTGCTGCTGGGGAGCAGGAGCGATGTGCTACATAGGAGGTCATACCTAGCCTCAGCTAGCAAAGAATGAGGTGGGAAGTAGGAAAACTGAACTAACGTCAGTTGAGATATGCTTCACTCTAAGATAGRGGCATACAAAACAGAAGTTTAGACAGGCTACACAATATGCTAGATGCCACATTAACACAGCAATTGCTCTTAGTGCTACTGGAATAATGGCATTTCTGTGCAGAAAGTCATGCAATATTGCCCAAAGTCACTGTTGATTTCTGGCGTCCAGCCTGAGTAATCTCAAATTATCCCCATTTCCAGGAGGCAAGAGAACAATCCTATGATTAAAAAGCTTCTTAAAAGAGGCTCTAGTTAGATACTGAAAAGCCAAGGCAGCCCAAGCCATTAGGCATTACTTGTCCTTCCTACACTGCCGACAGAAGAGTAAAACACCAGAACAGGCTGTGCCCAAGTGCACACCAGCACACTGCGGCTTCCTGGTCTCTCAACCAGGAGAGAGACCTAGGTTCCTAGGTTAGGAACTAGAATGTGCCCCAGATCCTTCCTGGACTGAAATCCCAGGAAATCAAAGTGCTGGAGAGTAGGGGCAGGACAGGCGGATGCAGATGGGACACTCCATCAAACTGAATGTCAAACTACTGTTTCTTGGTATGAGAGTGGCGTTAGCATGTCAAACTCATAAATCCTCATGCTATTGTTTGGTGATTAATTTATTCTCAAAAGCTTTTCAGCCAGAAATGTTGCTACCCAAGAGTTTATTGTATTCATGCCACTGTAACAGTTTTCAGAATCATTAATATTTTCTATTTTTGAGAATGCCCTTTGTGCATACCTCTGAAGTTTATAATAAAAATAGTTAATCAATCTTCAAAGTCTGTTATTTTCTACTATACAAGTCCTATTTATTTGGTGGATTAATTTGTTGTACCCCATACAGCTGTATAACAAGTCTGATAAGGATTTTTAACATATTTGTTTGGCTTTAACTACATTTTGAAACCTCTACTCTAGCTGTTATTATTTAGCAAAAGAAAATCCCACAGACTGGGTTGATTTTTTTCCTAGTCAGAAACTTCTTAAAAAACGTGTCTCACCAAAAACATTCCTATCAGTATCGACTTCATCACCTACGCAGGTGCTGAGGAGCACACGTACTGTCTTTCTGGAAAACGAGGAGTAAATGCTCCCTGATCCAACCCAGCCTAACTTGTGGTCATTGCCTAGGAGGTATGAGTGAATTCACTGTTGGTAACCTAGGTTATTTCCCTTTCTGATCCCACCATGTATACTTCTCATTTCTTCAGACAAAGGCACTCCAGTATTATCATGACTTTCATTAATGACAACAGGATTTTCATCTAAGCTTTTGCTGGAAGTTTCCATTCCTCACTGAAGTATCTTCCTTCCCTCCCACTTCGGACTGGCAGCTGCAACACCATGATATTTGACTTTGTAAGAGGGCAGCCTGGAAGCCTGTAATGGTTTTCTGCATGTTTTTCATAAAAAAGTCCAGGCCTACTCGCCTGAATGGAGAACGGGAGTCCAGGAACAGCATCCCTCCTAAAGCACTCTTATGTCCTGAAGACTGAAAGAAAATTTTTCTGAAGTAAGCACTGGGTAAAAACAATTTTAAAACAGCATAACAACTCTGTCAGAATTCTTTATTTCCATAGCTGCTAGCACAACAGGCACTGGAACGACTGAAGAAATCAATGTAACAAAAACAGACACCACAATGTGTTTGTACTTCTGCACACACAGGCTTAGCTGAAGATAGGGAGATGCGAGTCAGCAGCTCCTGCAGTAGTTTTCAAACCAGTCTGAGTTTGGCCAGAACCAAGCAGGAGCAGCAAAACAGTACCAGTAAGGTGAGAGAAGGTGTGGTTGAATGGCTAAATATTTACCAGGGATACTGATGTCTGCACCAACACTTATTTGTAGTAAATCTATTTTTCAGAAGACGAACACAATTGTACTATGCACTATGGACACACAGGGCTGCAAGGAGACAGCCATATTTCTGGTTTTCAGCGGAATAGGGCTAATGTCATCCCACCCCCAAAGTAGAAGGGAAAACTAAATAGAGAAAACAACTCAAACCGCTAAATAGAGATGGTGACATCAGGCTAGAATGGCCTGCTCTTCTTGAACCTGAACAGTTTCTTTAATTCCATAGAGCTGCAGGTGTACAAATAGCTTGAAAACAAGTACTCTTCCTTCACAGCTTATTGACACTGATGCAACAAACACTTAAGCATGTGCTTTACTCACATGCCTCAGCATCCTTCCTGAATAGGGCTGCTTCCCTGAATCTAAACCATGGAAAAACACTTACCTATTTGCACATGAGCAAGCATATTTCTGTTTCTATCTTTCCRACTCACTGCAGAAGGCAAAAAGCCAACAGTGCCATGGAAATTCCTTCAGTCCTCTATTGCCTCTCCCCATATGCAATGGTTATACTTTGTCTCCCTGGTACTGATAAAAAAGAAGACACCCTCTAAGATATATAAGCGAAATACAGCAGACAAATAGCCGTAAGACAGCTTGACCTGCTGTTTACGAACAGAGAAGGACTGGTGGGAGATGTGGTGGTTGGAGGCCATCTTGGGCTTAGCAACCATGCAATGATAGAATTTTCAATTCTTGGTGAAGTAAGGAGGGGGGCCAGCAAAACCGCTACCATGGACTTCCAGAGGGCGGACTTCGTCCTGTTCAGGACACTGGTCGAGAGAGTCCCTTGGGAGAGGGTCCTGAAGGGCAAAGGGGTCCAGGAARGCTGGAYGTTCTTCAAGAAGGAAGTCTTGAAGGCGCAGGAGCAGGCTGTCCCCATGTGCTGTAAGAAGAACGGGCGGGGAAGACGACCAGCCTGGCTGAACCGGGAGCTCTTGCTAGGACTCAGGAAAAAAAGAAGCGTTTACCGCTTGTGGAAGAAGGGGCAGGCGACTCAAGAAGAGTACAGGGATCTCGTTAGGTCATGCAGAGAGGAAATCAGAAAGGCAAAAGCCCAGCTAGAATGCAATCTGGCCACTGTCATTAGAGACAACAAAAAATGTTTTTACAAATACAT
>JAYKAV010000222.1:39327-146277 GCA_035582835.1 Phoebastria nigripes | reverse complement strand
TTTTTTTTTTTTTTTTTTTTGGAGGGGGGGGCAGCTGTAACCATCCAGCAAGTACCTACTCTGCTTGCAGTATTGAATATTAAAGAGATTAATTACACAAGCTGCCTTGCCCTTTCTTATTTTAAGTTCCTGTTCCATGGTTAAACACGGAATAAGTTTTAATGTCTGTCTTCTCATAGTTTTTAATGTCTCTCCAACATTCTCAAGCAATGAACATATTTTTGTTCTACCTTCTCAAACATATACTAAGACATAAGAGTTTACAGCAAGCATTCAATTCTCTTCAAGATTTGGTTTCTAACAGACTGCACAGAGGAAGTAAGTCTTAAATGTCAAATTATTTGCTCATTAGCAAGAGATTGGGATGCATACTTAGCAAAGAATTACCTCACATACCATAAAGAGTTGATTTAATTCCTACTTTGCAAAATGAGAAGGGTCAAGATAAAAGCTCCTATTTTTATGGAGCACAACCTTTAACAAAAGTAAGTTTGGATAGATGCAGTAGACAAAGTCCTAGCAGAGATCATGAAGGAACTGAGTCAGGAATGGACCTGCTTGTTCTACTAACTCACATCAACAGCTGCATTTCTGTACTACCAATAGCCTAAGTGCACATCTGCAGGTGTGTACATAAACAAACAACTGAAGCCGAAAGTTTTCTGTGTGTTTTTTTAACGAAATGTTCCCTGTGGAAAATAACATTGTAGGTTATAATTGAAGTCTACAGCATAAACAGAGTATCAATGATTTATGCAACACCATCAACTTGGCCAAGCAGCGAGTCCCACAAATGAAGTAAAAGTACGTTTATAATTAGTGCCTAATGTGTTATCAGGGAAGTCTGGAAATTAACCAACCCAGAAATAGTTTTTATCTATGATTGTGGACAGTTAAGATGTGATTTGTATGGTATGTAGCAAACCATTCCTGTATGTAATACTGCTAAACTACTCTAAGACTTTTCTAAATGAAAAGTAATTTTTACACAAGCCATTATCGCTTCCTTGTTCTATCAGAGCCAGATATTCTGAGAGAATAATGACAGGATATACTTTCAAATATCCATTTATAGTTCAGAAAGTGCACAAATGAAGTCAAAATATCCTCAAACCTAAATAAAAACCACCTAATTTCCAGCTGAATCCTGCTCTCCTACAGTATCTGGACTAGCTCACCTGTATCAGCCAGAAGGAGCTGGGAAGCGTTATGCATGCAGGAATCAGCTCTGGATAGGGAGAACACACAGATGTGGCCTGGAAAACTTTGAAGGGAGAACTGTCTCTCAGAGCATCCTGTTCTCTCACCACATTTTTAGGCAGAAAGAGAATACAACTGTTGCTCCATTCTTTCAAATGTTCTTTCTGCATTCACTAGGCCTGTGTTCTGGGATTACAGCTGTGCTGGGCCTTTAAACAGCACGCAAAAAAAGAGCAGGGTATTCATGCTCTTCCCATACAAAAGCACACACCACACAGGGGTCAGGGACAAACTAGCTTGGAAACTTGTTAGCCTTTTTTGGAATGACAGTATAAACAATGTTTAATTTTTTTTTTTTTTAAATATTTGTTCAACTGTGTGCAATATCAGGAGGTCTCTGACATATATTGATTAGTTCTATTAACATTACTTTCCCATTCAATGAGGTAACGCTGTTAGGAGCAAGGTACTTTTGCACAAACAAAATAGTAATTTCAGTTGAGGAGAGTCTGGAAAGTTCTCTAAATGGGAAAAAGCTAAAACATCTCCCAGTTTACCTGTAACAGCAGTAACAACATCAAATTTGATGGACAAATCTATCAAAGGCAAAAATTTTATAACTGATATGGAAGAAATGAACAATGGTAGCATTTCAAATACAAAAGTTAAACATCCTGCAGAAGAAGCACACCTGAATAACAATAATGTGTCTTCAGCTTCTTGGGAGACAGCAGGAACCAGTTTGAAAATTAAGAACTTGGGGGCCAGCAGCATGCACGTACACACACGCACACAAACGCACACACACGCCTGATACAGTGGAGCACAGAAAGAGATGTGGGGGAAAGAAACCCAGCTGCTTCCTTATCCTTTTCTAAACGGTCATTGACAGCTGATTATATTTACAAAACAAGATGAATGTATAGTTTTTCAGAAGTTAAAAAATCACATCACTTTGTCCATCAAGTAGAAATAGCTACTTATCAGTATTGCACAATTTAACTCAGGTAAACAGAGAAGGTACAAAAAATGTTGAGCATTGATGGGGTATAGTAAGTATGGACTTTGCTGGCTGGGAAGAGAACGCAAGATTGGAGTATGCTTAAACAGGCCAGCTCTTTGGGAGTCTATTTCCCAGTCTCTGTATTTTGGGAGTGTGCCTGGGAGATCAGGCAGCTGCGGGTGTTACATGGTGCTACACACAACCAGAGTAACTGTTTGGCTTTTTCTGGGAATCTGCATCTATCTTCTGAGGACCAGAAGTAATCTGCAGCAATAAGAAGTCTGCAGCCACGAGGAGCATGCCTTTCTGCAACAGTCCAAAGTGGACAGCACAGCTGGTGCAGAGACCAGCACAGACCCCAAAGACAGCAAAGCAAGTTCAACAGCAACACTGGGATAGTGTTGCAAGGGCAAAGCAACACAGCCCCTCAAATTTGAGAACCAGGGTTTATTAGCATGATCTTATTTCTGAACTGATGTGGCAAAACTGGCTGAGTGTGTGGCAGTTTACTGCTCCTCATTGCACAGGGTAGAAATACCAAGCAGTGGTCCAAGCTGAAATCTCAGCTCTGTGGAGTCAATGGCTAAATAACTGATTTGGGAGCTTGAGCTGCTGTGCAAAATTGACTATCCATTCATTTGTGATTTTGTTTCCCAGTTTGTTGATATGTTGTCAGGCAGTGGTCTTCTTATTTATTCTTACTGAATACTTTAATATGCAGTAATGTTAAAACTCTGCTTTCCTTGGGCTGCCAGTACTTTCCATCACATACGAGGAAATAAACTGAAGATGTGCAATTACAAATCACTTCGGTGTTCAGTGTAAACATTTCAAAGTATCCAAAATATGGCTAAGGTTTATATATTTTATATGGATGTTTTCATAATACACATGGGGATAAACTTTCAAATATTAGTATTCTGAATGTTAATTTTCTGACCCAGCCAACTTCTTTCATGCATGTGTGAATACACATAAGCAAAGACTAATGTTTAAAAAGTTTACAGCACCACTTGAATAGCAGTTGAGCAATTCTTAGTTTTTAAAGCATGATGGGACCATCACCTGCATCTAGACTGGCATCCTGAATAACACAATACACAACCAGTAATTTCTTGAGTATAGGAAATCAGTCACGTTCACTTTCTAAGTAAACTTTACATTTACTTATAATTTAACTTATTAACTTATAATTTAAGTAGAAAATATGTTTTAAAAAGACATCCAATRTCAGTGTTGATGTTGGAAATCGAAGGGGAAATGAATCTAAATAATCATATAAATAAATAATTTTCCCCTTTTATTTCCAAATTAATTCACTTTAGAAGTGAAAGCATAAATTCTACTTTAAAAAAGGTAGAATTCCTCATGGCATATTTTTTGTTATTTATTTGCTACCTAATATTGACTTACAGCATTGGATATGTGCCACAGCAAAGATGCGAAAGTGTCAGAGCTCACTTTCCCACAGAAGGGCTTGTGGTGTTACTTTTGCGATCATTGCAGGTAGGCACTGAAAAATGTCGCTGGCCTTGCAGATGGTACACAAAGAAGACAGCTTTGAGTTCTGCTCTCACAATACAAGAGGACATAAAAAGGAACAGTACTATGCACCTACACTCTGCTTTGTCATACCAGTTGTACAGAAAGAGTTTGAAATGCATAAATATCAGTCACATTACTGGGCCAAATACATTTGTGGTGCTTACGGATGCAAATACGGAGGCTGTGGATAAATCAGTTGGCAAGTGAAATGGCAGTGGAGGAGAATCCAACTAGAACACTACAACATGTTTCAGGGAAGGTGCTCAACAGATACAACATACATCCTTAGAAACAGAAGAGGACTGATACAGGGAACATTATCAAGAAACCATAAAGCTAAGTATGGACAATTAGGGCCTGTGCTGATCCAGCCATCCTATAGGCAGCCTGCCCTGGCAAGACCTCTACAGAAACTGAACTAACACCACTTACAGGATGCTAAGGGAAAGCAGAATAGGACTCTCTGTCCTCCTTCAGATAAATCCCATCTCCTATCATGGTACAGCACCAACCTTGTACAAGAACAATGAAAATCATATTAGAGTTTTGACCATGAGAATCAACATATTTAGCCTCTCAAGTCAGGATTTTGTAATCATTCATTCCTAAATTTGTGACAAGTCTCACTAAGCTACATACCCCATATAATCCTCTTATGAGAAAACTCTTTTTCCAACAAATAAAAAACAATGCAAGATTTTCTATTTACTGCCAACAAGCAGAACAAATAAGCAACACATCCTTCAGTGAATTATATTTATTCAGTTTGTCTGGACTTTGCAACAACACAAGCAGTTAAATTGCACAGAAGAATAATACACGATGATGTATTATAGTTTCAGTTAGAGRTATAGCTAGTGATCACGCCTACAAAAAAGGTCTTGATATGCAAACCTTCTGTCCAGTATTTCAGTAAATAAGGAAGGCCACTGTGTCTATATGAAGTTCTATCAAGTGACAACAGAGTATACATCAGTTGAAGATTTGTATACCTCTCTACATTGTCATCATGCAGAAAGCATCCTAAACAGAAATCATGTGATTAAAGCTCCTGAATGTAATCTATTACAAGGCAAACAAGAAAACAATTCAAAAATACCTGACGTAACAGCACATGATTTTAATTTGTTTGCATCGTAAACATAGGGCCAAATTCTTGCCTTGGATATGCTGCTTCACCACCGTTTGCCTCAACCAATTTAAATAGTATGGTAGTTTTAATGTAAATTTAACCACTCAAACTAGGAATGTCACATCAGAGCCATACATCACTCAAACCTGTGTAACCAAAACAGAAGTTAATGGGTTTATCGGGAGCATTTAGCGTTTGGTTCCATGCTGTCAAAAAGCTAAACAGTCAATTATATGACTGAAAGAAAAAAGACCCCAATAGCCCTTAGCAACACAGCCTGTGGTATCTTTGACACAGTTTACAAGTATACCTTGGGATCATTTAATTTTTTCTTGAACATTTAAAATCTATTTTAAACATTGTTTCAGAGGTCAAAGCATTTTAAAATTATCAGATTGCAACTTCACCTTTTAGGTAATGATAAAACATTGTTAAACCACACTTAAAAAGAAGATATTTAGACAGATGTCACAATATTTTCAGAAGAATACTATTGTAAGTAAAGAGAATCAGACATGAATGTCTGCAGTGACAGAATGCAGTAAACTGTTATCCCTCCTGGATGATTGAAACATTCTTTTTAATAACAGACTGTAGCCCACATATTTTATTTGATTGAAGCTTTTTAACTGCTTGAAATTTTAATTTCTTCGGGAAAATTTATTTTATATCTCCATGTGAGCAAGACTGAAAAATATTTTTCTTCAGCTACATCATACAGGACTAGTAACACAATACAATGCTTACAGTTTGGTCCTAAGTTCTTGGAAGTATTTACTTGCTATTTAAAGTACACTTAATTTAGTACTTCATTTGATTGTTTTAGTAGAAAAGCATTAATTTAATGTCCAAAAGCTGAAACTATACAAATAAAAATAAGAAAAAGGGCACATTTTTAACAATAAGTTTAATTAACCATGCAAACGAGTTACCAGCGCAACTACTGATTCCTCCTTCCTCAGGTTTTCAAGATTAAATGTCTTTCTGTAAGGGATATTTCAATTATCCGTTAAGCTCTTAGTTCAAAGTTTAACTATATAAAACATAAAAGTCCCCAGCAGATGGTTGGGCCAGATTATGTAGCAGACCGTTTTTACTTTACTGCTATCTCACTAACACTATCTCTTAAAATAAAGTCCCTCTCACCAAAAAGAGACATACATCCCTTTTGTCCTGTGGTCTTGAAATATTTACTCATTCATTTGAGAGTCTGCTGTATTGCTTCACACCTGTGAATCATGACTGTATCATAGAGACAGCTCTTACTCAGAACTTATTCAACACATCAGCTGCACATCAGCTGAACTCTTAACCTCACTAAAAATCCTTGTTTGTGGACTGTTTCCAGGTTTCACTGAATGTCAACAGGAATGGGCCAGTTCATAACATGGTAAAGATTTATATTCTTCCTTATGTACTTAAGGAGGGTAAGAATTCTAAATATTGGGGACATATAAACATAGGGCTTAATTTCCACACTCCTCCACACTTTCAGATTGTTATGCTCTTATGCCTTCATATGTTAAAGTATTTTTTTTCGGACCATTGGAGTATACTACACACTAAGCATTCTGGAAATGTAACTCAGTCTGTTCYCCTTTAAAAAAACAAAACAAAACAAAAAAAAGACATGTTAGGCATTAAGGAATGCAGTTCAACAGTTATCTTCTGTTTTGCCGAGTTCAGGCATTTCTGGTTTCTCTCTACTTTGAGGTACAATTGCAGACATTACTTTTAATGTTGCTGCGGTTTTAAGTGAGACCTTTAGAAGCAGGTAGGAACATACACTAGCCACATWAGCAAAAATGTGCTAAAAGCACCCAGGTTCTCAGTTTCTCTGTTTCTAATTTGATGTTGCAGCTTAATTTGCATTGCAAACTTTCCAGTGCTGTGTATGGTCTTCTTGCAAGCGTGTGATTACATATGCATCTCTACTGATGTGTCCTATTAGAGTGAAGTGTACCTTGGCTTCCTCACATAACTGATACAGCGCTCAACCAGGTATTGGTAGAAGTGAAGAATACTATAGCCAATAGTTACAAGAAGCTTTTGGTTTTTTTTTTTTAATAACAGCTGTCAATTCGATACTGTCCAAGATCCCTCCTACAGTGGGGAATCCCCAGCCAAGGCAACACTGCAGACCGTTCGTCCTGTCATCATGTCTAAAGAACTGCCTTCAAGTTGGAAAACAGCCTCAAAAGCACTTCATGAGACTAAAGAGCAAAAGATGCTTGAGGATCTACTCCATTAGTTATTTTATTAACATGGCAGAAAACACTCCCACATACATAGGTAAAAAAATCATGTTAAAATATAGCATTGCCTCAGAAATAGCATAGGGTTACATGAAATGTCACCAGAGGGCACTATTAACATACTCTTCAAGTTCTTTTAAGCATGTGAGCAAGTTTTTAGCCTTAAAGAAAGCATACCTATTTTTTTGTTGGTGTTTTGGTTGTGAAGTACACGGAAGAAGTCATTGCAGACAGCAGACTCTTGTTACAGCCTGGGGGACAAAGTCCCTCCCAGAGAATTACGCAGTAGCGAAGAGACAGACTATGACTCCTGGGTGCCAATCTTACGCTGTTTACAGCTTGTTCAAGGGAGTTGCGCTTGCAAGGCTTCCCTGAGCTTACTGAGGATCACAGACCTCTTTTCTGAGTCTTTCCACAGGGAAGACTGCTGTCTTCAGAGGCATGGTCTGTTGTCAAGGAGCAGCTGTGACAGGAGGGTTGACCTGCCATGTATGGCAGTGCAGCTGTAATGTCATTGCTTTTGCCCGTATGAATAAAACCTCAAATCAAGTACACACAGACTTTCCTTCCCCCTGTCTCCTAGGAGAGACTGTATTCTTTTCACTCTGAATATAAAATTCAAACAGTGACAGAGGAGAAGGTATATGCTAGAAACTCATCTAATTTTACCCAACTTTTGCAGTGATGTGAGGTGTATGGCAAACTTTCCCTTAAAGTGACATAACCTGGTGCTGCCATTCAGTGTACAGGCAACTCATGTACTTCAAAAATTTGGAAGAGATTCTGAAAATTATATATCCTGTTCTTTGCATCACTTGCATARTGAGTCCTAAATTATTCTGTTTATGCAGATGGAAAATTATAGAACTAAACATGTTCAACTGGATGGTATAATGACAATATTTCAGAGAACTCAGATTTTTGTCTTAAGCAATGTTCGTTCCTGTTTTAACATTTCATAACCCTGAGTCAGAAACACTGAAGAGGAAAACATCAATGAATATCCTGCAAGTACAGTCGGCTACTTCTCCTTGCCTCTTAAACATCTTTGCATAGTGGACTCCTCAGAAAGATACTCCTGACATACCAAGTTTTGAAAAGAATTTTTTTAAATCCAGACTCCTATATACAGTAATGAAGATGTTCYATATCTCTATGGAACACTAGCCACTAGTCTCCTGAAAACCATCATGCAGAAATATCAGGTTACCACCTCTGACAGAGGGTTATTCTACGTGCTTCAGGTTTATTACAGAAATCCCAAATCTTCTGACAATCCTCTCAAAGAATGTGCCGAGGAGTATAATGAATAACTCTTAGCACTAGAAAGATTCGCAGGACTTTGATCAGTGTCCCAGGAAGCATCAGGTCACAATGAACTGTACAAGCTGATTAGAGTCGACCATCATCAGTCTACATGTAAGCACTGCTATTTTCGATTGCCAAGTCAACCATAGCAAAATATACTCCATAATAACCATTCGTATCTGATGTGCTAACTAGGAGTATAGCTACTTAATTTGTATTGAAGTAATTGTGAGACTTTTCATCTATCAATCTAATTCCACAGAAAATGAAATCAAGCCATAGTATCTTGATAAAAGAGACTGTGATGACTTGCATGTTAGTGGTTCATTTTGTTGCTGGTTTCCTAAGAGAAGCTCAGAACTCATATCTGAAACTAGCTGGAAGAATTTTTGTGTTTTAAAAATCCGAGTCAAGAGCCACATGCATTTTAAATTAAAGGACACAGTACTTCTATTTTGTGATCTTTCTTTTCCATTCCATAGTCAGCCTATGAGTTTAATTACTGAGAATGAATTAAACAGATGAAATATTAAAAAACCCTGAACCTACCCATCTTCTCCTTCTCCCTCCATTAAAATGGTCCAGTATTTTTATTATATTTGGTCTTGTACCTACAACGTGTTACTGTATACACCACACTGAGAATACACAAACCTGTGCAAACAGTCCTGAGAAATGGGTAAGGCACATGTCCTGTAGAGTTCCTTCCCTCTCCCTGGACTAGGCACTTAAGAGATTGCAAACCACTGCAGCAAAGCATGATTCTCAGACATCCTAAGAAACCGAGGCCAAGGTGAAAGCTATGCTTTGTCAGGAAACTTAAGAGCCTCTCAAGAAGTTCTTTTCTCTGTCAGTGCTTTATCTGTCCCAGCCAGGCAATCAATTACATGATGCCACATGGCAATGTCTCTTTTTTAATTAGGAACAGTCCAATCTGAATAAAATAACCAAGATACAGCTAGCCACAGCTGTGCTCCCATAAATCAATATTCCAGGAGATGAAGAGCAAGCCTGTGAAGCTGACAGAGTAGCCTGGAACAACCAGGACACAGCTCATAGGATACAGCCCCTAGGATACAGCGGAGATCCTCATTCACTGCTCAGTCCTAATACCTGCTTGCCCTGCACCAGTCTTCATCCTGTATTGGATAGGAATCACTGGTCCTTACTGCTCTGTTCTAGTTACTGCTTTTTAACCATTTGCCCATGGTCTGCTTAGGTTTCCATTCTAGCCCAAATCCAAATTTGCAGCACAGGCTCCTCAKATTGCTGGTTTCAGCCACTGGATGCCGGATGCTCTTGACAAGGTTTTTGAAACAGTGCATTTCTTGGCTTCTTTGATCTGGACCATAATTAAACCTGATCATGATACCCAACTCTACCCTTGACCATTGCCTAGGTCTGACCACTAGAACTGAGTATGTCTATTGCCAACGGAGATTTCCCAGACACTTCAGTTATTTTAACTTTAGGGACAATGTGAAAGTTACACTTTTTTTTTTTTTTTTAAACTCGAAAAATGCACTTTTCTCTTGTCTCCCCTGTACTCAAGAACACCTGAGTTAAGTCTGCTCAAATCTGAATAAACACTAAGACTATAAGCATAAATGATAAATGTTGTTGATGTATCTACTCAGGAATGCATGAAAAAAGATTCTGTTTCTTGCTGTATTCTGCTTTCCTCTGTATTCTGGCATTTTTTATTAGATCCACCTGATGTTTTTGTAGATAAGCACCACTGCAAAAGACCTTTGAAGTGCAAAATAAAGCCAATTATATTACAGAAGCACATGGCAGTCTGATCTATAAGATATGTGAATGTCAGTTTGGTAAAACACAGAGTTTAAAAAGAAACAGGGACCACTAAAAATGGGAGCTGCCTCTCACTGCAAACAGAACTCTTATGTACTTCATCATCCAGCTGCAGAAAGATCTGAAATTTTGGAGCAACAACACATGCAATGACACATGCCTTGACATAATTATAATAATATTTTCAACACATGGAAACTTCTGGGGCAAATGAGTGCAGGCTGCTTATGCCTTTCCTTAAGAATTGGACTTTTAATGTGATGGCTGGATTACCTCTTCCCCCCCTCCCCGTCCTGTGGAGTGCTTAGAGCTATTTAGTACTTCACTGTTTGCAATGGATAAGTCATTCTGCTGTTGACAGATGCCAGGGGTACCAGAGGTCTCACACGACCCACCACTGTTATACAACTTTTCAACTGGGATAACAGGGGCCTGGTCATCTCTAAACTGCTTAAAATTAGACAGCTGAAAACTGCAACTTACAGTCAGCCCTTCAGGTGACTCGGTCCTGTTGCAAGTCAAGGGCTTTTGAACTTCAGCTGCAGTTCACTGGAGCCAAGGAACACTGTCTTCATTCAGCATCTTACTGCAAACAGCTAAGCATCATATGGTATGCAGCTCAGAGACTTCAGATTGTTCATTTACCTAACTGTGAATTCCTATTTGTGAGTCAGAACTGTTCAGCTTGAAAGCCGCTGTAATTAAGCTGACATGCCATTCAGTGACCTTGGCATAATCCTAATGAGATCTAAGTCACAGACAACAATTACTGGAAAAATAGAGGTACGGTTCAAACAAAGGAGAAAGTACTAACATTTTCCGAGAGCAAGATCAATGTACTTTACAGCAGACAAACTATTATAATAAACTGCTTTATCAGCCAAGTCTCTATCCACCACAAAAAGTAGCTTGTACCTGGACAGTACATCTGGCAACAGTATCAGGCAAACAAATTACCCTAGGAGATTAATTGACTGCAAACTAAGGCCTTTACAGCATTTCTTTCAACAGACAAAACACAATGCAGGCATGCCTTTCAAAAAATTCAGCAATCAATACTACTCCAGAGTCAGCTGAGTTTTGTAGTTACCGTTGTACACTGGCAGGTGAGGAAAAGCCACTTATCCATGCTACTGTCATTCCCATTGATGGTCTCCTGCCCAAAGTGAGAAGTCAGTTTTGTTCTCTATTTGAGAGGTTATCAGTCCTTGAAATACAGGTATTTTCTTCTACTTACAACTAACTGAAAAATGCATTTTAAAAGAAGGTTACCATTTGATGGGTTTGTACAGCAACACTGAAAAAGCTTCCATGTTTAAGAATGCTTTTATATCATTGATGGCAGGTTTTATATTAAAAAAGGAAAATATATATTTAATATCTTAATAAAACAAAGAGTTGTTAAGCAGATACTCCGAGATTAGTATAAAAAACTAATGACATTGTTAAGCAGTAACAGCCATTTTTATTAGAAAAAGTCAAATGACAGGACAGCATATGCTGTTCTGTTATTTTGGCCTTATTTAAAATGTACAAGTCCAGTTGCCAATTGGAATTTCAATGCAAGTTTAGCAAGATGAGAGTCTTGTTTACAGCTCTACACAGTCAGCATTAGTTATTCTTAGAGGGTATGGTGATACTTGGGACTTGATTTCTGTTCAAAWATTTCTGAATCATCCAAGTTTCTCAAAAGAAATCTGTTATTTCTGTGAAAGAATTAGTGTCTTGCAACTTCGCTATTTGTAGTGGCCTAAACTGGTGTTACTTTTCAATACACCTCTAGCAATGTAATTAATGTTCTGCCATCCGTATGCCAGATGGTATAATTCCTCAAACAGATGAGAAAAAAACTTGTGATCCTCCCCAACATGTAGGTATTCTGAAACATCACCACTTAAACCAAAGGGCATCCACACTAAGGATAAAATATTTTTATTACCACAAACCATGAAGACCATATACTTGTCGAGTAGCCAAGACTGAGATATTTTGTTTGTTGTTCTAACAGGCAGCAAATGGAGCCAGCATGTTTTACACAAGAGATATTTTATGAAGAGATATTTAAAACAAACAAAAATTGAGCTTTCTGAAATTGCAGTTCTCAAAAATCAAAATGTCTGTTTACATACACCTTATGAAGCAAAACTAAGCAAAACAGGTTTTCAACAGCTTCTTTACTTCAGAATGTGATTCATACCTAGCTCCAGATTCTAACACATGCACTTGTATGGAAAGCCAACGAGGCCAAACTTCACATTTCCTGGGATGGATCCCTGTGAGATAGGTGTATGGGCCATGTACTATACACCTGTATGCTTGTCAGGATGCATTTCATTAACTTTTCTTGACTGATGAAACAATGGCATGATAAAATCCACCTGACCTCCTGAATACCACCAATAAGAGGTTCCAAGCACTAATGACGTTTTCCCCAGGAGTCCACGTTCAAGGACAGTCAGGTATTCACTGTGAAGTGCTCAATGCCCTACAGAAAACACAGCAGAAACACTCTGGGTATCTTCGTTGTAAGGACAGTGATCAAGCTCTTTGCTGCTTCCCTACCCTTCCATCTCATTTCTCACCTCAGCTGCAAAGCTCTTACCCATGATCAACAGCTGATTTGTAGCAAGGTTCAGTTTTTGCACCATGGGAACCAATGTATAAATTTAATAGATTCAAGTGCATTTTACAAGGTCATGATCAACTAGGAAAAAATACTTCCAATTTTTAGCAGGTTTTTTTTTCTAGCAATTACAATATGCTCCACAATTTTCCTGTAAAAAAAAATGGGGTTAATCTACAAAAATTGCCAAACATTTTAAAAATCAGGCTTACTGAAAACCACCCAGGATGTTTTACGATTCTGACAGTTCCTTCTCATACGCAGTCAACAGGTACACTTGCAAGCCATCAAGATACTAACACTTCACAAGTTACTACCTATTAGCTGAGTTGTAGTATACCATATGTATATAACCAGTYTATTCCAAATGCAAAATAAAATGCATGTCTGACCTGAGGAGCTGTAGTGGACTAAGTGTTCAGAAATTATGATTTACCATGACTTTGCAGGTGGCCAGAAACATGCGAAGTTCTGGTAATACAATCATTTGAAATTGAATGCCCATATCCATAGACTAGCTCATCTTCTGACACTACAAAACTTGTATGTAATTTTATCAGCAAATGAAGAAAACTACGGTATTTTTTCCTAACTTGAGAAGTTGTTCATCAGCTCTCATATCAACAGCTCAAGGAAGCTTAGATGACCAAATGTTGCTAGCAACTCTGATATGACCGGAACCAGAAGACAGAACCTCAGAACAGAGCATTTTATCTTATCCCGCAGGCTAATATAGATGAAAATACTCGAAGAAAATAAGTAAATAAAACAAATAAATAAATACAACACACTGCCTGCTCCTTACCAGGGACAGATGTGTTTCATTTACTGTTTTAGCTCTCCCAAAACATATGTGTCTTTTCTACACAGGTCGAATACTTCACAACTTCCTGTGCAACTTTAACTAACACATTTAAATTATTTTCTTCATCTGCATTTGTTTTTGAAGTGGTGACTGTTGGGGGAGGAGGRTGTTATGGCAATGACACAATGTTTTATCAGATCATGACCTTGAAAAAATTAAATTACTGCGAATTTATAGAATGGACAATTATTTTTCTGGGACTCAAGTCAAAACATTTTTCTTTGTAAAGATTTTAATCAACTTAAAAAGAAAAGCCTATCTGTTAATAAATTAGGTCCACAGTTCATTAAAAGAAATTGCATTTTGTCTAAACTTTTAACTTCAGAAGGAAAAACATGCCGTTTCTGGAAAGTCTACTGATCAAGCAAGCCAAAATACTGAATGAGTTAATGCAAAGAACCCCAAGTACCATTCAAAAATTGGAAGAGTTCAAGCTATTTAATTCAGCTTACTCTTACCATACAAAGGAATTTTTAAAAGTAGGTGTTTTTTTTTTAAAAAAATGTCTTCCAATAAAAATGAAAACTCATTGAATACATAGCACCACAGGGTATATACACCAAACCCATAGTAATGAGTCAGATTCTAAAACACCAACAGAACATTTCTTGTATCCTCTCCAGTGTCACTCTAGAGGTAAAACAGAATGACTGAGTTTGTGATTTTCTTCAGAACTTAATAAAGACGACCTTGTTGTTGGAATGTCTCATGTCACTAGTCCACTGAAGTAGGCTCTCAGGATCACAAGGTTGTACCTATATGGTCTTACACAGACAGAAGTGAGCTGACTGCCTAAACTCTGAGCTTGCTGGATACGTGCCAGAATAGATCCAAATACCACATATCCATGATTAGTGTTGTGGACTGCTCCCGCTGCACAGAATTAAGGACTGTGAAGAGAAATCTTCACAACTAATACAAAATTGACTTAATCCTGTCTATAAAGGTTGAAAATTGGAAAAAAAAAAATGCAAATTGTAGGTATGCATAAAACAAGAATAGCCAAAACTGGTGTATTGTCCTCATCACATATGCTGCTAGCCTAATTTTCTTCTCTTCCTTGTGACAGCATGTCAAAGTCATACTACAAACCCATGTCCTTCCTCCCCATCCTCCAGAGAAACAAGCAGCAGCAGGAAGAAACACCTCATGCAGGCAGCAGGTTGTCTGAGAAGACATACCACAGCATCTGTTTCCAGTCTCTGCCACCAGCATAGTCTGTTACAGAAATGTTCTATATCCGTACACCCCCAGACATGCTCTCTGTATCCACACCTGAGACATGATTCCCCCATTACATCTAAAAGGGAACATGCAGCTGCCTCACTCTGCTGCAACCTTGCCCTGTGTGCTCTGAGCCATTAAAGCCCTCTTGCTTCTCAGCTACATTACTATTGAAGGAAAAAACTATCTCAAGATAAGGCCTGGGAGACAGATAACCTAACTAGCTTTTCTCATTTTCTGGGAATATAAATAGAGCACAGTTTTGTCTCACTCTCCTTCCTTTATAAAGACTGCATTTTTACTGCAACAACTTCTCATAGTTATTCATCCTTACCAAAGTAGTTCATTCCCATCTTTTGTTCCTCTTCAAAAACTCCTAACATCTTTGAGCTAAAATTGTATCAGAATTTCACAGTCATGGAAATCTCCAGGGGCGGGATGAACAGAGTCCTCCTTCCTATAAGCAATCAAGAATTCTCCTTATTCAGCTGACTTTAGTCTTCTCTGTCTCCCTCAGGTTCACAGAGCGGCCAGGTACACCGTTTCCTTGCTGACCAGATACCATTTTTGCTTGATGGTAACGGAAGGTCTGTCACACCAGCAAAACACAGCATAAACTAGAAGGATACTAACATTTTAGCTTTAGTTCATCTGCAAAAGCCCATGGTGATGGATTCAGTGACCCATCTCTTCTTACATATAGAAAAAAACAAAGTACCCAGATACTAGTATGATGAAAGAAGTATAAGAACTAAAGTTAGTAGACAGAACCTTCTATGATGAGTTCATTTTTGCTGTCTTCTAAGCCTTGCAAAGACTATCTCCAATGTATGACCACTATGCATCTTGCACTGATAAGTGTAAAAGAAATGAAAAAATTAACTCCAAAGCTTTTCACTGTGGGTGGCTGAAGGATGAGGGGAGAAGATGAGTTTCCAAAGAGGCCATAGCCATTTTTCAAGATGTGTGATGATTCAGACTCAGTATTCGAGATTAGTATTGCATCCAGTGGCCCTTCAGCAACTCTTGACAACCAGAAGCAGAAGTAGCAGACCTCTGCCTTCAGAGGAAATGTCAGCTCTCACAAATATGCATGACAGACTTTTGAGAACCTTATCACAATTAAAGCAGATCAACAATCTTGCAGATGGCTTGCTTTTAATTTGGAACCAAACTCTGATTCAAACATTGATTCACTGAAATGCCATGTTCCCAACCCAGGCTTCACAGAGATTCATTTAACTGAGTTTAACAGTCTGAGTTTAACTGGTGATATGTTGTATATTTTCAATCACTCTGCCTGCAGAGCTATCAATTATAATGATTTCTACAGTATTTGCTCAATCTGTATGTCTCTTTCCTTGACAAGTTATGCAATAATGGACCTGCTTCACTGCTGCAGACATAAAATCAGTGTCACAACTTAGCAGCTCACATATTGTTAATTTACACAATGGATTCAGACCACATTTGTCCAGGCATTTAAAAGCCAAGAGTCCTTGTGAGTCAGACAGAGCTGAGCAGCCTCATTTCTCAACAGTGGCTTGTTTTTAAAAAAGGACTCTTGATAATCTCAGCAGTCTCAACATAAATATTCTTTAATTCAGTTTATGCATAGCCCATTCCTTTAAACAAAAAAAGCAGACCTCATGTTCATGCCATCTACCAACTCCTGTAACAGATTACCATCAAATACCTTAAACAAGGTTCGACAAGTGTGTCTGAATCACTTGGAAATGGTAAGATCACAGGACTGAAACTTTGTCATACCAATTACGTAAAGCCACTGGAAAGAAATCCATGCATTTTTGCAAGCAGGCAAAGCAGGCTTTTCGAGGAACAAAAGAAGCCTTGTCTTTTTTTATTATGTGACAACTCCTAATTAGAATCAATGATTTTTTATTATGGCCCAGATAAGCTTGTTTGCATAGCTGTGATTTCTTGAAACAGAAATCTGAATGTTACTAGGAAAATACATCCATCAGCAATACGACAGACCTTGAAGAACAGTGGCATTGCTTGATGTTTACATCTGATTAACCGTGGAGGCAATTCTGCAAATGTTAAACAGTAAAGAATATAGTAAAGAGCCAAAGCAATTTAATTTTGCTTTAATGTATTTATAGAAATGTACCAAGAGTACCCATAAAGGCACGTTGTCATCTTTTCCTTGAACATGTGCCAGCTGATGACCAATAGAAAGCATTCAAAGAGGGAGAAAAGAGAGGGAGGGAAATTATTTAAAACAACTCTTTGTATCAAGCACACTGCTTCATGGACAGATGAGGAACATTACATTTCAACATTTCATGCAGAAACAGCTCTTAAAACAGAATTTCTTACCACAGTGACAACTCTCTAAAATGATTCACTTGTGATCTTGAACTTTGTAATGATGTATGTTAATTCTCAAGAGCCGAGTACTCATGGAATAAAGTTGCTATATATCCTTAAAAATGATGGTAAGAAAGTATCAAACCTAAATCAAAACAGTCTTTAATAGACAGGAAAAACAAGCACTCTGAGTAGATAAAGGTGGTATCAGAGAATAATCGCCATGTGGCTATACTAACGTTTAGCAAACCCAGACGCATCGAACAGACCTGAGTCCTACGGTGGTTCTAGACAAAACAGTAACAGCATCCTCACTAGCTCCTCTTTCTGAATTTCCTTTTCTCTGTTAGTTCAGCACTCTACACAGACACTGTCTGCACCTTCACAGTGACTACCTCTAAAAAGACCTCCCTGTTTCCATGCAGCCTTGTTCAGAAAGGTTTGTTCAGCAGGTACTCAAGCCCTGTTAACCCAAGATCAACAGCAATTGCATTTCTGTAACAGAGGACTCCACTGCACTGGCTGTATTGGTAATATCCTTGTCCAAGAAGCCTATTTCAACCATTTACAAGGAGAGTCCACTATAATCATGTTCTGAACAGTGCTTAATCCTTACACTGTCCAAGTCCTTTGGAAAACTACCCTGCAAGTATCTATCTGTAAAAGTACACAAGCTTTTAGCATCTGCTGAATGCCACCTCAGCTAATTGGGACTACAATGGCAGTAAAACAATTGCTTCACAGATCAGAGTGAATCAAGCTGATTCTTGTCTTCCTCGGTGTTTGGGCTACTGTGACTGAGGCTGAGGGGAGACCTTATCACTCTCTACAACTACCTGAAAGGAGGTTGTAGTGAGGTGGGGGTCAGTCTTTTTTCCCAAGTAACAAGTGATAGGATGAGAGGAAATGGCCTCAAGTTGTGCCAGGGGAGGTTCAGATTGGATATTAGGAAACATTTCTTCATTGAAAGGGTTATCAAACACTGGAACAGGCTGCCCAGGGAAGTGGTTGGGTCACCATCCCTGGAGGTATTTAAAAGACGTGTAGACGTGGTGCTTAGGGACATGGTTTAGTGGTGGACTTGGCAGTGCTAGGTTAATGGTTGGACTTGATGATCTTAAGGGTCTTTTCCAACCTAAATGATTCTATGATTCTATATAAGTATGTGTATAAACCTGTGTCCAAGACATGCCATTGAAATCAATGGAATCACTGAGTTGTGTGTCACTGACTTCAGAATTCTGGCTGGAAGAATCTCACTAAAGTCTATGAGACTATTGCTGTGCAAATTATCCTTTAAAAATTCACAGGACCAGTCCCTTCTCTTGATTCCTTTAAACATTAAGTCAGTAAAAATATCTTAAACTAAATCTGAATGCTGAAAAAAATGTCAAATACCTTAGCATGTCCAAATGCTTCAGAATATATTTGCATTTGGTTTGCAACAGATTTAACTAGTGCAATCATATGTGCACAAAAAGGTATGTGGCATTTTTCCATTTCTTAATTACTCTGTACAAATAATCCAATGACTGTTCTATGATGCTTAGTTCTCAACATTTGTTTTTAAAGCCTATGTTCACAGATCATCACTTGGATGTCTGGGAAGTTCTCCACAGAGTGCCAGAAGCATTAATTAAACCTCTAATCCTTAGGAAATCAGTGTCAATCACCTGAATAAAAGCCAACAGTGTGTTTACCTTTGCTTAAAACTGTATTTCCTTTCTGAAGAAGTAACATTGCAGTGCACAGTATAATCTATTAACTAGTTCCCTCTACTTCTCTCTTCCTTTCTTTAAAACAGAATCATGTTTTCTGGGAATGGTTTCTGTCTGTTTCTGTTGTCACTGTATCATAACTTGCATTTTCTGTTTTCCCATCAGATATTGTTAGGCTTTTCTATCAGTAAATGGAAGGCTTCATAATTTACTCACTCTGTTCCTGATACAGTCCAGCCATCAACCAAACAGGGATGCTGAAAATGCAAAGTAAAATTGACAGAAAAGAGCAGAAGTTATCTAAAAAGATTTTATGGCTTGGAGAGTAATCCAATTTCCAAATACTTCACACAGATGTGCTCCAAAACCACAACCTTAGCATTAGCCCCCCAGCTTTGAATTAAAATAATTTTCTAGTTTAAAACCCTAGTATTAAAAAAACCAAAACAAAACAAAAACCAAAAACAACCTCTAAATTTTGTGCAATTGAAATTTTGGCAGATACAAAGTTTGATTTGGGATTCCACATTTCAAGTAGATGAAATTTTTAAGAGGGCTTCATTTTTTTAGTTTACCATTTATTTATAGTTTGGTACAGCAATGAACAAAATCTCAAAAATGTTCCATTAAAATCATGCTACAGGGAAATAAAATAAATAAAATATAATCTTTGTGCCTATCTAGAAGCACAAAGAGGTAAAAAATTAGAAACCTTTCCACACAAACATAAGTGTTTGTCCACTTAGGAATGTTCATTGTTATTTTGGATACTTCACAGTCATGTTCTGCATTACAGTGAAACTAAAAAGATGCCTGTTTGAAAAAGTTCATTAAAAATCTGTCTTAAATTTTCCAAGTATCTAAGTAAAAGGCAAGAAAAGCTGGTTCAAATACTTAACAGGAAAATCAAATTATTATTCATTAGAAGAAYAAGAATAAAATTAGAGGTTTTTTTAATAAATTTTATTCTGTAACATAAAATACGGCTCTCTGGCTATTATTTTTCACTGTCATCAGTTCTACATCTGCATGTAGAAAGGAGTTTGCTTTGCATTTTTGAATGCATGAAGAGATGCTTTGATATTAAAGGTCAGTACTTTGGATACGATAAGCCTTCAGGTGCTCACTGAACTCAAGTGGAAGTTATGCATCTTAAGCAGCCACAGGAAAAGCACATATCATTAGATTTTGAACTATGGACGCATTATGCATTTCATACTGAAAGAATAATATTAAAAGAGCATTAGTACCATTGCTGAGAGGTAAGATTTATTAGCTTGAGCTAGATGCCATCTGATGTGATCACATGAGTTTGAGCTGTTTGTGGAGGCACACCCACAATTCATAATTTGTTTTTCCTTTAAACAGCTAAAACTTCCCAACCAAAACCAGTAGGTTACTAAGATTGCACAAACCTGTAAGAGTTAGGAAGTCTTAGCTTTATGGTTGCAAATTAAAACTCAGCTTTTCTGTGTCTATAGACCATGATATAGTCTAATTACTCACATCTCTGCCTTTTCCATGGTATTCTGTTTCAGTTAGTTTACTGAATTAGTGAAAAAATGGGCAACAGGCAACTATAAACTTGGCGTTTTCTAACTTTCAGCAACTTGACTTTACAATTAAATTACTGTTCTTTTAACGTTGTTGAAGACTAGGTGCTCGATTGCCACTTTAGCACAGTGAAAAATACTTCTGCAAGCATGTAAGCAAAAACAAATTCAAAAATTTTTATAGTTTCTATTTTGTCAAGACTTCAGTGCAATATAGGATTTGATATGGTCTTTCCTTATCATCAAGAAACAGTGACACATGCTGTACATAAAATATATAGTACATGCCATATATAACACACAGGCACACTGCTAAAGCCTGAAGATGGAAAAAAATTCCCAGTCATTTTTACAGAATGCATTTCTGGTTTTAAACAAAATTTCACCTTGAACACCATCTTCCAAGCACACGTTCTTCAAATAGCACACACACACATCTAAATAGTCATGCTCACCCAAAGGTGATTACTTGTGTCTCAAAAAAGCATTATACAAGTGTTTTAATTCTTGCGTTCTTTTTTTTTAACCATACCTTCTGTTTTACGTGCTTAGTAGACTGATGTGTTGTGGGATAATTTCAGATATTTAGCAGATGTTAAATGGATGTTGCTTCAAATCTGACAGGAATACTAGCAATGCTATTGGTTTAGATCACATCAAGCAGCTGTGATAAAAAGTGCAGTATATGTATTACTATCCCATACTTTAAAATACTAATGGCATTGTGCTGAAGCATAGCTCAGATCTTACAAAAAGCAAAAAGATTTAATTCCGTTTCAAAAGGGGAAGCATTCCTAGTGTACCTGGATGAAACTGCAAAGAGAGAGCCTGAAATTTATCTCTAACAACATGCTGTTGCTATTTACACCAGAATAAATATATTAAGCTTATTGTTTGCATAGCGTAACAATAAGGCTAATTAAGTACCTCTTATTGCAGCTGAACTTGAAAAGTACAAAAATACTCACTATAAAAGAAGGAACACTGAGTAGAAAATAAGCTCACAGGTACAGCCAAAGAGTGCAAAAGGTCAGCATTTGCCAATTGCTACTGTGGAGTTTCCACAGCTACCGGCAAAATTCTCTTTTTTTCTAATCCAGAGGAAATCTGAGGTAACCTCAGATACCATTGTGTGGTAACTGCTGGCAAATGTTACAGATTTTATCTCAACCACTGGCGTACTAACTCCTTGCATTTCAACATCAATTTTTCATTCAACTTTTTTTCTTCTTTAACTTATTCCTACAAAGTACAAGCTAATGCATAGATTAATAAATAAATTCAACACATTTGAACATGCCATACCTACTTTATATAAAGAACTTTAGGAATAGACCATATTAGGTCTATATAGGAATATTACCATGTCATGAATAATTTTTTTTAGTCTTTAAACCAGGTCACTGAAAAGAAGAATGCATTCCAGATGCAGTAAGTTGGAATAGAACATGAAAGATGTTTTAATGAACAGTGAGGGAGCCCAATACATTTTAAGAGCTATTTAATGAATTCCTATTCCAAACAAGTCAACTTCAGGTGAACCCTCTTGCATGCAGGTACTCTTCACAAATTTCTATGTAATAAAGCAAGGCCAAGCATAGTCACCTACTTTGGTTTCCCATACGAAGTAAAATGCAGGACTCCATGAAATTCACACTTTTTAAAATTAAAGTGCATTTTTTAGAACAAGAACCAATCTTCTAAAAACGGGCAGGAATGAAAAATACACCATGAATTTTCAGTACACAGAGGAGGAATATTGGATCAAATTGCCAAAACCTAATCTGAACATGCAGCTTCGGCAACAAATGCAGTTAAAGCTGGAAAAAAGGAGCCTGATTCACAGAAAAACAACAATACGAAACAAATCTATCAGGACCAGTATGCATTTATTTTCCACTCCACCCTAGTTACCTTTATACAGAGGGACAAGTATGTTCTGAGTTTCTGACCTTAAGAATGCTTGACTTCCAAGTTTGGATCTGATTATCATGATCGTCATGTTTTTATGTGCTGCTACCCGATTAATACTCACCCTACAACACTTTTATCTTCCAGAATCAAAGACGACTGTTCATCCAGAATGAGAAGGAACTAATGACTACAGTATCGCTTGTAGCTATAGTTTATCACTTCAAATTTTTGTTACATAGATAAATAGAAACTAGTTCAGATGTGGCAAAACAAATGCTGAGGTCAAAGGAATATTCTGCTTGGCTCTGTCTTTAACTATATGCACATCAAGTACTGCAGTCCTAGCTGTTCTTCAAGTTCTTCTTCATCATCACAGAGCGATAACAGAGAAGAGTAAAATGATTTTATGAAGTTCAGCTTATAATTAGTTGTTCATCTGACTCCACATTATCTCTATTAGTGTTACAATAATACAGCTTATAAGTAACCCTGACCTTGTATTACTAAAACCTTGCAAAGCTTGCTGAACTATCACAGCAATCCATTGGGATATACAACACAGTATATAATAACAACACATTTTCAACACTCAGCTGCACAGAAACGAGTACTGCATGATAAATATACTGACTAGGACCCATTGCAATATCTGCTTAATGAGAAGACTGTTTCTTGCAAGATGTTAGGAACCATCAACACATACAATGCTCACACAGTGACTAGTGTGTGATGTCACTAAGGTGGCTAGTGTAATTGGCTGCTTTTGATTATAGGATATCTTGATACATTACATTAAGATAGTTCCTTCCAAAGACCTATTACTTCCGCTATATTCTCTATAGTAAATCTGGTTGGTTCACATAATAGATGTGTATTTGGCATTTTTCCTTCCCTGCTTAGTCTACTAGACTGCCTGTTATTAGTCTGCAAACTGCAGTGGATGTAGACTTTCACTTTATAATGATTTTAGAGAAAGAGGCATCCTACACACAGAAGCAGAAAATAAATTATAGAAAGACCCTATGTGGACAAATAAAGATTCTGAATTGATTGTTTTGATTTATCACTTAAATGCATAAATTCATACCAGTTTGGTGAAAAGTTTCAGATTTCTTTTGCATAATTTTTTGTTAATTGCAGAAATCATACTTCATGATCATCTTGCCCAAAGTGTTCTCTCTAATACCTCACTTAAAATCTCTGTTTAAAACCTTAAATTGTATCGATATGATTGTAAATTTCACTGCTTGGTGAGAAAGGTATGAAGTCTGGCTGAAGTACAGTTTCCTAAATATATTTAGAGACTTCCAGGCCATGGCCACTTGGTATTAGAAACCCAAACACGTTTTTCCAAATTCACACCATTTGTGAAATGGTAAAGGAAGAAAGCAGCAAGCTGTTTCACTCAAACCCTGCTAAAGAATGCCATTTCTGCATGCTTGTCCCAAGAAAGGGGGCCTATGTTCCAGATTTACACCCACATTATGAGGGTTATAATGTCACCCTGAGTATTTCTACATTTCATTACACTTCTAAACATGAAAGCAAGATAAACACGTGGCTGCTGCTTCTGATACGCAAACTTCTTGGCATTATCCAGCAATACTTGCTGAAGTTCAGTAAAATTAATCACACTTTTTAATGTTTATGAAAGCAATCACTCTTTGAGAAGCTAATATAGACACCCCTCCTTTTTTTGTGACACAGCATGACTTGGCACATACTTTAGTTTAGGTTTAGTAATCTCAAAAACATTATCATATGAAGTACCTTATCCACTTAAACATTAACATATTTATCATCAGTGAATGATGATTCCTTCAAACCTAAGGACTCCTCAAGGAAGCCTCATAATCATGAGAAGGTCCCTGTAAGCATCCTTTCTGAACAGGCAGGGCAGGGAGTATAGAGTGCTACTAACAATGTTTTCCCCAGTCTTACTGGATCCCACATCATAATTCTCCTACTAGAAAGACCCTGGGTACTCGCATTACTCTTTTTTTCAGTGCTTTTTCACCATTCCTGGCCTCTTTCTTTATACTGTTGTCTGTCCTCACTCATCTGCTGATATCTGTCTCTGTCTCTTTTTTTCCATGTGCTATTCCCTTGAAAAATTACTTTCTTGACTCCTAATAATTCTTTTTTCTCCTTCTCTCTCTCCCCACAAAGCTCATGAGAAATCCCTGAGGAGGAACTGAAATTAATGGTAAACTCTGATCCAATATATCTGGAGAGCAGAAAAAAGAATATTATGGAATTWAAAAAAAATATTCAGAGAGCAGAGACCGTGATTTCAGGCTCTGGTGTGACAAAAGGGAAGGATAAAGAGTCTTGCTAGTGTCGTGACAAAATCTCTACTGGGTCCTTTAAATTCAAGAGAGAAATCTGGGAAGACATCCGCTCTCCCTGAAGGAGATTGGCCCTCTGAAGTAACAAAAGTGAAAGAAAAAAATTTCCTCTATCTACTGTACAAGCAAACATCTATATCATGGTAAAAAAATTATTCAACTAGGCACACACTGAAATAGACTCCTAGCACCAATTTATATTTCACAACATATAAACAAATATGTTTTTTTTCAAGTGAATAATAATCAGCAGTTATTCCTAGAAATTATATATTCATTGTTTTGTTAGATTATGCTGAGGACTGGAAACAGCACTGGTGAGGCTGCTTTCTGCTGACACTAAATAAGCACTTAGTAAGGGTAAGCTAATCGTCATCCAAAATATAGACTATATGTAAGGCCAATCAAGAATCTGAATTACAGAGATTATAGATGGTTCACTGGAGTCTAAACATAAACTGATTCTAGGGTTTACTGGCTAGATTGTTACCCCATGTGATTACGTACATGTGGGACTGACTTGCAGTGACCCTAAGAAAAATAGCAAGAAAAACATGACTTTGGGGGTTGAATGCTCACTGCTAGAATCTGCAAACAGAGAAATTGTTGTGTGTTTTATTCCTACTGTATTCATGGAAACAGGGCTGTGGGTCTGTTTTTTGTTAGTAATGAAACAAACAACTGCCTTAAAAAATACCCAACTCTTCTCATGGTAACATTATGCAAGATCCTGAAAATTCCTCAAGTCAAAAAGGAGTAACATGATGCAAGAATATTTCAGGATAAATTGTGTCATTTATTCTGCAGCATTTTTCCCACCTGTATCCTTCATGCAGGTACTTAAGTACTGATGGTACTTAAGTTTTGCTTTATGAAGGTCTACCATGTCACTTTTGCAGTCTACAGTAAAAGTTTATAAATTTAGAAAATAAAATTTTGTCTAATCCTATCTGTTGGTACATAATCAAATTAAAGAATACCTTTCCTTTCTATCTAGGTGGAAAGATGGAGCAGTCATTCATTCAGACAGACTAGTTAAAAAAGCACACCATTAACTAGGAAAAAGAAAGGCAGAATTACAACTCTGTATTTTCAAGAGTAATAGAGAGCCTTTTATTGGTAAGAGAGACAGAATTCAGACTTACTGTGCATTTGTTCGGTTTCTCTCCTGAGTGGACTCTCATGTGAATCAGCAGTTTATAACGGGCATTAAATGGCTTGTACCTTCGTGGGCACCCTGCCCAGAAGCAAGTGAAGTCCTCTCCCTTCCTCTGGTCTATATGGATCTTCTCTATGTGCCGCACAAGTTCCTCTTGCTGGTCATACAGCGCACCACAGTCAACCCAGCGACAGCCATGCTTGCCATTGAAATCGTCTAGCTCACCATCTTCGTCAAGCAGGGAGCCTGGGGCAGAAGGAGGCACAGGCAGCGGGTCAATGTGACTGTGGAGACTGTGTGGATGCCGGCGCTGGTGAGCATGGTATGGTGGGGGTGGCCCTTGTGGAGGATGCAGCGGCAGCAGGGGTGGAAGAGGCATGTCGACTGTACGGCCTGAGAAGTCATCCAGCCGTTCATTTTTCAGGACACCCACTGCCTGGTTGTCCACAGGCAGCACGCCCTGTTGGATCACCATGTTACTTGTGGTGGCCATCTGCAAGCTGGCTTGCTCCAGCTGCTGCATCCGCTGGTACTCACCAGCCCCATTCTCAACGTACCCTGGGAAGGTGACATTGCCATTAGCCATGAGAAGGCCTTTTTGGGCAGTTGGAACAGAGCAATTTTGGGGTATACAGCTTCCTCTCACTCCCAAAAAATGTCCATAGACCTCAGGTTGTGGGGAGACGTTTGCTGGTGATGTCCTGGAGCTGTTGATGTAGGCCACCAGAGAGGTTGGGGATGTACGGATGATTGTATTGAAGTCGATCCCAATGCCATCAGACAGAGGAGATAGAGAGAGTGCTCTCTTTTTGGAGCGGGCTGATTGAGACCGGGCCGAGGAATGGCGAGGACTAGAGTAAGGGGAATGCTTATTTTCCATGCCATATAAGTAGGACGGTAATGAGTTAGACACGCAGTTACTGGACACAGATGTTCCAGGTGAAAAATTTAGTAAGTCCCCCAGCTCACTGCCGTTTTGTAAACCTTGGTCAGGAGGAACAGAAGGAAGTGTCCTGTACCCATGCGACCACTCTTGCTTAATGCTCAAAGTAGACTGACTTTCTGACAAGCTTAACGTCGTAGAGGCCAGAGACTCACATGATAAGAGCAACCTGGAATAAAGGCACAATAAAGTAAGCAAGCAGTTAGACAATTCAGCAGTGGTTCTTCTATCTTCACACACCCATAAAATTAAAAAAAGGCTACATGTGAGAAAAGTTCTCCCTAATTTTAGGTACTCAACTTTAGCACTCTCAGTTAATGTACCAGCAGGCATACACAGGCAATACATATGTAACAAGGTCACTTCAGAAACCAACTTTAAAACTTCAAGATTTTGAAGCAAAGCTGCTGTAAAAGTTCTTGATACATCACTGCGGAAATCAATGCAAATTTTTTCATTAACTGTGGTGTAAATAGGTTTGGGCTTCTGAAGCCAAAGCATTATGCTCCTGCCTTGTATGAAACTCATATTGATTTGAGTTGACTATTATTTTTGCTGGCAAAGAACGGTAAGAAAACTGATTAATAAAGAATAAATATTTAACCTGAATGACTTTGCCAATTGTAATGCATACAAATAGTATTCTCTACAGAAATAGCTCAAGTTTCTAAATACAGATAATATCTAACTTTACAAAACAAACAAAATAAATGAATAATGTAGAAGAACTGGTTGAAGGGGTTTATTTAGTTTTGATTTGATGATGTATCTGCCTCCAAGTCAGCAATCAAAATTTTTCACAAAAGTGTAATCTTGCTGTTATCGTTGTTTTTTCACAGAAATATTATGAAACTTGTTTATGCTCCAAATGTCCTACAGGTAGCTTAAAAAAAGAACTCATAAGCTCTTAACAATATTGTTTTCTACAGAAAGGTATAAAAAGGAAATACAAGGACATCAGGGGCCCTGATTCATGGCTGCAAATGCTGGGTAGAGGCCAAGTGGATCTATGTCTTTATGTTTCCAGTTCACATCTTGGCAGACTTGGATTTCCTGCCAGCCAGTGGTGCTATCAGTATATTAACTTCTATTTTTAAGGGGCTCTAACAGTAGGAAGAACCAGGTATGTATCTAGATAAACCTGGAGATCTCACAGACACAGAAGCCTCTGCATCTTATGTTTTGGGGGTTAATTCTTGGGTTTATTATTTTCACAATACACTTTTGAAGAAGTGTAGAATTTCAATGCTGGATCAAGTACATAGGAAAATTGGTTTCTCTTCTAAATCTAAAATGCATTTTTTAAAGTGGACAAGTCAATCACTGCTTCTCAGCTTCTCACATAAAAAACAAGACACACAATAGTTCCTCCTGTCATACAAAGACTCCAGGAGGTCAAATTAACTTAAAAAAAGATGCCTGATAAGTGCTAACAGGTACCTTAAATACCAGGTGTTGAAAAATATTTGTTAAAGCTCTAAGTAAACAGTATATGACATATTTGCATGCAATAATCCAAAGGAACTGTCATATAGGCAAGGAATAATGTATTCTTATTTACAAAGGTAAGTTCCTATAGTCAGTTATTTTTAATTATTTTATTGCATGGTTTGATATTGCTACAAAATTCAAATTTCTAAAAGAGAAAGTATGCATCATGAAGAAAATTAATAAAAACAAATCTCATTTCTTTCTTGATACAGACACAGTTACAGCAAGCACGTTTGAGGAGGCACTTCCACCTATTTTACTTGCTTCTTTTTTTTTAATAGCGAAGCAAGTTTTGACATCTACTCAGCGTAAGCAATATTGCAGTTGCTTCTGAGTTCTGCAAGATTTTCTTATAGACACTGCTTCAGGAAACAAGGATCCATGGGACAGATCTGTTAAGGCTCATAGTTGCATCATATGTCTGCAGCCCTACTGCAGTGACTGCAGCTTTGGTGGAGATACATGAAACTACTTAATTTAAGAATTGGTGGTAGGCTAAAACTGGGGATCTGAATCCCATTTAAAACAACATCAGTCAACCCAAGAGAGCAAGAACAGATCCTAAACAATGGCTCTGGAGATACTCCCAGTGAGTATGGCAATATTTACCAAATTTCCATGATTTTGCTTGGTAAATCAACTTTTCACCTCTGAGATCTGTGGATTATCTTTCAATTAGATCAGCAAGGTTGCAAGAATATATGAAAACACTCGGTAAAGTCATTCAGGCAAGAGAAATGTATATAGCTTTCCACATTCAGTTCTAGCCACAGAGGTTAAAGCTGAAAAAYCACAGTGTCTTTGTTATCTTATTCTGCCCACCACACGAGCACTCCCTGAGTGATGGGTTTTTTCCTACTACTTAATATTACAGCATTTTCCAGCACTTGAAAGTCAACCAACACGAAAAAAGAAAAGTTGGTTTGCAGTGACTTTGGTTTAACGGCTGGGTCGTGCTGCAAGAACACAGCCCAGTCATTGCCAAAGACCTGGAGGAGAGGAATTGGTGCTCAGGGCACCATGGCTGCCCCCTCAGCCCCTTTTTGTCTGAGGGGAAGCTTGGCACAGGCTGAGGGAGAGAGGAAGCAGTTTGCAGGTGCTATGTCTGCACACTGAGATAGCTCACGAACAGCGAAAATGTAGCTGTAAATATCACCCAGCCTTGCTGTGGTGACCTATGGGATAGATGGGTAAATGCTCCTTTGCTCAAGATACTTGCTTTGTAACGGATGGTTGATTTGCTGTATCAGAATGAGAAACATCCTGTCCAGATTGAATGTCAGTATAGGGCACTGTTATGGAGGTTATGTTACTCCATCAGGGTTTAAATGGCACTTTAAAAACAGAGCACTGAAGAAAAGCACAATTAACATGCTGACTATAGTTTGCATTGAAAGAAATGAGAAAAATGGGATTGCTATATCAGGTCAATCTTGTGTAAGATTTAGGTCTAAAGGGATAATTATTTGTGAAAAAAATTGATTCAGGCTGTTGGGTCTGTTATCAATGGGCTTTGTTAAAGCACAGTTCATTATAGGGCAGTTAAATCATGTTAGTATGCTGTGACCCCAAATACAGATCCACAGTCTTAAACAGAGCAAGAAAATGAAGTAAGGTTTGATTTTCCCATGCTAGGCTATATATATTTATATCTGGAAAATATAAATAGGGAGGGGGTTGCCAGTTTGATTATTTAATTTTGTATTTTCTCTTTTATAAGTAGGGGAAAAAAATCATGCATCAATATAACAAGTCTATTTTTGTAATGCAAGAATTTTAATCTGATGCATAGTAGGACCAGTGTCATTCAAAAAGCTACTAATGCCTAACACAAAGGGACATACCCATCAATGAAGCTGAAGAAAA
The DNA here is from genome assembly GCA_035582835.1 of Phoebastria nigripes. Taxonomy (NCBI): domain Eukaryota; kingdom Metazoa; phylum Chordata; class Aves; order Procellariiformes; family Diomedeidae; genus Phoebastria; species Phoebastria nigripes. The sequence continues at coordinate 115,984 of JAYKAV010000222.1, read as the reverse complement.
ACTGCATTTTAAAAGTCTCATAACAGGACAAAAAGAAAAAGTTGGCTCAGAGTTTCAAGTATACAATAAGTAAGAGCCACATAATCTGAAGAAGTTTGGTTCCCACTTGAGCCTCTAAATTCAAAAGTAACAAAGATTCCAGCTCCCAAAACAAAGAAAATCTCTTTAAAACCCAGCCCACACTGTGACTAAGTAGTTTTCTAGGGGAAAATAAATGTACCTAATATGAAAATGAAGGGCCAGCTACACCACTGTGCCAGATTCTCGGATGGTATTAATTGGCATGTCTGCTTATTGTAATCTGAACCAGCTTGAGTTTGGACGAGATCTTTTATGAACATTTATGAGAGATTCCTCAAATTACTTTCTATTCTCCTTCTGTGTACAGAGGCCACAGTGTCAAGTATAACCAGAATCTTAAACATAAACATGGAAGAGTGAAAACTATGTTTTCTTACTTTTTGCATAGTCTTCTGTTTTACTAGCCAAGAACCCTTTGCTCTTTCCTAGGTCCTTTTCTGACTTGCACCAAAGTAAATGGCAGTATTACGTCTGATTTTAAGCAGCATAACTGAATACTCTGAAAAAGTTTTTGGGAAACTCTCAAAAAAGATGGGGAAGGTTTTATCTCTCATGGTCTATATACCAAAATCTGATGTTATCTATAGCAAAACTCCAATTTGGCCAACTTTTTTCTTTTTTCCATCAGTAAAAATCAAGACAAGTCATTTTGGTTTGAGTCAGTTCAGCAAATAATCTGGTTTGGATTGAGCTGCCAAAGCACAGTTCATGACGCCTGAGAGATACAATCCAGAGAAGGCACTCAGCCCATGAAGGATTATGGAGTCAGCTTAGGCAACCAGTTTAGGCAAATGCAGTTTATTGCTGAAGCAATTAAGAAAAAAAAAGTGTTTCAACAATCTGTGAATTAAAATCTGACTTTAAATTTGTTTTGCCCTATAAAATAGTCAATTTGAGGGCAAAATTGCTGAAATGGACATTCTTTGTGTGACAAACTGATTTTTTTAACATCTTCATTGATAAATCATTAAAAGAGACTCTAGGGACACTAGAGCTTCAATTCTGCCAGAGTTTCAACTTCAGTTCACCCTTAGTAAATGTTTCTTTAAAATAAAAACAAAAATGTATAACTCGGTACTGACACAGTACACCCAACCACACATTCAGATAAAAATAACAGTGTTTGGAACCATACAGGCACACCTAAAACCTAAAACTTATTAAGTAAGTAATAATTACTTAATGATATTTTTATATCAACAGTTCTGTCTCAAAGGCATGTCTCTGGACTTGTCATTTGTCATCATCTTAGCACTGAATGCTTTTCCCTGACACGTTTACATAGGAAGCATAATTAATTTTGTAAATTTTCCTGAGGGACTCCGTCTTCACAACTGAAGTAACAGAAATGTCACAAACTATCTTACAGTACAGTAAAGCAAGGTTTTCTTCCAGTTACATAATACCAAATTCAATTATTTCAAGAATATTCCTTGGCTTGTAATAAAGTGACATAGTAAAATGTAAACTGTTTTGAGAATAAAGACTCTTTTGGCCTTTTGTAAATAAGAACAGTTACATTTCACAGCAGTAGGCAACTGTTGCACAAGTCACATCTACAAAAGTGGGAACGTAGCTTCTGAAATAACACACCAGAATGTTTTCTCACTGTATGTTTAGCTAATATCCAGGGATATGCTTAATGTATTTGCATGGAGGTTGTCAAATAACTATTTTCCCTTCATTCATATTTGTCGACAATACTCATAGCCATAATCTCAGAAGTTATTTAAGCATTTAAAAATTAATTAACAAATATTTATCTGTGGTTTAGTGATATAAAAAGGCAACATTTACGGGGAGAGGCCACAGTTTTTATTAAACTACCCACCAGAGCTAGGAAAATGGACAAGTTGTCAGGGAAACAAGTCTAACAGAGATAAAGTTAACTGCTGGCTCAGTGCAGACTGGGAACAATTGATCTGATTAACTTAATTATGTAAACAATTAAACAATTTGAAAGCAAAGGTATTTGATGAAGAGAGAGGACCATTAGCAGGGCATTTAAGTTTATTTCTTCTGACATTAGTGTTASGTGACAGGCATCAACATAACACTCTTAGCACTATGGTAAGCTTAAAACAGGTCACTGCCTGTGAAGATGTAACATGTGGACTGTTTCTGCTTTCATCCTCCATAACATTTCCTGTCCTTAGTACAAAAATATAGTTAAGTGACTATAAAAATTTTTATCTAACAAAAAGCCCTATCAAATATAGAAAATGTGTGGCCAAATTTCACCCATGATTTGAATGATCCAAACAGTATGATTATAGCTGATGTGAATTAAATTTCCCGTGGCATAACAGAGCATCATTTAGGCCATTTTAATAATCAGAAAGGTGGCATTTAAACTACAGGAGAATTAAAATACCTTCTTTTTAAAGTACTGAATATAAAAAAGTAACTCAGGACCTTGTATCTGATGGAGAAGCACTCAGGCTGGAAGCATCCATAGACCTCCGTGAGCTAGGGCTGATCTGGTTGCATGCTGTTGAAACCTGATTAGCAGGAGGTGAAACAGGTCCCAGCTGTTGAACTGTCATGGGACTGCTGGTGACTATTACATTGTTGCAGCTGCCTTTTCCAATGGACTTGCACTGGGGTCCATAACGAAGACCTCCTAAAAATAAACAAGGCAGGTTAGTATTCATCTCCCATGAACCCACGATGAGGCCACAGAACTCACATCACTTTGCAAAGTAGGAAAAGTGACTGGAACTGAGTATCTTCAGATGAGGACGAAACAGGGGACCAATACAAGGATTTTGCGAACTTCTCCAAACACAAAAAGCAATATTCTAAGGGGAATTAATGAACTATGCACATCTAAAACATGTGCTGAAGTACATGAACTAAAGACCAGGCATCATGGATAAACATCAGAAAAAACACCACTGGAAGAGTCCGGGTAAAAGAGCAGCCCTGAGCTGAGGGACAGCCAAGCCATAAGCACACTTTTCTCTGAAGAAGGAGAGAAGAGAGAACCCAAGGAGGCTGCAGGAACACCACCGTACCTTGAATCCTACCAAATCCCACAGCTCCAAGCCATTGCAAGCCTTTCCATTATTCCTACCACTAGCCATCCAAAAAGCAAGGGGACTGCAGGCATGCATGCAAATTGCAACCCCTGCAATAGGTCTGGTGTGGCGAAGCGCACAGGCTGCATAGTTTCCCCAGCAGGAGAGAGTTACAGCTGGAACCCAGCATTCCTCAGAGGTCTGGGCAGAGGAATTTGAGCTGGATCAAGCAGAGAAGCATTCTGGACTTTCTTTAAAAGGCCACAATCTGCTCTTAATCGCTGCTGCCATGACTCAAACTGATGGCTATTATACAGTAGCACAAGATGATTACAGAGGTAGCTGGCAAGTGGGACATATCTGCAAAATACTCTGTGTACTTTGTATTTTGATTTAGGTCACAGATGGTGGTTTACAAGATCACCTGCATTCAAACACATCAAGATGAAAAAGTTAAAATGTAGGTTGTAATATGGAAGCTGTTGGATATCTAGTAAATTCTCACCACAGTTGGAAATTAATAATTAGATTTCTAGCTGCTTCCCCATGTTCAGACTACTCCCCAAAGCAGGATAGCAACATCAGGACAAATAGTGAAATGTACTTCAATTTAAACCATTTTCTAAATTAAATCTACTTTTTACTTGGTTGTACAACTCACATACTAGTTTTTCTCAAGGACGTTCAAATGGGTTGTGAACTTCACAAAGAAATACATTAAGGCATTTATGGCCCTCACAGTCGTAGGAAAAAAATCCAAATCCTTCAATCTCCTCCAGATCAAATAGGATTATCTTAAAAATCTGCGATTCACCCCAGAAATTTCAAATTATAGCTTTTCTTTCTTTTTTTTTTTTTTAAAGAGAACAAATAGGTATGTTTATTCCTGTTTCAGAGGTCTGTGCCTTCTTTTCAAATTATTCTTCTTCTCTTTGACTAATTAGTAATATCTCACATATATGTGAGAAGYGCATACATGATTCTCAGTCCACTGGAATCCTAAGTGCTTTGTAAATTCAGGTACAGATGTTACAAGTTGATTGCATGATCCACCACCAAAATGTACTCCTTGGGATGAAATATGTCAGATCTTTAAGAAAAACAACTTACTCATTGATACTACTTCGAAACATAAGTGAAGAACATAGCATCTGGCTGAAAACTCAAGGGTAAGGAAAGAAGAAAACATTTAATAACCCATCCTGAAATTTAGCTAGAAGGACTGGAAATTTCCGAGGACAAACATGTAAGGAGAATTCCTTGTACTCCACTCAACTCCATTGTGGGTACCAGAAAAAAACCTTTTAAGCTTCGTAGGATTACTGTCTGCTCTCACTAAAGATGTCCAATTAAATCAAAAGAGTAAGAGAAGGCATTCTACTTTTCCTGTGAAGCAGTTTGTATTTTGAACTCACTAAAGCTGAATCAATGTGCTACTCAGCAGTTGCTTTTATAATGTTACAGAGTGCTAAAATGGAACCAGCCAGCAAAAATTAGGCAAAAAGCGTAAGTTGCCCCTGGTAATAATATGAAGGTTACGCTTCTTAGCAAAAGGCAGGGTGGGGTGAAGTTAAAAATTTACATGACATATTCACATCACATAAAATACATAATACTACATAATATGCCTATATGTGTGTGTAAATTACATATGTTCAGTCAGCTATTTTTTAGAATAGTGTCTTTAGTATGTAGAACCAAAGGCTTTCTGCACCAAAGGACATAAAAGACAGGGAAGCATGCTATAATAACATAAGAAATCCAACTGGTTTTGACACTGAAAACACAGTTGTAATGCTTGTAGAACCTATATATATTGACTACTTAATAAGATGTAAACCTATTATTTAGCATTGAGAAAAGCAGCTCTACCACAGAAATGTACCAAATATATACTGATTCTTCCCTGGGTGACACCATAATGCCCTTCACTCATAAGCTACTTTCAACAAATTTCAATGGTAACAGTAACATCTACTTTATCACATCCAGGAAATCAAGGGCTGTGCACTTGCAGGATTTTCATTTAGGGACAGGCCATATGGCGGTTCAAATAACAATCTGCAACCATACAGTGAAATTGCTATTTATACATGATTAAGCCTGAGCTGCTTGAAACTTACATGTCAGAAAAAAAAAAAAAAAAATCCCAAAAGCAAAACCAGAAAAGGGAGTAGTGTCAAACGAGTGCTGTTAAATACAGAATGTTGCATCCTCAATATAGCCTGTTTCCCTTTCAATTATAGGGTTTGCTCTTATTATCTGTGCATAAACAGCACCTCAGTGATGCCGAGAACAGCTAAGAGAATTAGTTGTGTAAGGATAAGGATGAAGGCCAAAGATGGTCTGGTCACTGGTCACCGAAAGGAAAAAATGGGAAAAGGAGTACTTTGGAGAGATGGTATTACTGGGATGACAGACAAAGTAATGCAAGACTCCGGTCCTGATAAACATTTGCCTGGGCATTACTCTGATACAGAAGTGGGAGGAAAAGGTTTTGTTCTTTTCATTGCTGATAAACGTTTGCTGTTATGGGGAAAAACAACAATTCTTCCACTTAAAAGGCTGGGGAGGGGAGAGAGATTATCAAGAAAGCATTTATCATGAGCTCCCACTGTTGAAAGAGACTACAAAGTAAAAGACTACTGCTATGAAAAGCAAAGTCATAACATTTTATCCAGTGTTTCATACAGGTGTAAATGTGCCAAAAGACCATCATTAATACTTCATCTGTGCCCTGCAGGTCACTGAGCAGTATTAACTTGATCTGAATCAAGCGTGAGCATACAATCACATCTGTTGAGCTAAGTCAGAGCACAAGATAGGAAGCTTATGCTGACTTTGAGCCAGCTACAGGAGTACAGATCACATCTGATCTAGCATAAAGTTAAATGGGTGCAACATGGACATCTGACCTGGCATGAGCCTGCTGTTCAAAGGCAAGCTGTCAGAAAGTGTGTTCAAAAGCGCTGAATAAATGTGAGCTGGCAGAATGACTATGTCCCACATCAGCATTTGGCATCATATACCCACAGTGCAAGAGGAGCCCTCAATACAGGTTTGCTGTATCATTGACCCAAAGCCTGAAAATTTCAGGACAGTGAAAGGACAACCAGGAATTCCTTAATGTCTTGAATCCACATCAGCTGAGATAAATGGGAACCTCTTTGGAAGACATCAGTGGGTTTTGACTGAAGCTGTAGATTCTAAGAAAAATACGTGGACCTAATATTTTAAATGAGCAAGACAAGCAATTTATTTTCTTACATACTAAGATATAAATCAGGAGATAGTCCAATAAAGGCAACAATAGTTGAGGAGGTGGAATCAGTCCTGAGTTGGCTCAAAGGAAGAGGTATGGTTGATTAGCATATCATTTATTCCAAATAAACATATTACACATAAATCAAAACTGCTCGTTATCAATAACTAACAGTAATAGCTAACAAGTATAAACAGTAAAAATATTTTATGGAAATATTTTAATCCGTTCACTTCCTCATTCATTAGCTTGCCTGTTTTCCTTGTTTATTCTCTATGGTTGGTTAATAGCTAAGCTTCACTCCTCCTTGACAGGCAAAAATATTTCACTGCAATCTTCTGAAGAACATTCAAAGAATACAGAAAAATACAACTACTTTAATTTAGGTACACTGAATTTCAGGTGAGATTCTCTTAATTTATATCACTCTCATACTTTTGGAGGCAGAGTCCAGTATGAAATTATTTCCATTTAAACACATTTTCTTTTATTAGATATTGATTGAAAACCAACCAATTTCTTTGTCTACTTCTCCAATTCAAGAGTAGTAACTTGTTAATTCTGTCAAGTAACTCAGGTTATAAAATGAAACTGCTTCACCAAACCTTTGAAATTGTAAACTATGCTTCCCATGTATAAATGATAATACAACAAAAACATACAACAGCAAAACCAGTTTTAATTGTTTGGTGTTCTGAAACGCACAACATACCAAATACATAACACCAGATCAAATTCAATCTCCTCTTAGATCAATAAATTCTGCAATAACTGAATTAATCAGTATGAAAGAAAGCTATTAAAATTATCTGAAAAACTGTCCTGTTGTTACTGTTAGAATAACAGCTAGAAATAAAAGAATTGCAACAAAGGAGCAAAAGGTAATTTCCCTAGGGGATTTTCTGTCTGTTGATGTACAGTAATTAAGAGCTTTGGAAACAGTCGGTTTTAATGTTTCCCTTGTAATTGGCTTCCAGTCTTGTTTGTGTGGATTCCGCATTCACCAAAATGGGGAGAAAAGGGCACACCCAAAAAAGCATATTGTAAGACAGTAAATACTGAAGAGGACAGAGACCAAAGCAATAAGTAAGACTGTGTCAATGTGTTCTTCACGTAGATTAGACCCAAGTCACCAAGGCCTTTTCAAACCAAATTTGATCTTTTCCCACAACATGGTGAATCTTCTGGATGTTGCAGTCCCCAGCTACCACGTACATCTTTGCTGTGTCTCACCATATCTGAGGGGTTGGTGGCACCCTAGTTGGAGGGGCTTCGCAGTAGCTGCTGACTGAACAAACCCAAAGGTTTGCTTGGAAGACTTGTTTCCAGATGGGAAATATCCCAATCCCTCTCGCCTCGGGGCTGCCAAACCTTTCAGGCTTCCCCTCCACCAATTTTAGTGGTATTATTAATGACTACTAGAGAGCTAGCACTTGTCCCTTTGTCCTGAAACACAGTGGCCACTGTTCTATTGTTTCTACAGCCAGCTAAGAGGCACTATTGCACGCCAACTACATAGACAGAGACACCAGCTGCAGGGCAGTGGATATCAGACCCCTTGAAACCCTCTTTAAGTGTGTTAAACTGGAGCTTCAAAGGGGAAAAAAAAAGGCACAATAGGGGGGAGATTGCCACTTGCCTCTGTTAGCACAGGATCAGCCAAAATCTTTGTGTATTTGGGAATCTGGGCTTCTTCACACTCATATCATCCCCTGAGCCCAAGTCTTTTTTGGGAGACCTTCAGGCTTGTAGGTGAACTACACAAAAATTCAGTCAAAATTACATTAGGTATGAGCAATGCAGAATTTTTCAGGGTACAAGTAAATTACCAAACTATGGCTCAAAAAGTTACCAAATTATGATTTTTATTGCAAGTCTTACATAATATAGTAGTTTCTCAACTACACTACACCACACAGACACTACATGTAAGTGAAACTCTCGGCCTTTATTTTCTTAAAAAATAAAATTTTAAAAAATCAAGGCTTTGTAGTTAGAGAGAAAATTCTGAAATTGAGATCCTAAAACCTCACTGGTTTTAACCTCATGGTTATGATCTTAGCTTATGATTTTCTTAACACTTACAATTAGCAATGCCTTGTTAGTAAGATATTTCCTCCAAAGCCTCTGGCAATGTCCACTCTGAACAGTGAGTTAGACAGACCATTAATCTCACTAGTATTGGCAATTCCCATGTTCTTAACTGTTTGCAGAGACTTAATCTTTACAATCAAGAAAAATAATCTGGAGGAAATACAATGTGGTCATATAATTCTGTTTAGTGTATTATGAGAAAATATTATGCATGCACTTCAAAAGTTCTCCATGCTTTGAATCTTGGAAAGGCAGTTTCTTCACTATCAGAGTGCACTTGGTAAATTAGCCTGCACTAATTTCCAATGCTATTTGCCATTCATTGTATGAAGTAATCAAGCATGTACTTTCAGCAACTCTACTGTGAGACAAAAGAGACTGACAAAGCACAATGAAAAACAATGTCTCCCTTCAAGTGGAACCAAGGTAAAAAATTATCCAGAACTGACCGGTGAAAACAATACCTCACAGGTGATTAACTTAGCTGGTTTAAAGCAGACAGCAATGAGATCACCTACTTCTACGGAACACTTTAACCACTAAATTTAAACAAATGAAAACAGTGGTCTTGTAATGACTAAACTAAGAATATATTATGAAACAGTCAGGTTCAGGAAACTTCCAGGAGAAAACGCACACTGTAAAATGAGGATTTTCAATTAGATCTGCAGGCATTTATAATATCTCATATTAATTTTGAATCAGTTTTATTTATATCAGGAAGTGCTCCCACTTACTAAAAAGCTATTTTGAGAGCTACTTTGTTTTCTTATTTTGCATAAAAAGTAAGAAGTTATCAGTTAACTACTGCACACACCAGTAAATGTTTAACTGAACTAAAATATAAATGTTTTAGCTGCAATGGGTAACTCCTCATTTGTTGTCAGTGACATTAGATGACTTCTGCTTTTGTCTTTGTTAGGATAATACAGAGTATGTGCTCTTCTATTGCAGAAAACATACAGCTTTACATCTTTGGTTTATGCTACCACTTCTCTATAGTATTACTTACTCATACCAGCTTCTGGTAAGTTTCTAGCTACAAAACTTAGCCTGACCATTTAGTTTGTATTTCTGAAAAATTAATACATTCCTCATATACAGCCTCATATTCTTCTCAAATAACTGGTATGAATCAAGAGGAACTCCACTAGTAATATAATATATTACTCTACCGGTACATTAATCTAATGGTGAATAATATCAGGTGAAAAAAAACAAGTTTCATGTTTTAAATTTCAGTATTGGCCAGCTCCTTAAAATACCATTACAATATAGACAGAGAGAAAATCATTATGATAATCAAAATAGAAATATACAGATATTTGAAAGAACAAAAGAGAATTGTATTGGAATTAGAGATAATAACTTCCAGTTTCGGTGCCATTGGGAAATTACTGTTTGACCTAAATGAACACAGAGCATACATCTGTATATGCGTGAGAGCACAGACTGTTATTTCAACTGACTTGCTAGTGGCATTACTTGAGGGGCAAACCAAAAAATAATATTGTTAAAACTTCCTCCTACCACTACGCATGGTAGGACTCCAATGAAATCTATAGGGAAACACTTTGCCCATTAGACAGTGTTGCACTCAACTGCAAAATAAGCAGATTGATTCCGGCAGTGTTGTTGGAATATTTCTTTGCTGATACCACCTGATTGCAATGCAGAACAGCCAACTATGGAGGGGCAATAAAACACTTTATTAGAAAAATAATTCTCTGGACTCTGTAACACTTCATCTCCCACAACAACTTCTAGCACTGTTCCAACCTTCACTGCACATTTGTGCTTTTCTTCACATTAGAAATACATGCTTAGCATTTTTTCCAGTAATTCCTGAAGTTTTTTTCCTCAATTTGAATTAAAAGATGCTCGGATCAGATAAGTTCTGTTATCTCAATATCCTTAGTGTTTTAGAAAATACCACGTAGGAGCTTTGCTATCTGTCACCATGGGCACATGCAGATCCATTACTGAAAAGACTTTATCGTTCCATGTACTGAAGCAAGGCAGCATAGCAATGCACTCCCCGTTCGGACGGTAATTTCTGATTTCTTGCTGTGTTCATTGCACTACTATCTAACTCAGAGGCAGCCTTCCTTGTGCATACCTTATACTCACTTCTCCTGTCAGCCTGGTTGTATGGGCAGTGAGTAATGTTGGGAAGAAAGAAGCAGACCCCTTCCTTCCTCCAGGCCCCAGGCAAAAGGATCTTTTGTCTCCCTTACCCACTTAGACACAGGGATGCTAGCTCCATCCAGCAGAGCACCAAGAGTAAGGGGACAGACTCTCAGCAGGTTTAGGCTGCCTTAACTCCAATGATCTATGACAACTTCCCCCCTAGTAAAACCTGCTGCCAGCTGTGCAGGAGTCCTGAGCAGAGGACAGAAGAGCAAGGAGGTTGCTCTCTACCTCCTGCATGGGCCAGGTCTCAGTCTTTGCACCATAACACATCAGTGCCAGACTGCATTGCATGTCATGATCCAGCAGGAGACATCTGTTCAGCAAAAAGGCATGCAATAAAGGCTTTGTTCAATGTTAAACTGTAATCCCATGTGAGGCTCTCTTTCTAAATCTTTACAGATAACCCAAGGTATTTGACCACTCCTTCTCAGAAAAGCATCTTTCCTCCTTTAAGAGACCAAAATGCACAAGCAGGAGAAAAGAGTAAATGCCAACCTGTCGAATAGTGATACCAATTAAGAACAAATGTTAACATGGAAAGAACTGCAGAAACTGGCTGTTGCAGTATGCAAGCAGGAATGTAAGTAACTTGCAGTCACATTCAGTACGTTTTTGTTTCCCAGATGCAGTCCATTGTTCAAGGATACTAAAGGGTAATTTTTAAAACTGCATTGTCCCTGAGTTTCTGAGCAGTAGAAACAAACAATTTTCTCTTTTTCCTTGCATTAAAAACAAGATGCTGTTTAACGTTGTTTCTGCTAAAAGATAGTATGAGAACGTTATCCTAGTTGTCACTTTAACCCGGCAGAAATAACACGCATACAGCCCACATAACGTATGTATTCTAAGAGACTTTATACTCAGTTAATTAGTTTAACTATTGCTTTCATGGTTCATTTAAAAGTTTCATGCTTCATTAAATATCAATATATTTTATCACCTCAAAAAACTTTTCAGTAAAAATACAATTGTCTTTTCAAGTGATAATCTTGTTAACTGATATACACATTTCAAGCATGTCTATCAGACACTATCAAAGTCTGAATTGCTACAGTAGCAGTATCTCAAAGCATTATGCAAATCTCATTACACACACAACGGAAAGATTTTTTTTGCCTGAAACAAAAGTACTTTGTCAAGAAAAAGAAAATGTTTTTGACACATGTTATTTTCATCATTTAAAAAGTTCCTGCACTGATATCTGGTTGTTCCACCTTCACAACTATCAGCTCAAACATACCTCAGATTCAGTAGTTGTGACTGTTTTGTCAAAAGTCCTTAAGTTTAGAAAGTCAGAAAGTCATGTCCTTAAGGAAGCATAAAGACCAATGAAACTAATAGTTGCAAAGATATAGAGGCCAAAAGCCAAGTGCAACTCATAAAAATAAACTTCTGTGGTTAAGAGAACATTTTTTCTACTACAAAGATTTACTAACTTACGCCGAGTATGCATGTTCTCAATTCAGGATACGAGATTACCTCAGAACAGTTTAGAAGAACATTTTCCAGACTGAGAAATTACTCCTTAAAACTCCACCTGCATGATTACCACAACTTCTCTGGAAATTTCTACTACTATCTTCACATACAATCTTGTTCTATGAAATATATGGTCAGCAAGGTGCATTGCAATAATAAAATGGCAGCGGTTCTTATTATTTAAACTGACTTTTAGAGGAGGCCACTATCAGCATCCTTCATGTTATAGCCTATTCCTTAAAAGCTGAAATGTTATTACATCATGGTCCAAGCAAAACTTCCACTTATCTTTCCACTCTTATCTCTTCAAGTCAATGAGAGGCAAACCCTGGGAAAATTATACAAACAGCCACAAGTGTTTAAAATCTGTATTGTCACTACATCCTTCCACTCCTCTCAAAGCTTTAGACATTTTTCTTTCAATTTTATTCTTTCATTAGCCCAAGGCGTGCTAATTAATCGGAATTTCCCAGGTCTTTTGTTGTTGTGACCAAAAAGAAAAGATGAAAAAAAAGCTCATTCCATCTTGTTAAAGTGAGTCCATCTACCTTCCACAAAGCCAGGGTAATAAGAGGGAGGATTAAGGCCACTTGAATGGCTTAGGCCCCGTAAAGACAACTCCAGCTCCTGCCCTTAGCCGTCATCCTTGACAAAATTGATTTACGGAGAATGACATCTTAACCACAGCTATTATTTTGTGAAGAGGAGGCTGCTGTGTTGGCAGGGTTTGGCATCCAAAGTTGGCTACTGAGTAAGGTCTGATGCGAAGACACAGGAAACCACACTGGCGTACCAACGCAATGGTGTGTGTGCGTGTGTGTCTGCAAGGGCCGTCTGAAGGGCAGAAAAAAGTGTTCATGGACAAAGGCACAAAAAAGGCAAATGTATGCGTGCTCTGCTGAGCTGAAGCACCTTTGTTAAACGGTGGAAACCCACACAAATGTCCTGATGGAGACTGAAATCTTTTTAAGCAGCTGGTCATCCCAACTGTGTATCTCTCCTCCATACCTCTCAAAAAATTAAGCGATACCCATCTTTACTTTGACAGAGAGAATGTGCTACATAGGTAAGAGTAAAATGTTCAAAACTGATTATGTGATTTTTAAGGACTTCATCCTATTGACTTTCAGTGAAGTTAAATTCCCAAGTACATAAGTCATTTTTACAAACAGAACCTGGCCTTATGAGCTGCTTAGGTAATTTTTCAAACTTCTGTCATCTGTAGGTGTTCAAGTATTCTTCTTCACACAATTTATTGTGTGTTTCTTTAGTATTCTGGTGTGATTTTCATTAAATTGCAGGGATTCGATTCCCTGCAATTCAGRGATTGCAATTCCCTGAAGTTAATGTGAATAGGATATAAATCAGCACCCCTTACAATCAGCTGTGGTTGTATTCCACTATTACTGAAATCCACACTCTATTCTACAGTTTGTAAAACTTTATGTAAAAAAAACGTTTGCTTTTGAAGTACTTCTGATGTGCACTGCATGCTAAAGATGCAAAACAAAGCCCACTCCACTTCCAAAAGACTCCAGAAGACTAAACCAGGCCAACAGAGAAGAGTTAAAGTGCTTATAATTGAAGAAAAGACAATAACCAGAATAATGGTTATAGTATTTTTCCTTTTATTTGACTAGCTCCTCTTCTTCATGCAACATTCAAGAATCAAGTCTGCACAGGCAGGCTGAATGAAGAAAGAGTGTGGATTTGTAGTCTGGGTTTGGGAGAGTTTTCAATGCCTAGATGTGGTAGGTTGACCTTGCCCACCCAGCCCACCCAGCCAGTCTCTCACTCCCCGCCCCACTCAATAACACAGGGGAAGAAAATAAGACGGAAAAGCTCCTGGGTCAAGATAAGGACAGTTTAATAAGAAAAGCAAAAGCTGTGTGCAGAAGCAAAGCAAAATAAGGGATGTATTCACTACTTCCCATCAGCAGGCAGGTGTCCAGCCACTTCCTGGGCAGCAGGGTCTCAGTACGTGTAGCAGTTGCTCAGAAAGACAAATGCCATCACCACAAATGTCCCTGCATTCTCCTCCTTTCCCTCAGCTTTTACTGCTGAGCACRACATCATACAGTATGGAATATCCCTTTGGTCAGTTTAGGTCAGCTGCCTGGGCTTTGTCCCCTCCCAATCTCTTGCTCACCCCCAACCTACTGGCCTGTTTTTTGTGGGGTAGTGGGGTGGTGGAGAGAAAGCCTTGACACTGTGCAAGCACTGCTCACCAAGAGCCAAAACACTGGTGTGTTATCATTGGTGTGTTATCAACATTGTCTAGTCACAAATGCAAAGCACAGCACTGTATGGGCCGCTATGAGGAAAGTTAACTCCATCCAGCCAGACCCAGTATACTAGATATGGAAGAAACCCAAAGAAATGTCAGGAGACTGCTCTGGGAGAGGCAAATGTGTGGGGAACCAGCTCAGCAGGGTAGGGAGGGGAAGCACTTCCCAGTGAATGTCTGGACTTCAGGCATCACTCCAGACTTCGAATTTACTTCTAAAAACATTATCAGAGTCCATTTTGAAAAGAGGAATGCTTTGCCATTGTGATTTTATTTTAAAATATGTGAGAAAAAGGAAAATTAAACATTGGATAGGTATTAAACATTCAGTTTTCTGTTCAAATAATGTAGCTGTAGGATTTCACAAAGCTTGCATTTTCAGGAAAGAAAGTCACTAGTTTCATAACCAGGGATATCTTACTGGTTTCAGTCTGAAAACTCAAGAACTTTGAATATGAATATGAATACTTCCACTCTATTTACTCTGAATAATTCTTTGAAAGCCAATTTCTGCTTTTAAATCATCATTACACAAAGGTTGTTACTTTTTTAATCAGCAGGCGTTTTTTCAAAAGGATGTTTCTGCCTGTGAAATCCAAGCAAAGAAGAATCCTGAAGGCTCAGCCAAAATTGCAAACTGAGCTAAGCGTTGCAGGCACCACAGAGGTGATCCCGTTTCCTCATGCACACCCTTTCCAGAAATTATATTGACTAAACCACCACAATTCCTTCCCCTGCTCTTCTCAGGCAGATATGACTTGCATGTATAGGAGGAGTTACTTGCCCTGAAACAGACAGGCAGAGGGACAGAGCTCCTCTCTGCAGAATTAGGGCAGTGGGCCAAATGCAGTGGTGGGATGAAAAGCTGTGATGTAAATTGCTTCTCCACCAGGACTAAGAGGAGGATCCCAACCACAGCCTGTCCTCCTGTCCTCGTGGTTGCTCCAGGAGGACTTCAGCTCTGCACCACAGATAGAGGCACAGGCTGTAAGGTGACAGCCTATCTATCTCATACAATTTACAAAGTGGGGTAAAAGCTAGGACATGAGGCGAGCAGCCCAGAATAATAACTATCTCATAGGAATATGGATGTTCACAGGGAAATGTAAGCCAGCAAGTGAATTTCACGTAAAACTTCCACAATTGTTCAAAGATCCTCTCTTTAGGTCTGGCTTTACTTCCATATAAATTCATGAAAGCACTAGGTGCATACACCAACTAGGTATCCTTCCTTTTGGTAGCTCCTCCTGACTGTCCTCAGAATCAGAAGGGAAACTTAACAACTGAGACTGCCCTGTTCCTTCTCCCTAACATGCAAGACAACTCCTACTTAGTTTCCTAGGTGAAAAGGCCAAAAGCATATATCCTGAGACAGTTTCAATGGGCCTAACAACTTAGAGTGTTGGAGACACTCCAAATTTGTCAGCTAAAAGACAAGGTTGTAGGCCCTTTTACAATTCTTCTTGTTAAAAGTCAGGTGCTGAAATCTGGAAATCAGCAGCATTTTCTGCAATGCCAAATAAATATATCTTAAACCCTACCCACATATATTAGATTGTGAATTTTTGCTCCTAAGCCTAATCAGTTACCTACACAATGGTCCCTTTCATTTCTGGTCCAAAATAGGTACTATATCCAGAAACTATACTCAGCTTCAGCTCTAATTTTTGCCTTATGTTAATGAGAGTAACGTTTTCATCAAAATATCTTTGAAAACAAGTCCTTGGGTTATTGTTTTAATCTCATTCCACAAGAAGAAGCGCAACACAATCACAGTCTCACATAACAAATATCTGCTGTACTAACAGACATACTATGTCTTTGTTTCTCCTTAGGTATTACACCTGGATACTACTAAGAATGCATGTGAAACTAAACCATATTGCATTTCAGCACAGATAAGCATGTTTCACCACCTAATGCATATATACACAGGGGTGAAAGTACGGCTACCCATGTGTCTTTAACTTTGCCAGTTCTGAAATTAACAATTCATAAACAGGCATCTATGAAGTCTGAAGTCTCCATGACTACATTTTGAYCTTCTCCATGTTTTCTGCTTTTCTAATCCTGTTACAGTCATCACAAAATTTTTAAGTAGATTGCCACCATGTTTTTCAAAAGGCTGCAGCTGAGGGGCAGGAAAAAAACATAACTATTTCTGAAGTTATCAATGGGCTAAAGTAGGGTGCTTCATTGAACCCACTATGCAATCTTTGTGATATTAGTTTGAAAAGGTACAGTGTGATCAGCCAAACGGATGAACAACCCAACAGCTTGATCACGTGCAGTAAAGTAAATCCTCTGGAACAGGGTATCGCACATCAGTAAAGGTGTGTAAATTCTTAAGTATTTATGGAACGGGATCATAGCTGTAAACCTATACATTTTATTAACCTAAACAACTAAATCAATAGCCACACCTAAGTTTTCTATTTGAAAGAAACAATGAAAGACGCTTTATTGAGAGCACATTTGTTAGGATTGTAATTTAGCCCCGGGTTTCTTGTTTGCAACTCTTACAAAATTATTTCTTTCTCCATGAATTTTTTAAAAGAAAGAAATCTTAGTCTAGCTATAACATGCTAGGTAGTTGCAAAGGAAAAAAGGAGATTATTATCGTTATGTTCAAGTCTGGTTTTAACAAACCCCTTGCAAAAGATTCTAGCATCTAATTTAAAAGACTTATTTTAGTGATCTGTGGGTAAAGAACTATTCAAATCATTCAGTTTGACCATTAATGAACTTACAGGTTAGTATACGGTGAAGGAATTCATGACAAGAGCAATCATGTGGAAAGAATCTGCTCATGACTATTTGTTCTTGTTTTGCAGAACTTTCTTTTTTTTTTTTTTTTTATCCAATCAACGTGGATTGGTTCTTTCTAGTTTAACATACTACAAAGTTTCTTAAGTCTCCCCAGAGACTGAGGAATTCAGAATCTTTCTTGAACCAGAATCCCCAAAACTGAATATAGGAAGAAATGCAGAATGAAAGATTAACAGTGATTTTTTTTTGTTTGCATGGAATCCATGTCCTAATGTTTGATGCATGACTCTACAAAATTAGGCTAATTGCTGTAGCACTTAAGAGAGCATTTTTATTAGTCAAGAATGGGAATATATTTTTCTTGTATTCTCAAACCCTCCCAATTCTATTTATAAATCAACACCTCTCAATAAAAGTCAATTTTTATAAACATGAACTGGGAGGAAAAAAGTTAAAGATCGACACTCGACATACTGTTCACTGCAGTAAAACATTAGGTCAGAAACGTATCTTTTTCCTAAAAATACATACACAGTTTCACACACACTTTTTCCTGATGATTCTGCTGAGTTACTCATTACACATAGAAGGAGTGATAGAAGGCATTGCATGCCTCAAATGGTATTAATGACTTGACATTTATCAACATTTTTCAACCACAGAGCTGTCTGTAACTGTACTCATGTACGTTTTCTTTTCACAGTCAAGCTAAGAGGGACTGGCAAGGGTACTGAAAAGACCTGCTTGCCCTCCACCCTCATCACCAGGCACGCTGTCCCATACATTTTGAGTTGCCACTTGGTATTTGCCAGCTTACTCGTGCTCTTCCCCTACCTGCCAGCAGGAGGCAAAACAAGGGGAACCTGAGAGGGGTCTTGGCATGGTGAGCCACTTGTGTGAACAGAGTGGGTCTAGACTCACCAGGGACACGCACATCTGCAGGTGCCCACTGTGGACAAGCCGCTGGCAGACTAAATAGGCTCCTTAACTCAAGTTAAACAAAAAAGAGCTTTTTCCTTGGTTCTAGCTCTTGCAGGCAAATGTCAGCACTGCTCTTCAGAATATTGTCTAGACTGAGAAAGCATGTATGTCAAACCATCTGCAGACACTGGAAAAATCTGAAACCCGCTAAAAAAACTACTACAGCTGCAAACCTTGTTTTGATGAGTTTATTCCTAATTTCTTTACCTAAAAACTCAAAAGCTGGTATTCACAAAACCTTCTTTCCATAGTAGCTTATAATCAACTGACCATTACATATTTAAAAACAGAAAAGGCTGTGCGGTACCTTTACAGTTTTGCATGGTGCCAACAATAGCAAAACAAACCATTTTGTTTGTATATTCAATTATACAAATTGTACACTAATAATATAATTAGTTAATGTTTGCACAGTGCTTTAATGCACACAATTATTTTTTTTCAAGAGTTGCTCATGTTTATCAGCTGGCAATGTAGAAAACCAAGACCAGGGTGTCTCAGCTGCACTCTGCAGTGCAAGAACCCAACTAAATGGGACCACTGGAGACACGTGTTGTCTACAACAGCAGGGAACTTGCTCAGACCAGCTCCCTACCTACAGCTGCCCTCAGCAGCACTTGAGTATGAACTTGTCTCACACCTGCACTGCACTCAGTCCCCACCTCTACTTCCATAAATGTAAAATGAGATTTTCAAAAAGTGCCAATATGTTTTTTAATTCCACTACACTCAGACCTCAAGATCAGTCAAAGTGAGACCATCACTGAAGGTTTTAAAAAAGCCCATCAATGAAATGTGCAAGCATCTATAGCAAATTCAAGATCATCATCATGTAGTCAGTGTTTTAACACTTCATCTTCCTGACAGGCTTTTGTGAAAACACAAGAAACAAGAAAAACTCAAATACTTTCTAGCTGCTTTTACACCCTGTAAGAGTAAGAATTGTACAATGTGTGGTAACACACTGATTTTTTTCTGCAGGGTATGTTGTGCTTTATGCTGTTTAAAAGGAATAAACCAAGTGCAGGGTTTTTTTTTTTTCTTGTAATGCAGAGATTCTAGCCTGCTTCACTGTCTTTCCTTTACTCTTGGCTTCCATATAGAATATGTCACCCTTTTTTTTCTGAAGGCTATGGAGGATCAGAGTGCAGTAAGCTGGGTCTGGAAATTTTGTTTTCAGTGGCCTGTCTTACCCTTTCATGTTTGAAGCCAGAAGACAATCAAAATCTGTATTTTAGAGGAGCAAAGACAAGATGCAACAAGCAGTCCCAGACTAACACAGCTATGCTCTTCTCAGTGTCCAACAACAGGACAACAAACAGTCCAACAAGATTGACCCTACAGTGTTTGGTCTAGACAAAGGCAGACAATACTGAAGTAAAAGTAAAGAAAATAAAGTATAGAAAAGAAAGTAAAGCAAAACTGCATCTTCCCGGTGAAACCTGTGAACTTTGAGGCACAATCCTTCCCAGGATTCTCCCTCAGGAAGTACAGCTTTGCAAAACTTCTCAAGTAACCTGAATGTCATTTACACAGATTTGGTCCTTGGTGTTCTCCTTGGCTTGTAGCAGGGCAATTAGCAGCATATTCCCTTTGTCCAGCTGGCAGAATAATATTGTGGTTAAGTAAACACGGGCACGTACACTTTGTTCTCCCTCTTCCTCCCACAGGTATCCCTTCACACACTTTCAGCTCCGACACCCAAACAAATTTCAATCAGTGTCGGTCTTACCAGAAGTAAAAGGCAAAGTAATGAAAGAAATCTGCATGAAAAAACCCCATTACCTTCTTGTGTAAGAAGACGACTTCAATTATTCACACAGCAGATGTTTCACACTGTAGCTATACCTGCTCTGTATCTATGTCTTTCTGTAGCTCTATGTAAAGTCTGTTTTTTTAACACTTGAACATTGCTGCTTATCGTGGGTACTGTCACAGTAGCTCTTCATCACTCTATAAAGAAACTGGAGACTGAAGGGGGATTTGAACAGTGCCTTGAAAAGTCCAAAAATAAAAGGTAGCAATGATGGGGAAATAACCAGAGCACAATGAGGATGGGAGAAGGTAGACTGGAAGCAAGAACACAATCACTGAGATGAAAGGCAAGAGTTACACTTACCACTGCCCTCCACCTCATCTGATTTCATTGCATCTGTTAAAGGACCACTTCCCCAAAGGAGCTTCTGACACGTACTACCAGTTTGCAGAAATGACAAGTACTAACCTGTGTCTTTACTGAGTTATCACACCTGCCACGGGCACTAATTTAGAGGTGCTACTACTCATCCTTGCCAGGAATTCATCCTCCACATACAACTACAGGCCTAATGCAAAGAAACATGTTGTGAAATTTTGAATAGGACTCAGCAGGATCTGGAAAATGTTTATTAATATTCATAGACCAGGTACATTTCAGAAAAAAGAGACATACTGAAGGCATATGACAGGTAATTGAGAGGTATGGCCACAGGCACTGTGCAGACATTAAGACACTTATGTAATTTGCAGTTGTACATTTTTTGTACAGTAACAGCAGCAGATTTTGGCAGATACAGTATTAACAACGACTCAGAGTACCTAGAAGAGGAATTGCTAGTGAGAAAGCAGCAAAACTGGAGATCAGGGAAAGAAATGGTAGTTTTCCACAAAAGCTAACAGACGTGAATACAATACAGATATGTCGTTTCATGTGGTTTATTTTTTTTTCTTTCAATAAAGGGGGGCAAATCTGGCATAATGTCCTGCTGCAATACAAAAAAGGAGTTGATATGTTTTTTCGCTTTGGTAATGAGAATATTATCACAAACACACAGCAGTAATCAGTGGCCGTTATTTTTCTGGTCACAAGTTAGACAGCTACACTATTTGATTCACTTGTACATAGGAATAAAGTAGGTTTGCATCTTGTATTTTGAATTTGTGTTGCATTAGTCATGGGCATATAAATTTAGGATGTGTGCATATATTACTATGTAAATAGGTAATAAGCAGAAATACTGTAAATAATTAGAATATTCACCAGAAAAATGGGTGAAAATAGTTGCTAAGAATCAAACCTTAAATCTTATCATACTGTATTAGGGGCAGCAATTCACTTATTTTAATGAAGTCAACTGAACTTCAGATTGCATCCTTTGCAACTAAGTGTTAGATATGAACAACCAAAAACACTGATGGTCAGTTTTTTCTTTCAATAATTCAAAACAGTATTTAAAAAATGTTTGCAGTTGGAAAATCAGATGCTTTGCCAGTCTTCTACACCTTATTATTTAACAGTTTGTTTTTCCTGTTCTAAAATAATCCAGGGCTTCCGAAAAGTTTGGAGAGAAGACACTTAGACAAAAAAAAAAAATCCTATATACTCTTTTTCTTTTATCTTTCAAAGCTACTATTATTCCTTAGTAAGTGACTTATCTTTGGCAGTTCGTAATCCAAACTCAATTAACTTTCTTTCAACACTATTTTTACCATATTAATTTCAACAAAATCTCTCCTATGAAGAATACCATATTATGGAATTTAATTGGAATGAAATAAATAAATCAGTCTAAACCTCTAGAATCTAACATAAAGTTTTTTCCTAAACTTTCAACACTTCTGCAGAAATATCCAGTATAGACATAGTTTTCCATTAGGTTCTACAAAAGTCTAGCATTTTCTAATAAAACTTCTATGACTTGTCCACAAAAGCTAGAAAATAAACTGCTCCAACAACCTTTCATTCTGAGTTTCAACTTTACCCTCTGACAAGGAGAAGCTGTTACCATCCAAAGGAAATGTCTTTCCAGCTGCACAGACCCTACCACCTCTCTCAATAGAAGAGGTTAATTAAAAAAATCTCCAGATTAAAGAAGAAACTCATGTTGGAGTCAGGGAACGCTCATGCAATATTTTCTGTTAATAAGAATGTACAAACTCCTGCTTTCGTGACCAACGGGGGACACGGACATGTAGAAAGAGCTTCCTAGCTCGTATTTTCAGAACTCTCTCACACAGCACTGGGGCTGATCTTCCCACTCACAAGGCCTTACGCAGAGTCACCAGCCCAAGAAGGTCCATGTTTTCTCCTGAATCCACTTTCCTAGTATCATAGTTATCAGTGATTGTGACTGTCTTCTACAGAATGCACACAAAGGAATGTCCTTTTCCTTCTTCTGGGAGGAAGACTTTTGCCTTGTGTTTTAGGTTTGAAGGCTGAGAATACTTCAGCCATTTGCCTTCCAAAAAAACCCCAAAAACACTGTAATTTTTCCCCTTATAAATGTCAGTGCACAACGATAAGAAAATTAGGTCCTTCAATATACAGAATATTAAGACCCAAATCTATGAAAACAGATTTACAAACCTGCACAAGAGCTGAAGCCAATCTGAATGTGTACTTATAACCAACACAAGTGCACAAGCACCTGCTAAACTTGCATCAAGAGCGCTGTTCATAACGGAATTATACCCGTATTTGAATTACACTTTGAAATTTCAATCCCGGTTGCCCTGCATATATATACATATACATACACATTTTCATCTTCTGTGGTCCAGATTATAATCCTTTACTCCCATTAGCCCTTAACTTTACACAGTCTAGTATTTAATAGGAGAAAGGAGTTCAGAATCTGTCGCTACAATGTTTTCCATATCAGATAATAATTACATCTGTCAAAGGCAAAATTTAAAGTCAGGATCTATTTAGACTCATTTTTCATATTAGACTCATCACTGGAGTTGGGGATTTGGTTTTTTTCCCCAGAAGTGAAAGAGAGAGAATTCTTGCAAGCCCCGAGTTTCAGTTTCTCCACCTCACAAAATTACACTTACTGTACTTGCTCTTTACATGAGCAAGTTTTCCTTTTCCATCAGTGCTGTTCGACATAACTAGTAGGGGCTGAGCTGCAGGAAGGTAAGAAAGAGGAGTGCCGAGGAGATACGAAAGAGAAGGAGAAGACAGGATCATCTGAAGTACAGGATGAAGCTCCAAGGCATACCCTGCACAAGCATGCTGGTTTCTAGAAAGGCTTGCTGACAGACGTAGAAGGAAAGGAGACAGAATTGTGATGCCGGGGACACCAGCACTTACCCACCATCCCAACTGGTGGGGACCAGTGGCCTTTGGTAACCACCAGCCAGGGGGCTATGTGGAACAGGCATGGGTGAAAAGTATTCCAGTAGCTAACTAGACACATGGTCTGTCTCATTTGTTTTTCAAGTATTTCCTGGGGCAGACTCAAAGCTGTTCCACCCTTCAAACACCCAGTAAGTTAAACATCCCAGTGAGGTATCAACCCTACTTAATTTCTGCACAGGACTTATCATGAGGTCAATAAAAGTTTCAAAGCCTTCAGCAGCTTCCATATTTAGCAAGAAAATAATTTTTCTTTTGTGAGAAAGGAATTCAAAACAGCCATAGGAAAAAACGTAAAAAATTAATGGTGTTGGTCTTACTCAAAATTCTAGACAGAGTTAGCAATTTGACTATGAACTACACAAAGCCATTTTATGAAACAAATGCTTCCCATACCCATCCAAGTTAACAGTAATAAACAGACTGACCAAAAATTGACAGTTTCACTGGGTTTTGAATACTGCCCAGAGTTTGTGTGATCACAAATGACTGAATGGATGTGAATATACAAATCTGTGTAAAATTAATCTCCTCATTCCTTTTCCCTCTCCATGCATTTCTAAAATGCATTCAATGATCCAAAAATCTTTCATTACAATTTCTCTGCTCCTTCTCCCACCTTCACACCAAAACAAGTGTGGTTAAATAACAATCACTTCCACTGCAACCAATCAAGATGCCAGAAACAATATTCCCATCATGTGAACCCCAGTAATTTCAGAGATAAATACTCATGGCTCAGGGCAGAAATTTCCCTGTTCTCTTATGAACACACATGATGCATTCAAAAATAAATGGCTTTTCACATGGAAATAAGACATGTAACCATCTTTCACACCAATGAAGAAAGTAGTTGAGAAAGTATATGCAAGATGGGAAAGATGCCAACGCAAGAAGTCAAAATAGAAAGCCACTTCAGGTGGTGCAGCAAAGCTAGCAAGAATCTGAGTATAGATTAAGTGGACAAAAACCACCAGCCTTGCACCTCTATGGGCAAAGAAGAGTCAGGCAGCAGCATTAACCATCCCACTGCTCAGGAATTGGCCAGGAAGGATATCAAAAGTGGTCTTCCAGCAGGCCTCGAGGTCCCAAAATGAACAGCATTTCTCTTCCATTACAAAAGATTTTTTAAACATTTCCTCTTATTTGAAAGCCAACTCATTTTCTAGCTACACGCTTAAGCAAATAAATATCCAAGCAGTCCTCCCTCACTGCCAAAAGCATCAAAACATTCACAAGAAACAGTGTGGATTGTGTTAGAAGATACATTTCACTAATTAATTGACACCAATGCTGGGTCAGTAGTTTTTCAGAAGAACATTTATTTGGGAATGCTGATTGACAGACCAATTATAGTTTGATTAGCTGGAACTTGAAAGCCAACTGCAGATTTATTAACAGATGTTCAAACAGTAGTATATAATAAATATAAGTTCAACCTAGATCAAATACGCTACTGCTGAACTCTTGACTTATCCTCTGAAATAAGCCATTGAAAACATCTCAGTAGGACAGAACAAGGATGTTAAAGTGTACGTTATGCAATTAAGAACTGTATTTAGCTGTCAAAGTAAACTTCCTGTTGATAATGTCAGCAATGATGACGACTGCCTGTCATACTATACTGGTATTTGAATAAAGCATGAATTATAAATTCAGGCAAATATTAACATTTATTCTGGGTTTTCTCAAGTGCCTTTTTAGTAAGAGTATCTATTTTCTTTTTACCCTTCTAAGTAAAAGTTATTAAACTGTATATAGATTTTTTTTTTTTTTAAACTTTGTGCTCAAAACACTTATTTACGATGTTTCCAAACAATTCACGGTAAAATTCTTGGTAACCCCAAAGCCTTTTCAGTGGCCAAATCTCATTCAAGTCTCAGAAACAGACAGACAGAGACRAAACAGTATTCATAAACTGTAAAGTAAAGCTAAATTTTTTGTGTAAAAGGCAGGATATAACACTAGTTAAAAGCACTCTGTTTAGCCTTAGACTCCTCGTTCAAGTAACAGTAAAGAAAAAAGGTGCAATAAAGAAACGAGCCATTCAGGTGAAATAAAGAGAAACATTTTTCATCAAAGCCCCAAGATTTAAGGCTACTGAAAAGCAGACAGAGAACCTTTTTATCGCTGTATCTCCATCTTCAGTCCAGTTAATACCAAATACCACCTAAACAGAGGAACCTGTACAATTTCATTGCTGCTCATAYGAGATCGTCACTCTTGGTGTTCATAACCAACAAAACCTGAATACATTATAATGTTAATAAAATATAATCCAGCCTAAAAATTCACTCTCCAGTTGAATGGAACCCCTTTTTGGAAATGACATGATAACCTTTCTTCTGCCTTGAAGCTCCTAGAGTGCTTCAATCCCACAGCTCATGAAAATGCAACGAAGCTATGGCAGCCAGACCTGAGCAGTGTGCTCTCGGTCGCAGGCGTTTGCTATTAGAAGGGGCAGGGCCATGGTCACCCCTGGGGAAGAGAGACCCTTCCTCCTTTTGGGAGCTGCTGGGCTAGTGGAGGGAGAGAGGGCTGGAGAGACTGCAGGGTACAGCATGGTGCCAGGATGGAGCTGAAGAGATGGCAGTGGGTGGACAGACAGTCACATCTCAGGGGAGACAGATGCAAAGACTTTGCAAAGGATTGGAGAGGACCAGGTTGGGCTTGCCACTGCACCCAAACCCCTGCACTGGCTGCCAGCAAGGACTCCATATAAGACCCCGTGGGATTTATGAATAAACATTTTGATTTCTCCTCTTACTACTTTCACTTTTCTCTTTTTACGAAGCTAGCCCTAGTTGTTATCCTATTTTTTATAATGGCTAATTTGGAAAACTTACCTTAAATCTTGGCATATCTATTGTATAATGGCCAACCAGCATTCTCTATCACAGGCATTAACAGCTGTTATCTCCACTAACAACTGGATCAGACATTGCATGGAGACGGTGTTCCTGAAACCTGCTTGGGACTATTCAGCAGAGCTATACCACTTACGGACCACAGACTCAGATATCACACCTGCCAAATTTAATCACTTACATTTTTTGTATTATCTGTGACCAATAAGAAAAGTGAAGAACATTTTGGGGGAAAAGTGACTTTAAAGCTTGCCATTTCCAACTGGCATTTGCCATTTCCAGTTTGCAAGCTCTTAATACTTGTCAGTATTTTTTTAGCCACGCTGCAAATTTTAATCTACTGGGTTTTTTTAATCTACTAGTTTTAATCTACTGTTAAATATTTTAGTAATTAATTCTTCAAATCTCGATTCTGTAAAGGGTTTTTACCAAATACAAGGTAGGAATCACCCAAAAATTTTTTGTAAAAGCAGAAAAGCCTGGATTCTCCTGCAGATGAACAATACAGTTCCATGAGACTGCAGGGAAAGAGCATTATCCCACTGCTCTGTTGGAGACCCAAATATAGCTTCTTTACTGGGAGACAGATTTTAGTCTGATGGAGCTTATTTCCCTGCAGATGAGATACAGACCAGATAGCAATGGTTAAGCACCTCCAATGACTTCTCTGTTTTTTTCTTCTTCTTTTTCTTTCCTTTTTTTTTTTTTTTTTTTTTAAAGAAGAGGCAGA
Source organism: Phoebastria nigripes (assembly GCA_035582835.1). Classification (NCBI taxonomy): domain Eukaryota; kingdom Metazoa; phylum Chordata; class Aves; order Procellariiformes; family Diomedeidae; genus Phoebastria; species Phoebastria nigripes. The sequence continues at coordinate 89,102 of JAYKAV010000222.1, read as the reverse complement.
CACTGCAAGGAAGTGAAAATGGAAAAGTATGTACTTATAAAGTACTGCATCCACTCAGCATTATTTAAATATCTTTTCTTCTTCATATTCATCTCCAATAAAAATCTTTATTTTTTAAGGCTTCGTTTAATTAAAATATAAATAGTACTAAGGCAAAGTCAGTCAAAGCAGCGTTTCCTGAACACAAAGGAATGCCTCCTGAATGAAAATAACATTTTACTCTATTGATCTGCCCTCAAAGAAGCATGAAGCTCTGCAAAATAATTCTGACCATGCAGACAAGAGTTACATCAATGTACAAAGTAATCCCTTATTGGAGCCCAAATATGAAGTTCTCAGTACGCCACTGATTTCAACAGGAATTTGGCTGGAGCAAGATTTGGTGTCATTTCAGGGAACTAAATTCATGAGGCTTTTGGATGCATTTGGAAGGGGAAAGTGTAGTGAGGAAAACAGAAGTTTCCTCACCATTGCACGCAGCTACCATGGGTCAGCCAGGACACCAGTTCCCACCGGCTGAAGTTCACCCACTCCAAGCACCAACAGGAGACTCATGGCCTGGAGATGTCCCCTTGAACACTATCCGCCTGCCATGCGAACACCTTCAGGGCAACCTGTCATGCCAAAATTCTTTCCAAAGCTTTTATAAGGGAAATGTTATGCAGAAACTGCTTTGTTATAATAACTAAAGCTGGGGAAGGCATGTCTCTTCTGCTGACCTCTCAGCTCAGTGCTGTCCTCAGACAAAACATCAGACTCATGGGTAAACTGGCAAACCTGAAGAGATGGTGGTCTCTGCTCATTAAAGCATAATAATCCACTGTAGACAGACTCTCTTCTCATTATCATTTGAAACCTCTTATACAGGAAGATAGAAGTTGGCAGGTCTATACCAGACAGGTGCAGTGAGTCACTGAAACCAGTACCAGTATTAGTATTACACATGCCTGTATGCTTTTTCATGACAAACATTTGCTACTGTCAAGAGAGCCAGAGCTACAGTGACTGACTGATGGTACATTTCTCACATGCACCAGCCCTCTTCTACTTTCAGTTGCCCATATAGAGGCCCAAAGATGCCCAATTTTAAGGTGAAATTTTATAGAACTCTAGACATGTGCTTCCAAAAAAAGAACAAACAAATGCTCAAGTATACAAACTGTGTGTTTGTATTGTGAAACAATACTTGCATGTAAAAATACACACATGCCATGCTGAAGTTACGTCCATATATGAAATTTTAATCAATCACATGCTGGCACACACACCATCTGAATGTAGTTTGCAAGCAAACAGCTGTAGGTTTGCACAAGAATAGTTTTCATCTGAAACCGAGTTCCCAACTTCAGAAAATCTCACTACAACAGTGTAGGGATATTTCTGGGTACAGATGTAATAAGTTCAAAAACACAGGACCAGATCAGTGAACCCAGTTGCAAGAGTGACCAATCAAAGATGCAAACATTTTTCATTACTTCAGAAGAATCTCAGTAACTGTTCAGTTAACTAACTTAATTTCTCCAGAAGGTCAGTCTCTAGAAATGTCACGTGTAGAAATGTACAGCCTTGTTAAAGAGCAAGGAGGATAATCGACCGCAACAATTGCCAATTTATGCAATTTAAAATACCCTGTCAGAAGAAATGTACTGCAGTGTTCTCATTCATTCATTCATTGAAATCTGAATAATATGCATCCACAACAGAAAAAAAAAGTCTAAGATACTCAATTAGCAAAGTATTTGCTAATGTCCTAACTGTCCAAATACTGGTTTTGCCTGAGCAGACAATAAAATTCATTATAGGAGCTGAATGGAACAACTTCCACCACAGAACAGGGTAATTGCTCCAGAAAGGAATTTCTCTTTCTGATCATCTTGTCATAAAGGTTATTAAAATTTTTTTTTTTTTTTTTTTTTGGGTAAAGACAGCAGTAGCAAAAGTGAACCATATTCTGTTTTAGCCTATTAATGTTTCAAATGGTTAGACTAAATAGGGATAGATTTCTCTATACAGCCCAGGTAAAACCACTTAAACCACTGATTTTATCAACTGCATGGTATCTGTAGAGCTGACCACAGAAAACCCCAATGAACTGAGATTTTTATCACAAGGAAAGGTTGCATTCCATCCGTTTAGAGTGGCAACTGGAGAATATTGCCTGGACACATGTTTTGGTTTTGTTTTTTTCACAATGGCCTACGTATCAGCTGTATCCTGTATCATGAGACTGAGGGAAAGGGCTCAGAGAAGGAAAAAGCTCATTCCCTGCTCCTGCCCCAGGCCCTCCTGCCTTTCATGATTTGAGATGCATTCCTTATACCCCCTTCCCATTCTGGGGGGACTATGGAGCTGACTTCCAACTTCTAGAAACAATTCAGCAGTTAATCAGCTTCACCAGCAAATGCAGCCCTGTGACACCCAAAACCACTAGTCCTACCTCCTAAATCTCTCTAGAACCACCGGCCACAAAACAGCTGAAGGGCATGCTTGCCACCTGCAGAATTTCACAAACATCAGTATAAAATGGCAATATTCGACTTAGCCCCATAAGCATGATGGTTAAATGCAGACAACAAACTTACCTAGCTGTTCACCCTGTGTCAAAAATTTTCCCCCTTTATGAATAATCTAGATTTTTATTTTAAGACAGTGAATGGAAATTATTTATTGGTTTTGCAAGATCAACTATCAAAGGTAGATTAGGAGATCAAAATCCCACCTAGAGCCACCAGAACTGAAGATGTTTCTTTGCTGAAATACAGAAGTAGTACCACTCACTTTACCATCGAACAAGTTTCACTGGTAAAGTCACAGCAGTCAACAATGACTATTTTGCCATAATTAAGTTTACCCAACAAGTTTACCATGGGAGATAAAAGATAAAAACCACAATTCACTGTTGCAGTTCATATTAATACAGTTTAAAAGACTACAGTAAGCATTTGATGGCAGTATATTTGTTCTGGTACCTTACCGTTCATACCACATTTAAAATTTTTTTGTTTGTTCAGGAGAGAATAATATCCCCATTTACTTATTCACTATAGACACTTACATCACACCCATCACTATGTATTACATTTTCATCACTGTCATTGTGACTTGCATTGCAGTACTGCCCAGAGGCTGCAGTAGCAGTTCTGTCTGTCACTGGGTAAACATAAAATAAATAAACTCTTCACCATGAATCCAAACAGACAAGAGAGACGAATGGGGAGGGTGAGAATAGGGGGACATAGAGCTAAAATGGGACACAATACCAGTGCCCCATCTGCTGTACCCAACACATACTGAGCTGGTATCTCAAGTCTGCCGAAAAGGTGATCTACACTCTTACAACTAGCAGTGAAGGACATGCTCCACTAATTCAAGTGTAAGGTAACATGCAATGCCTGCACACACCTCACTGGCCTGAGATGAAATTTACCCTGGAAGGGATAAGTGGTACAGAAACACAGACAAAGGAACATGTGCAGGCTATTTATAACCCAGTTAGAAACAGGTCAGATAGATACATTTTAAGACAGTTTATTGTCCAAGCTAAGCCAAAGTTCAAACATGTAAGCATGGTCCTTTAAAAAAAGTCATACTAATTCCCCTAGCTTCCTTGAACTCTGAGACAGAACTAATTATCAAATTCAGCTTCAAAAAGACCAGCCATAAGTAAAATAGAAACAAAAAAAAAAATCTCATTGGTGCAGACAATTCCTGCTTTTATTCACAGACGAATTATAGAATCATAGAAAAACAGCGTATCTCAAGTTGGAAGGGACCCGTAAGGATCGTTGAGTCCAACTCCCTGCTCCTCACAGGACTATTCCAGGTATTTACAACTGTGTGAGATCCCTGAAAGTAAATGAAAGACCATTTTTGCACTTTATATACAGAATAGATGTCAGAAGAGCAGCTTCTCTTCTCATTGTTTTCTGTGGATGAGAGGTAGGAGAGAGCAGCTAAAACAAAGCAAGCAGTTGGTATGCTTCCTGTTCATCATCATCAAACAGGTTCTGCAGCAGTGGGGACCAAATGAAGGAACACATTACCATGGCAAAGATCGTGTTATAGCACTGCTAGGAAAGGCAATATAGCTCAAGAAGAACACAATGGTAATATGCAAAAAAGCCAAATCCATCTGCAAAATTCAGTATTTGCACACATCTATGCTTAACTGTGCACCAGGCTGCTTTTTGGCCCCTGCTCCTCCATGTAAAGGCACGAACAATCTGTTCTCTCTCTGTAGGTGCACATGCAGCCCTGAAATTAATTTTGTGTTTGACATCAGTAAATTGCACTTCAGGTGGAGATCTCAAAGCACTGTATAAGTGTAAAAATAACTTATCCAAAATTTGCTAATGAAAAGAATAGAGGCACAGCAAATTTAAGTGACTTACCCGTATTCACACCAAAATAGTCAAATCTTACTTCACTTAGAGGGAGAGGTGGCCTCAATGCAGTTTTCAAGAATTTTCAGGTACAAAACTTCCAGAACTTTCATATTTCAACTGGATTTTTATTCCAGATTTCCCCTATGAAAAGGTGGCTGAAACATGCATATCTCTGCATGAAAACAGATTTTGTTAGTGCCACCTCCTGGTGATAAAACAAAACTGAAAAATCATACACTAAGCTGAAGATTCTCAAACAAAGTAAAGTGAAAATATAATAGTTTGGCCTGTTTTGGTTTGCTTGTTTATGATGGCTTGACCTGAGGCATCAAATTTTCCACTCTGCAAACTTGAAGGAGGATACAAAATTCATTAGCCATTTTTAGGATGGCATAAGTGCAGATGCATAAGCATCCCTTAATCAGTGACAACGCAGAAAAAAAAGGAAATGCTACATTCCTGGAAAAGTCACCCTCTCAGGAAGGTACATCTGCCTTGATTTTACCCTTTGGGAATTTTCCTGGGGAGGACACTCAATGGCATACTGAGATCCTCACCGGAGGTTGCCCATGGGGTCATGAGCTTGGTGTAGCCTCCCCCACCCAGCTTGCCCAAGCTTTCTTTGCAGCCTTCCAGCTGGAGATACTCTTTGGATGCTATTGACAACAGCAAGCTGTCATCATGGTGAAAACAGGTGTCATAAAGCTATTGATAAATACACCCCATCACCTTCAATGGGTTTGCCCCGGTCTGAAAGAATAATATTTGGTCTAAGAAAATTATAAAATAGGAGCTTTACTTAAATCTACCCCTTTGCTATACTGTATTCTGGACAGCTGCAATTCATTTTAAAGCTCACTGTCCAGGCCCACAAAGCAGAGGATAAAGGTATAAGGGTGGGTATGAGAGAAGTTAAATTACACTCTTAACACAGAATGGCTAAGTGTTGGCAATATGCCTAATACTCTTGAGGGATTTTACAGTTCCTGTGTAAAGTAGATCCTTTTTGGCATTAAGCCTAACACTCTTCAGCGAATTTTTGTAAGTTGCCTGGGGCCTTTATAACACATAGTCCAACATGTGTTTTGGTATCACCAGCTATTTTTATTCTCTTAAACATTTTGTTCTTAAACAAAATTCTGAATGCTTAAGATAAAGACTCTAAAAGTACACAGTCAAAGCCAATGTTAGTCACTGCCTTCCATCATTTGTGTTCAAGAGTTGCCTGAACACCATTTATATTCAGGAGTTGAACCATGCCTGAAACATGACAGATAGGAAAAAAAAATTTAACCTGAAATAAGCACTCCAAAGGAATGTCTTGGAACAGGAATCTGTGCACCACCTTTTACATAAAAATGAAGTAAACCTCTTGTACATTCTATGAGAGGCATACCAAGAACCACAGTGAACCTTCTCAAACCTGACCAGAATTGCTGGTCATCCAGCCCTTAAAACTAATTGCAGAATTAAACTCGGGGAGTCTCACGTTCTCAGCTGTGCCCTTTTGGAAAGTCCTAGACTAGACAAAAGAATCCACTGAGACCCATCCCTACTGTCTTCAGAATGGATTTCCCCAACAACTGCCAGAGCTGTAAGTAATGATTTCCTTGCTTTGATGGATCCTGTGCTGTTTTTCAAACACATCAAGGCCACCAAAGCATATGCAAAGCTGGAAAATGTGTCATGCTGGATAAAACTAAGATCATTATCACTTAATCACTTTGCTGTACCTAAACATCGTCAATAACCAGGCTTTAAAACTGCTGACAATTGATTATAGAAAACAACTGAAAAAGAAAATAAGTCTTGAGTCAAGCTTTCTGCGTAAGGAACTGCACAGAATACTGATGAACATCTTTTTTCAGACTGCGCCAACTGACACATAAAAACAACAGTACTAGAGAGCAAAATAAGTATGTTAAAGAGATTTCAAGTGTGGCTCAAGCTGCTTACTGATTAACACTTCTGCATATAACAACCCTCACAGACCTGTGCGGTTATTGTTCGGAAGTGAACCAAGGCTCTCTTGGCAACTGGAGACAAATTATCCTCCCTGACCAAGTTCACAGTTCTCACACAGCTTAGCAGCATTGGAGCTGCTGCATCTTCCAGAGCCTCTGGGGGGAAAAAAAAATCCCAATCCCAAGATTTAATGCCTGTCAACTATTTCCAGGATAAGGAAGAGCCTTAATGATCTCCAACAGGAAACATGCTCATCTTACACATGAACATTAGCTAACTGACTCATTTTACTAGAAAAAATTTACAGGCACATTTGCAAGAAAATAGGAAATAAAATACATAATGATTTTTCATGTCAAGGAACAACTTAACACTGCAGGAATCACAGAAATGGAAGATGACAGCTGTCTCTTCAATGGCCCTGAGAAGGAGAACAAAAGGGGTCTATGCCTATCTGCACAAGTTTCTGCATTTCTTAGAAACAAATGTCCAGATTTGCTTGTTCAAGTCCCATCTCAAGTATTTTCACGTCCAGTCTTCACAACTATAACATAGTCTTAGTCACACACCCACATGTTGACTACACTGGTTTTAGCAGAGCAGTCAGGGTGGAACAAAAGGCCAGACTGGTTCCCAAGGCTTGAACTCCCCACGTGTGCAGTGTCACCTGCTGCCAAGGAGAATGGAGGACGCAAGGAGATGGCTACAGCTCTCATGACTGAGAGTTGCTCACAATTTCTAGAAAGTCTTGCCAGACATACCAGTTCAAACCACAATCACAATAAGTAAGACCAAAAGCCAGGCTGACAGGCTGCCTCTCCCCTCCCTACGTCCGTGTTGGACCTCTCCACCGGGTTATGAGCACGGTGGCCAGAGGTGCACCAGCTGCACCACCTCCACCAACAGCACCTCAGCACAGAATTTTGGTCACAGTGGAAATTCTCCATCAGCCAAATCCAAGCTGCTTTAAGACTACAACATATTGTCTTACAAGACAGGAAAATCCACTCCTAAACTTTGAATGAACTGCCATAAGCATGTTAAGTATGATCACAGACCAAGGATCCAACTCCCCCAGCAGGACCCTCCCACCAGTGGTGCTTAGAAATAATGCTGAGGGAAAAATACAAGGTGTCCTCCTGAACTACTCCCACAGCCACCTTCCACAACTACCTACACCAGCAGGGATACGTTTATCTTTAATACCTCTTGATGGACTTCAAAAACACGTTTTCATTCACTGAGTAAGAGAAACCAGTATAGGTGTTGAACATATTGGTCCTTTCAGAAAATGTGTTGTTTTCAGAAAGATTTGGGATTTTTATTACTACATGAGGCATGAGAACACTCAGGATATGCCTGAACATAGTCCAACTCACACGCACAAGTCCATTGTCTGCACAGAGGATTGAATAAGACAAGCAATAAGAACAGCTACTAGGTTTTCTAGAAAACAAAAGACTATACAGGTGTGTATAAAGTGCAGATATGCTAGTAATAAATTCTTGAATACATAACTTTTGGACATCACTACATTTAGATCACAGTTCTAATTTGAACTATTTGAAATTTACACACTTTAAAAAAAAACTACCTTCTTAATAGATTAACACTCAGTGGAAAGCTGGATTTTTTAGGTTATATTATTTTTCATTACAAGACTTCTGTCAAAAGATCTGTGTTGATGAGAGAAGTTGAAGACCAGTGCTGGCCAGGTTATGGTCTTGTGTCTTCCTTTACTGTTGTCACCCTTTTCCCCCTTCTGCTCATTCCTGCCTGATGTCTCTCTAGCTCACATTCACCTCAGCAGATACTGTCGGTAAAGATCTCTTTCTATGCCTGAGTAAATCTAAAAGGTGTGAAACCGATTATTCACAAAAAGTGGTCAAATACACATATCAAACAAAATGAGAGACTGTAGATTTCCAATGCAAAATACATGTACTGTTATGCCTGCATTTTGCACCTGATTTCTATGTGAAAATATCTAATATGGGTACACAAAAGTGTACACTCCTAGCAAAAAAAAAAAAAAACCAAACCAAACCAAAACAAAACAAAAAAAAAAAAACCAAAAAAACCCCACTGTACTAGCACATTTTTCTGTACTGAAAAAAATCCACCATTATACCATTTCCTTTTCCATAAGCATAACATAGTACTGGAAAGCATCTTATACCATCAGTACCACRCAGGAAGTAAAGTAACTGAAGTCAGAGATGTACACCAGTGCATGTTGAGACTGACTTTTTTTCTCCATACAGTAACACAGCACAAGGTGATTCAGGTTCTCATCATGAACAGAAGCGTAACAGTTTCTCTTAATGTGGCTTAGGTGGCATCCTTTCTAAAAATCATCTCCTTTCAAAGCTTTGTAATGTTATACAAGATAAAGAGAGTCTTCAGGCAAAGTAAAGACTCTCTGCATGTTGTGGTTACTGTAGATTATTACTGTTCTCTTTTTGTGCACTCAGCACCACCTCCTGTCAAAAAAAAAACCTCTGTAAAAAACAAGGCATACAATTGGATTGCCCCAAAATATTCTGTTCTTTCCTCCATCCCAAACTGAAGCTCCTGGTTTTTTTTTTAAACTGTTTTATCCATTATTGAAAGAATGCAGAGAAACTATTCCAAAACCACCAAGTCATTTTGTTGTGTATCTTGCTGCTTTTACTATCCCATGTGTTGTAAAGTAAAAAACCAAAAAACAACAAAAAACAACTCTGAATAGTGCAAACCTCCATAACTGATACTGAGACAACTGTAAAAGGAAAACTGTCGTCTTCTTGAGATGAAGGTTTAACTAAAAATAAGTACCTACCAAAAGACACTTCCCTCCACATACCTGCCTCTAGAAAAGGACAAAATATGAAAGAGCTGCACAAGCATAAACTACATGAATAGTTTTATAAGGTTTACAGTCTTATTTAGATACATGTTATGCTTTATACAGCATAGCAAGGTTCAAAGTCTTAGAAAATTCTCTGGACRTGACCAAGTGAATGAGACTTAGCTCGTCCATAGTGTGTACGTTTCCAGCATGCATAATCTTCAACTCTGTAAGTGATCCTGCTAATAACAAGAACTTTAAAGCATGAGGAATTACTAATCCCAATCCATAGAAACACAGAATCTGCAATCCATTGTATCTGAAGTCCACAGCATCTTATCTAACCAGCACTGTTTATACATAAGCTTCCCTAATGCCAGCCCTTCAGCTGAATTCTCTACTCACTATCCCACAGAATAGCGGACTACTTTACATATGTAAGAGCTAATCAGGCCAAGAAGGAAAGATGGAAATGACAGCAGCTAGGAAAAGAGCGGTCAGGCACAGCAGATCAAAATCCCCAAACCAAGGACATTAAACTAAGTGACGCTCTCTTCACCCCATGATGCTGCTCTGCAACACATACTGCAGGTGGATTAGCTGTTATGTAGGGCTATTTTAGAGATCCCAACATGGATTCCCTGTTTTTAGGCATGTAATTTTGAAGACAGCAGGAATCAGGCTCTACCTGTAGTGAAAGAGAGATAGAAAAGCTCCTCCAAAGCTCATCGTGTGAGGAGTCCACCTCTCTTCGCTGTAGCAGAAGCTTAAAGCTATACGCTGCAAATTACATCCACCACCACCACCAAAGCGAGCACCAGACGGGTGATCTCAGAGGTCACCCAATGAATATGTATATCCATTACCACTGGTCTGACTCAGCAGAGCACTCAAGCATGCAGTTAACTTTCAACTTGTTCTGAAATGATACTGCTTCCAAGCCTGCAAGCCTTGCCAAAGAGGGATGGATTTCCTAAGTTTTCAAAGGGAAGTAGTGAAGAAAAWCAGAAAACGGAGAGAAGCAACACACTTGGAATAAAATGGGAACTCTCTGTCTCCTTTTCTGCACTTTCACTCAGATATCAACGAAGCTTTTCTTGGTATTTTAAACCATTTAGTTCTTTTCTACACATTGAATTCTCATGTCTATGTACATTCAGTTTCGAACGTATGATATCAAAACTCCTCCAAAAGAGTATCCCCATCTACAGCATGACCAGAGTCAAGACATACTGAAAACTTAAAAGTTCTGTTTTGACTTCAAAGACCCAAGAGCAGACACTCAAGTACTTTCCCATAGATAGGTAAATCTCTGATGCACAAGCACTTACTCACAGAGGACCAGCCTCCAAATTTTGTGAGGGCTATGCATCATTATTTTCTACAGCATAAACACTGGTTCCAAAAAATGGATTGCAAATCTATGGTCGACATATGCTCTGAAGTGCTTTACAGCTTGTCCAGCCTAAGCACTCTAAAAAGCATGACTACATTGCTGCTTTCATCAGTAAACAGCTGTTAGTCACCAGTGGAAAGCTGTGTTCATGCATCCAAGAAGTATTTCTGATAGCACTCACAAAATTCTGGTGCCACAGAACATAAAATGACTATCTGGATTTGTTGAGTCAAGAGGTTAGCTTAGCAAAGCAAAGTCACACTACACTGTTTATAAAGAATCTTAGGACAACTCAGGTATTCTGAGCAACTGCTGTATAATACAAAGCCCCTGGGAATAATCAAACGATTAATTACTTTTGTGGAAAATAGCAGAACATTTTGTTTCAGTATCTTATCCTTTGTAGTAGAAGAGTGGTAAAGAAGAGACTGGATTCCATCTACTAAAACCAATACCATCTCAGTATGTGATATTGGAGAAGAAATGCTATTACTAATAGCAATAGAAAAAGGAGTCTTACCTTCACCTGTGCATGGGGAGAAAATATTTCCAAATTCTTGCTGTTTTGGCTTTAAAGACTGTGGGGCTGGCAGTCCTGGGGGCTGTGGGACTCGTAATAAAGGCTTCCCATTTGTAACCACTTGTTTCCTGGGACTTAGAGCAGGGAGGTGAATAGTACTGTCAATGGTGTTGCTCTGAGGAGCTATCCCTCCTCCAAGGGGCATGTTTAAGTGTAGGCTGGCAGACAAGTTTCCAATTGCTGGGCTTGGGGTGCTGCTATTTGAAGATGGGCAGGGCGTTCCTGCATGAACTCTGATAGGTGGGATCTGCTGTCCACTGATCATCCTAGGTCCATGAGGAAGACCTGTTGTCCGATGGCCCATACTGCATGACCTCCCATTCATTTTTAAGAAGTTAATGTAATCAAAGTGTGTTTTTACAGACCCACAGCTATGACTGATATCAATCCAAAGTCAGAAAGTAATCCATTGTGTATTACGCCTGTTTAAAAAAAATACATAAATAAAAATAATTGATATTGTAGTAAGTAATACATGCACAAGGACTGCACAGGACTGTTAACTTTGTGACATTACTGGTTACAAGAAACAAAGTACAAGCACTATATGGTCTGTCAGGGAGAAAGAACAAAGCCAAGCAATGACTTAGAGCTCTAACACAGAGAAAACCTGCCTCTTCAAAAGCTGAAGTTTGCAATAAGGTCAGCTGCCTTCACATTAGCTAAACCAGCCATGAAATTAAGTGAATGCTGACCAAGTGCAAGGAGGCAGCCAGGAGTGAAAAGACTCTCTGATAGGGAGTTGTCATTAGGATGAACACGGCTATCGCCCCTTTTTCTGCCATCTCCTCAGTCTGTTAATTAAAATGCTGAAAAGCACACACAGTAGGCCAGCACTATGCAGATATAGACAAAACAGGAAAGAGATACCAGTTCGCATTCTAAAGGATGTGCATACAACAAAATGAAGAGGGAACAGCAAAACCATAGAAATGCCTCTCCGGTCCTTCAAACTCTGCGACACTTCACAATAGAAAAGTATTGCAAGAAAGCACAGCACAGAAGTATTCATGAACATAACTGCAATCACTTCAAAAGTGGATGCTTATTGTAAGCCTATAGATATGCCATAATTTAAATGTAATCATAGAGTAGCAAATTTTCAAGGACATCTTTCAAATTATACCAATGATTTTTGAACTCTGAGTTTTTGTCACTTATGTTTTCCTGTTATTTAAATCTTAAAAGTCAAGACTGGTAAGGGGTTTGAGAGATCATCTCAGCCACAACCTTCCCCAAGACAGAATCAACTAGATCTAAACATTTCCTGACATAAAAAAGATTTGTAGGCAAAAGCTGCCCTTGTCAGTGTAAATCACTGGACTAAGATATTGCACAGATGGGGTAATTTCAGCCCTAACTCAGCTGAACAACACATGCCCAACTTTCATCACTAGGTTCATATGTTTAACATTAAGCGCATGTTTAAGTAGTTTGTTCAATCACAGAATCAGTGCCTAATTAACTTGTTCAGACAAACAAATTAAGTTGACAGAAATAAAACTGAAGTATGGCTTCAATTATGGTTTTCATTCATGTATACATTAAGGTTTTAATTAAGTATTATGATCTTGCTGCAGCAAAACACTGAACCGTAACTTTTACCTTCAGCACACGAGATTTTCAACACTGAAGCTAATAAGATTATAACCAGTATATTCATCATTGAATTTCATGTAAAACCTTCATATTTAACCCTTCGCTTACTATGATTCTGCAATGTCTCAATTTTCTCCATCTGTGAACTGTCAAAAAAACCCAAAACAAAACATCCCTGTTTATTTCACAAAACTGCATTCATAGCATGCTTCCAGATTAGAGTAAAAGCCATCTAAGTGTCTGTATAGACATATATGCATAGATATTCACACACGCTCTCCAGTTAAAACCCACTAATAATGAAAGGCCTAAGCATACTATCTTCAAAGGCAAGAGCAAAATCCCTACTGACATTAATAAGAGAGATATGCCCTAACCACACTTAAATGGTCATAAAAGATTTATTCTACATACTATTTTTCATTGTTACATTTTTATATTATGGGAATAAAAATTGTAAAGCACACCAATTAGAAGCAATATTATTTGTTTTCATGCCTGGCTGAAGCATAAATCACTCTCTGCAATTCAACCAAGGACAGGGAGAGCTGAATGTTCTTAAATTCTCGGAGTTTGTTTTAAAAGCAGAATGTACCCTGCCCTAACACAGGTGACTAGATTCTTAGAAAAGGACATACAAACAAAGGCAGTTGTTTTGCTGGCAAGGCTACACGCTATGTCACTATAAATTGGCTACAAATAAAAATCATTCTTGCCTGTAATTCTTGTCTGCAATTTTAACTACATTAGAAAAGTACTAACATAATCAAGAAAAGATTATACATGACAAATGCATTAGCCTTACTCAACAAAAGCACCTTTAGTTCAATCCACAGAAGAATATTTCTACATAGCTTACACAGACCTACCAGCCCTACAAAATCCAGGTCAATATACAACTTGTGTTGTTAGTAGGTTGGTCTCCTTTGCTATTCTTCTCCGGCAATATTATATCTTACAATGAGTAACAGTGTTATATGCTGTCGTTGTCTCAATTTTATCATTGGCTACTGATGGTTTTTTTACACTTGGAGAAAGGCCTCTGGGCCTGTAATTTCTTTCCTCATGCTAGTAAGCTGTATTTTGAACCAAATGACCTGAAAGTACAAACAAAACAACCTTTTTTTATGAAAGCAGAAACAAGTTAAGTAATTTCTCTACATTTTCTTCCTCTAGTCTCCTTCCTGAACCCAAACTATTCTATGATTATATGATTCTATCATGAAAATGTATAACATTACAGCAAATCAGTGCTTCCTTTCTTTAAAATATTAAAGCACCTTGGAGAGCGTAACTTTTCCCATTTTTTTATTATTATTATTTTATGGTATTTTCAATATTATTTATTTGTTCATGAGTGGCTTTTCATTAATTAGATTTGTTTAGCGTCAACTTCCATCATGGTCTCAGCACCTCATCTCGAAGTCAGAGTGGCCAAACTGATTCAAACCAAAACAACAGATTACCCAGAGGTGCATTAAAGCATATATAACTAACTAAATGCCAATTGGACATGAACCGTATTCTAAAAGTCTAACTGACTTTTGCATCAGATCCATAAATAGATCCTGATTATAGCTACCTGTAATAGTAAAAAGACATGATAAATTTCTAACCGAAGTGATCTTGGAAACTGTAGGAATACAGCAACACATACAACAGCTTATTTAGAAATAAGCTGGGAAATCCTGAATAGGATTGAAGCTTAGTGTACTGTTAAAACACAAAAAAATCGCAGAAAAGAATACTATCCTGAGACTGAATGGCAGTGCTGACAAATTATTTTGTTCTACCAAAGGAACACAAGCACTTGCCACCTTTTAATGAAATATTTCTGTCCATCAGTGAGATATTGTAGTGACCTTTTCCTGCTCCCACRGATGTTAAAGGAAATACAATTATGTCCACTGCTTCTAAAGTCTCTTTTTTTTTAAGCTGACATTACTTAAAGCTGTATGACTCTGCATCTATCAATAACAGCATGACAACATAATTACTCAAAATCCATAACAATGATTCATAAATTCACTTTCAGAAAGCCATGTAGTAAAATTTAAATTCAAGCTGAAGCCCTGGAAAATCCGAACACTAATCCTTCAGAAAGCAAAACAAAAGAAGAATTCACAAATCTGTGCCTGCAGCACACTATGACATATAGTCTACTTTTACAGCGCAGTTTTGAAAAGCAATCAGAGTTGGCTTACTGCTTCACCCACTGAAATAAGAGKTAAGGTACATTTCAACTTCAATAAAAGCTGAATAACTCCACTGCAGAGATCAATTTAAGGAATTGTAATAAATCCAGCTCAGGAGACACTTTCACAAAAGTAGTTATCAGACACTGGCACTTCGCGCATAGGGTAGCAAGCACTATCCCAAACCAAAGGAGAAGACTGAAAGACAATGCACCGAACAGTCCCTCCTTTCTATTCTTCCACTGGAGACACCTCACCTCTACAACAGCTACCATACACTGCAGAAAGCAAATATGAACTGTAACCCTCTCCCTTGGGACTGTACACTCCAAGACTGTGAGTGCCTTCCCTCATCCCCACCACAACCAGGGAGAACCAAGCCTCTCTCCACATTCCCCTCTACAATCTCCTTGGCACAAGTCCAGGAAAACTAGCCTTCTTGATACAACATCAACGAGCAAGCAAATGAAAGCTAGAGGAGGTCCTCTACAGCACTGTGAGACAACCAGCCCCCAAACATGATTGAGTTTCTCACAGCTAGTGTAATGAAATACACTAATTACTTATTACTTGCATCACTATAATTCCTAGGAAGATTAGTCACAGAAAGGAATGCCTTTGTGCAAAGGACTGTACAAATACAGAGCTGAGCATAATCACTGATACTGCTGCAACTGCCATCAAAAGGGCAGCCGTTATCAGTGGACAGGATGATGTATATCCTAGTGTAGCTGGGACCAAGCATTTTTACCATTCTGCCAGAAAAACCTTCTCAGGTTTTCATTATGGTAATTAAGATCTCCTAAGCTTTTTCTGTATTAGGACCATGTCAGAGCTGTGCTACTGCAAGTGCTTGCTGTAACAGAACAGTATGAGCTTTCCAGGAGCAATGTTACTCTTATTAGGGCTAGCTACAAACTTCAGACAAGCTGCCTGAAAAACCCAATACAAATCTGGCAGCACTGAGTACCAGACTCGGAGGCATGCTTTCTGACATGCTGTCAATAGCTGCAGCATCCTTGCCCAGTAACCAAAGGCTCCTGCAAAACCTGACTTGTGCACCTTTTACTCACGCTGTTGCCCTGATAGCTTTGCCTATAATGACTTTGGACTTTTCAGGGGTGCAGCCACAATTGCTAACATTGCAGCATCAGCAACGGTGAGAGCTTCAGTGCAAGCAGGACATGGGAAACTACTAACAGTGTCCCCATGCAAGCCAGTGGCAATGCAGAGGCAGAGGCACAGGGCCACGGGCACCTGCACTGCCCTGCTGCCCTCGCTGTGACCACCACTTGTGGGGCAGCAYGGGCAACCACCACATGCTGCCAGGCAGATGGCCCGGGAGATACCTACTGCCATCCTTATCACGCCCAGACCTCACAGTTAAAGCATTAGCAGCTTCAAACAGGGCCAAAAGCTAACCAGGCTCTCAGGAGAGCAGGACACAGCTGAAAGCCATAAATTTCAAGTCTATTAAGTTTAAGAGGCTGGAGTTACTAGCAACACACAAGCCCGCAGATGAGGCAGAGCTGTCACCTCACTGGGCACGACATGTTTGGGTTTTTGCCCGCGGGGACACTGCCTGGATGACAGCAAGCCCCGGGCAAGACACTGCTCGGCATCGGGGCCATGGGCCTCCGCGGGGCAGCCCCGCGGGCCGCACATCGCTCTGGCCAGCACCCCCGGCCGACCCCGGGCTCCCCGCCCGCGCTGCCCTCCGCGCTGCCCACAYCGCCCGCGCTGCCCTCCGCGCTGCTCACACTGCCCGTGCTGCCCGCATGGCCCGCGCTGCCCTCCGCGCTGCCCCGCCGTGCTCCCGCCGCCGGAGGGGCGGCCGGCGGGCAGGCTCTCCGCGCCGCAGCCTCCTCCTGCGGGTACCTATCTCCGCTTATTCATCAGCGGGATGACAAACCTCCCGGGCGGGTGTCTGTCCCGTCCTCCCAGACAGCGCTGCGCCCTCATCTCCGCGGCAGGCTTGCCGGCGAGGTGAGTAACTGCCAAGTAACTTCACCACAAGAGGGTTTGTTTTGCTTTTTCTTCTCCTCCCCCCTCCCCGCTCTSACACGGAGGCCGGGAGCCGCCGACTCACCCGCTCCCCGCCCGGGCCGGCGGCGGGGGGCACGGGGCAGCTCACGGGAGSGGAGCAGCGGAGGGGCCGAGCCACCCTCCGCGCTCACACGGGCAGCCGGGACGGGGCGCGGAGTCGCCGCGCACGCCCCGCGGCACTCACCTCCCGCGTCCCCCGCTGCCGCCTCCGGGCCGGCGCGGTATCGCCGGCAGCGTGCAGCTCCGCGCAGAGCCCTGCCGGGCCGCCCCGCGCCGCGCCGGGCCGGCCCGTGCCGCGCGGCTGTCATGTGCCCGCCGGCCCCGCCGTTAACCCTTGCCGCGGCCGGCCGGGGCGGCGGGCTGGGCCCCGCGGCGGCGCTGGGCTCCCCGCCGCAGCGGGGCCGCGCTTACTCCGCCACGCGGGGGGAGCGGGGAGGTCCCGCCGCCAGCGTGCCCCATCGGGCTGCCTTGTTCCGTGGGGCTGGGGGGGCTTGCGTGGGGGGAAGGCTGTATAGAGGCTGGGGGACTGGGGGTTGCGCAGGCGGAGGGGGGCGTGATGGGGTGGCTCTGGAGGGGCTGGAAGATGCCTAGGGGAAGCTGGGGGGGCACTGCTCCAGTATCCGCTGGAGGGTAGGGGATGGGGGGACGAGGGGCTGCCCAGAGGCTGGAGGTGGTTGCATGGGGGACCCTGTAGGGGCGGCGGGGGGAGCTGCGGGGCTGCGCAAGGTCTGGAGGGGGGATGTTTAGGATCTCTCTAGGGGCAGCAGGCTAGCTGGAGGGGAGCCAGGGGGCTGCATGCGGGCTTTATAGTGACTGCATGGGGGATTGTACAGAGGCTGTAGGGGGCTGTAAGGGGGCCTGCATGGGATCTGTCTGTGGGGTGTACAGGAAACTGTATGGTAGGGCAGAGGAGCAGGTAAACAAGGGGGACAATACCTTAGGGGTGGGAAAGAGGATGAAGGGGCTTGATGCCTGGTGGCACTTTCCTCCGCACATCTTAGAAACGTGGTGTGAAGGCAGGAGCTCTTCTCTATTATAAGGTGGGGATCCTGCTTGCAAACACCAGAGGACTAGAAACGGGATGAAGAGAAGTTGGAAGGAAAATATTCAGGCAGATCTGCTGCCTCCATCCCTTCACCCAGAAAGGCCCAGGGATGTTTAGCCCCCAGGCTGTTGATCAGCCTCTTGCAGAAACAGTTGCAGCCCAGAGATACCTGCCACAATGAGCACCCATTGCTCGGGAGGAGTCTCCTACACATGGAGGGCATGGCCCAGTAATTGAAACATGTTGGTTGTTTCAGTTTGGGTCGGTTTTATTCCTCTCTGCTGTAACTGGGGAATTGAGAGTGTAAATGAGGTGAAGGTAAGCAACTGAAAAGCCAGGCTCAGAGAGCAGCAAATTGCCCTATTACTCTAATGGGCACGAACATGCAGACCTCGTGGCAGGGCACCCTGTCAGCAGAGAAGTCTTGGAGCAGGGGGGCCCACCTGCATGCGTGGGCACTGGAAGAGTGCAGCAGGTGCAGGCCCTTCATGCAGAGCAAGATCAACCCAGCACTTAGAAAAGATGTTAATCACAGTTCTCAAAGAATGACAGTGGCACCGTGGCTGTCCTGATTGCTTCTTCCAAGGAGAAGGGGAGCCTGCATCCCTGCTGTGCTTCGAGAGCTGTTAGGTGGAGGATTGAGGAGGGGGGATGCATCACGGTGTGCCCAGATCACTGGGCTCCTCAAGGCCAGCCTTGATCTCTTTAGCTGAATAAGCTCTTCTGAGCTAAAGCTCCTTTGCCATTCACTCATATTAGATCAAATTAATGTGACTGTAAAGTTGATAAGAAGACAACATTGTATGTTCTTTACACACCCAGAAAACATAGTGGAGATGTTGAGGCTTCAGGCTTTCCTGTAAGGTTACATTGCTTTCCAGTCTTTTTGTTTCTAAGTGTATGGATGCTTAGACAGTGAGTCACTTCTAAATAGAATTACTATATATAGCATATTTAAAACAAAAGTATTTGTAAGCTGTGCCTCACTTTAAAAAGCGTATTAAAAGAACTGACAACTGAAGAAGGGGTCTTTACCACGTGAAAGCACAGAATTTACTTGTGAGCCCAATGAGTTAAAATATCCATTTTGTTTACTGTCTCTTTATTGGTACCATATGCCAGAATTTTCTATSCAATTATATTTTAATTGGAACTCATCACTAAAAATTTCAAGGATTATCCCTGGACTGACACGGTAGCCACTATAATGATGGTGGTAGACTCACTTTGCAAATGAGTAATACATGTTTAGCTAACAAAAAACACTCATTAAAAAAAAAGTTGTCAAAATACTCATTGTAATTCAAATCTACCAAAGCAACTAAATAAACAATGAATTTGCTTTAAATAAATTGGTTTAAATAAACGCTGACGATGTTGTCAGAAAACAAATCTGACAGCCATTAAAAAAATCTGTTTTCTTTATTGAGTCATTCTTATCTATGGGAAGCAAATTGCCTCAGTTCTTCAACTGAAAAAAGTGATGGATCCTAGCAATGTACAACCTTGAGAAACAGGTGGTCTAAAACACAAGGTAAAGGCAGCCTTTACACACAGGGTAAGAGTTTTTGCTGTCATGGTTGAAGCCCACTGAGAATTATCTTGACCAGGGAGCAAAGAGGACAATGAAGATCTCATATTACCAAAGTTAACATTAGACACTGCAACTCACATCTAAAGATCATCCTTAATTTTTGATGTGCTGAACAAGCAAGTGAAGTTTATGCAAAATAAACCAGGTAAGACTAATAAGTATATTAAAAGTGAGTACATCCAAAGTTTTCTTAGTGGGTTAACACCATTGCATGTTCATACCCATCAGTATGAGCCCGTACCCATTCCACACATAAAGCATCCATCTGATGATGAAAAGGCTATGCCTTAGTCCTTCAGAAAACTACTACTCTTTATTACCATAAACTTGTTTTTCTCCATTGCAAATTTTCTCCCCTCTAGCTAAAAACATGTATCTAATGGAGGTAGTGGGTTCAGAAAAGGATACATTAAAGTTCACTGTGTCAGAATCCACAGCAACATCTGTGAACTTGTTCTGTCACCCAGCCAAGACCTGAGGGTAAAAATTGTTTTTTGTCACTTCAGTCCCAGTTAAATTTTCTTAGTTCAGTAAAATCTTTTAGTTACCTCTTGAGGAAGTGTATAGTTACATGCTATATGAGGGTACAGTGTGCCTTTAAATTAAGCCTTCAGTTTACAAACTGTCAAACACASAAGCATTTTTCCAAACTTTTTTTTGAGAAAAAATATGTGCTCTCTTTCTTCTTTTTCTCTGTCCCCCCACCCCTCATAGGCTGTTGGAATAAGAGAGTCTCCAACAGTTCCACTCCAGTCTGTTTCTAGCCTGATTCTGGTTGCATTATGCCATTGGGTTTGTTGTCCAAAAGAGTGTTACTACCAGGCATGCTGGAAAAGACACCTGCTCATATAAATCCTTGTCTCCTTTGTCCTAGAGAAAGACCATCTTTCCTGGTGAGCCCTGAATGGAGATGGTGAGTGGCTAAAGATGTCTGAAAAGAGCTCATTCAATGGGGAGACAGAAACTGCATGAACAGGAGATTATTTACTTTGTTTACTGGTATTTCTGGAGGGCTTTTTAAGTAAGGGAATGACTCTCTGGGCAGTGATGCATAATTTATGGAAAGTCAAATTATTTTGTTCAGGGGCCAGAGGAAAGCCATTGTAGCAGAGGGAATAGAGAGCAAGGAACATGACAACCTGAGGATACAGCTGGTTTTAGTTTTCCTCATCTCTCTCTTCCCTATACCAGCAGCAGCAGTACTGAGTTCTTAGGAGAGAAAACTAGGTAGAAAGATTATAAGACAAATTAATTTTGTTGCATTTCTGTAGCAAGACTGTAAAAATATTTTGGACCTCAATACCTTGGCAACAGTGGCAGTCAGTTCAACTGAAGGACAAGATCACCTCTGAAAGTAAAGAGAATCCAAGAAAGTAGCTAGAATACAATGATACTTGTTTAGAGAAAACTAACAGAACTGGAAGGGTTTGCCTCTTGATGCCTCAGACATACTGACTAGAATGAACCTAAGTTTGAACATTCACTTCTGAGATGCAAACAGATATGCAGAAGCTTTTGTGTTTTTGTGGCAACTGATAAAAAAAAATCTTGCTAACTAACCATTTTGGTCTAATTCTTTAATTTTTCCTCAGATCTTCCATTTCATATCTATTCTATTTTCATAGTTACTGTGTAACTGAGAACAATATTTTTGGTAGTTAAGGTGACATGACATAAAAAGTAATCACTGAATTGCATCTTGAATAATATAATGTATAACAGGCATCTGGTACTGACACTAATATATTTGAACATCATAGAATTGGGTTTTCCTGGTTTAGCTGCAAAAGCAAGTCTTGCACCTCCCCCATCTCAGCTTAGGCTGACTCCCTGGTGAGAAGGAGCTCTGCAAGGGTGCTCTGTTTCCCATCATCCATGGTCCAGCATCTCAGGGCTGATATCTCTTTCTGTTTAGTATGAAGGTGCAGCAGAGCAGGTGGGATCTGGAGATCAGAGGTCTGGAAGAACAGATCAGGTATTGTGGGCATGAGTTCTGGGGCCACGTCCTTTTTCTTCATCTTTTCAATCACAAGTCACAGGCTGCATTTACCCATTCCTCATATGAGACCAAGGGGAGCTGTCTGACACCATCATGACACCGCAGGGCCACTTAGCTTTGTTTTCTATGTAATTCTATTTCCCATTTCTATATCCAGATTACATAAATAATACTTTTGTAGCGAGTTTTACTTGCTACACAGGAGACAAGGCCACATACTTCTCCTTCCCTTCACAGTGCACTAACACTATGAAGAACATATTGCTAAGATTTCAAAGCTTCTAGAGATCCTTACAACAAATCGGTTCCTCTCCTTGCAGCTCCAGCAACCCACCTGCACTGTGATGTGAAGGGATGTATGAAGACCGTTCCATTCACATTTTTAAATGTAAGCTGGTAGGTGGAGAGAAAGCTCTCCGTGGAATAAATATTTAAAAATATATGCATTCTACTTACCTCCTCAAAGAAACAGAGTTTGATTCTCCAGTATCCTTGTACACACAAAACTGGTGCTGGTAAACAGGATTCATTTAACTAAAATGTAGACCAATTATATACGGTACGAACATATGTGCAGAACAGTTTCAGAAGAATGCAGTCACTTTGTATAACAGCATGTGGTGATGCCGTGTAACTGTTTAAGGTCAGAAACTAAAATTATTAGATGAAAATTAATTGCAGGGGAGTTCTACGTTCCTACAATGCACCTGAAGAAGCTGGAACTGAGGCTGATGAGTGGAATAAATTTTCCAACTCTCATAAAAATTTAATCAGGGAGAAGACTTAATAGCAGCAATGCAGTTTAGCTAACACAGTCAGATATCAATAGTTAACTGACACTTTTCACTAGGTATTTCATACACTGGGGTTCAGGTCACAAGGTGTGAACATCACATACATCAACGAATAGGTGAAGAGAACAGAGGGACCACATTTGCCTGGGAACCTCAGTCTTCATACCTGAACAGAATTTGAAGTCAAATTGAGTTTGATGTGGACCAAATTATAGTAAACCAAACACGCCTAACTTCCATTCAGAGAGTATAAGAGATTTCAGTATCAAGAGCTGGCATGACATCCATACCTTTCCCTAGTATCTACTGATGACTGACACTGCTAGAAATAACATTATAGGTAGGATGCTAATTGAGGGTGAAGTAAGAAGCAAAGAAGGAAATTTCCCACAGTCCACCTAGAAACGGTAGAAGAAAATGCTGCGATAAAGTGGAACTACTGTTTGTTTGTCCTACAGTAAGATCTTCTGATATTAATAATGATTTCTTTTGTAGGCCCTAGCAATTTAAGATTGAACAGCTGATAAGTGCAATGTTGAAACTCACTTTTCTTGTTTGGGAGAGTAAGCATTGTATTAATCACTTCTGTGGTATGCACATACCACTGCAATTTTTATCCTGCTCTTGTTTCTGTACCTACTCACTTCAACACTGATTTTTAGTGTTGAATTATACTTCATACCCTGTAATAGATACCTACATGTATGTAGTTAGCTTTAATCACTATAGTACCTTAGGATTTCCACCCAAGGAACTAATATAGTTCAGAAAATACTGGTGGAAAGCACATTAAAAAGTAGGTCCTTAATCAATCAGATGTTGAACAATTCACCCCAAACCTGCAACATCCACATGCATGGCTACTCATAGAGAGATCTGTTGCCTCTTTCCTGTGGCAATACTATACATGCAACAGCAATAGCTTCATGGATGTGCCTCCCTCAAACCCTTTTCTAAATTCCATGTCATCTTGGGAAGAGGCATACTGACTACTGGAGGTAGCCCCAGATCTTCAGAAGTCTGAAGCAGGAGGAAGTTCCTATGCTCCTTTCACACTGTCTAAGATATGTTCAGTCTGACTGTGTCCATGTAGCATGAATTTTGTCCCAAGCCATAGAAGGGAGAACAAGAGTGGGCTGTCACTTCTGTAAACTGATTTCAGATGACCGGTCACCTTTCCTGTGTTTAAATACAGTAGGAGAGGAAGATGTGTGCACCATGTAGGTCACTACAATTAGTGATGCTGTATCATCCAATCTGGTAGATGAAAAATTTAGAAGTTGTAAAATTAAAAATTTTGGTGGTATAGGGGCAGGGAGAGGTTATCCTCGTTATAAATAAATATCCTTCCTCAGGCTTGTCCAATCAGTGCTAAAACCCAAGTAAAAGATGTCTTGACTTTGTACGTTCAACCATGTCTTTAAGAAAATCACCCAGACTCCCTTATTTTCATTGTTTAGTATGTGTCCACCATGGGAAGATGTGCAATTTAAAACCAACATGTGAAGAATTTGATGCTACCCTTTTTTTACTCAATTTTACATGCAATTCATTCTGATAGATTAGAAGTCTAACTTTTTCCTAGGATTATGTATTTCACTGTCAGAATTTGTTTCTCTCATGTCTTCTGCTTCTGCACAGTTGAATATGCTTCCTAAAAGAGTATTTCCCTACTTGGGGTCAGATAAAGACTCCTGTAGTCTTTACTGGAGTTAAATGAAGGTCCAGATATAGGGTTGGTCACACAGCATTCTCAGAAGTTCGTGTTTAGACACGTGTTAGAAATAAGAAAGATGTCTACATGCTAGCCAAGTGTCAAAATACTGACTTCCCTGACTTCATTCTCACAACAGTACACACTCATATTCCCAGCCCTGTTCATATAACTGTAAACACGTATCTTCACATTTAATTAGCTCTACGAGTATAAGAATGTTAAAGTACAGGGACATAGTGGATTAGAAACTCAGATCCTGAGTCTTGCCTTGATTTTGTCTGAAGCAACACTAACAACTTCTCTCTTTTTATCCTTTTGTAGAATGGATATAAAACCAGCCATGGTGATCTAGTACTATAATCTTTACTTAATTCCGTCTGAGTTTTGTATTCTAAGCTGCAATAGTGTAGATTGCACAAACAACATGTAGCTGTTGCTAATTCCCTATTATACTACTTTGTTGATGTTAAAAGAACCCTAAACAGAAAAGAGTATAAACAGGTCACATGCTCCACTCTTGCTAGCGATATGATGTGTCTCCAAAGTGATCAAAAACCCACAAATACACCTAAATTTATTAGTAAGCTATGGCTTATTTAGTGTGACATCAGTAAATTTGGCGTATTTTTAATTTAACACTGTAGTATTCTGTACTGCAGAATTGCAAAAACATAGTTTCTGTAAAAACCTTGAAATTAGACAAGTGTCTTTCATAATAATTTCAGAAGTACAAGAAACTTTTAGAAACCCATTATCTCAAAATTCTGTATTTTTTCCAGTCCCAAAGGCTTATAGCGTGACTGTGGTTCAGCACATTTGCATTACAGCAAATGTTGCAGATTAGATCCCACTATTTTAGTTTCTATTTTCAGATTTCTACACCTATGTTCAGGCTATAACCCTGAGAGGCCATGGTGGAAAAGCACTTCCCAAGACTTTTATGCAGCATGAAACCAAATGCTCATGCAATGAACTTGAAAATTTACCTTAGCCACTTCAGCTTTTGAATGCTTCCTGCTGCATTTTTACTTATTATTTCTTACACTAAACGAAATTCTACTCTATGATATGCCTATGCACTTCACTAACTTCTGTGAGCCTGACAGTACAAATCCATAAGCATAAGTGATTTAAGTACATTTCTATCCATTTTCTCCACATTGCTAAAAACATATTCTTATCCTCCTGATATGTTGCTTTTTTATGTATTGAATTTATTCTGCAAAGACACTTAAAGCTCCCTTTTAAAATCTCTTCATTCAAAGCATAAGTTACTAATTTCTGTGCTGTGTAACTGAAGGGTTTGCATTTCCACAAAAACCTCTGGCATTTGCAGATTTAAGATGGAGCTGACTTGGAAAAATGACATTGTCAGAAAAAATCTACAATATAAGTATTAGAGAAACAAATCCAGCGAACTTTAGCTTTAGGAGAAAAATATTCCAAGCTCTCCAGAGAAGTGCTGTGATGATACTTAGTGAGATCTCCTACCTTTCCTTTTCTAGGTTCCCAGTTACACCTGTAATGAAGACAGAGTCCTGACTTTCAGAAACTCATGTAAATTATTTCTTGTGCAGCTGAATTCAGGCTGCCTGTTGTTGCTGGGTTAGATGCACAGTGTAATTTGTGCTAAAATGGTTCTTTTTTTCCTGACAACTCTGACGACACATAATGTTGCATAGCCTAGGGATACATAAATTATGGAAAAACTCGACCACAGAGAAACAGGAAAATTAAATACTAATAATCTTTAAAAAACATTGTGTCACCTTTTTCTTTCTTATTAGCATCCAAGAGCATTGGCACAAGCTTTTTTTTTTCAAGAAGTACCATATCTCTAGAAAGAATATATGTACACACATATGCACATATATACACTGAAGAATCCAATCAAAAGTAATCATATCAATGTCTAATGCAAGCCTATACCCATTAAAATAAAACAATATTGCATGTCAGTAGCAACTACCAATACTTATGAACATTTTTGTTGCATTGCATTGCTCATATGCTCTTTTTTTCTGGAATTTTCACAGCACTGCATGTAACTATTACAGGGAAACTTTTCTGAAACCTGAAGAAGTAATTGAATTGGTTTGGATTTCAATAGAAAAATTTAAAAATATTTAAAATTAAGCAAGTTTTAAATCTTTAGCTGGATTGCAGCCATGATTTTCTGTGCCTCACAAGGTAGAGATGCTATAAAAGAAGGAAAATACAAAAAGAAATGCAGTCTAGCTAGAAAGCATGGGTGAACTGAAGGGCTTTCCTCAAGCTTATGATTTTTCAGAGCATATGCATTTGTGTACCGGCACAAATCAAAACCTGACCTCTCAAGTAGATGCTCATTAACTTTCATTGCTGTGCCATGAATACATTCATAGGTGCTTCTTGACTTGATGTTAGAGTGGCTGGGAGAGGGAAAACTGCTGTATGCCTCTTCAGCCAGCCTCTCTCCTTTGCCAGGTGTATTTGTGCTGTTTTGGGTTCCTCACTCCATGAAATATATTTGCCCAGTCAGGACTGTCCTACAGGCCCTGATATTATTGGGAAGGAAAGTAAGTAAAAAAAGGGCACCCAAATGTGAGAATGAGGCACTGGGTCTTATTTACTGAGAGCTTGGCATCACATTTTTTCACTCAGGTCTTACTGGAGCTCCAGAAAACCTGTACCTCCAAAGACCACACCACCTCAGGGCTTAATAGAATGCAATTTTACTCTCCTTTCTCTCTGCTTTGGATGAGGTATTTTGGAAGTTGGCCAACTATTAAAGTTCAATGGTGAATCTTTTCAAAATTACAGATTAAACTAATAAATAAGTAATATAAAGTGCATGGAAAAAAAAACCAGCCACCTCTGTCTTCAGTTGCCATATTGTAATCACAGCTTCTAAGATCATTTCTTTTACACGGCATAATGAGATCATTAGGTGATTTCTTAGGTTCCTGTGATTATTCAGCTGGAGACAGAGCAGCTGTTATAGCTTCACTCTGAGATTAATCTGCTTCTTACTAGACACCCTTTACTGTATGGGCAACAGAAGATGCTGATAGCTCAAATAACAGGCATAAAATCAGCGGATTTATTTTTGGCTGATATTCAAGCATGACAGACTCTGGAGTCACCTTTTGTTATTATAAAGTGGCTGTATTCAAGTACCTTTTTTCAAGATTCTGCATTTAACTATACATTCAGGTTTTTTCTTTACCCTAAAGCAAATCAACAACCAGGGGGGTTTATTAGTTAGAATCAGAGAATCATAGGATAGTTTGGGTTGGAAGGGAACTTTAAAGATCGTGTAGTCCAACCCCCCTGCCATGGGCTGGGACATCTTTCACTAGATCAGGTTGTGAAACCTGACCTTGGACACTTCCAATGATAGGGCATCCACAATTTCTCTGGGCAACCTGTTGCAGTGTCTCACCACCCTCAGCCCAATCTAAATCTACCCTCTTTCAGTTTAAAAACATTGCCCCTTGTCCTATCACTAGAGGCCTTGGTAAAATGTCTCTTTCCATTTTTCTTATAAGGCTCCTTTATATATTGAAAGGCCGCTGTAAGGTCTCCCCGAAGCCTTCTCTTCTCCAGGCCGAACAACCCCAACTCTCTCAGCCTTTCCTCATAGGAGAGGTGTTCCAACCCTCTCATCATTTTTGTGGCCCTCCTCTGGACCTGCTCCAACAGGTCCATGTCTTTCCTGTACTGAGGACCCCAGAGCTGGACGCAGTACTCCAGGTGGGGTCTCACCAGAGCAGAGTAGAGGGGCAGAATCACCTCCCTCGACCTGCTGCCCACGCTTCTTTTGATACAGCCCAGGGTACGGTTGGCCCTCTGGGCTGCAAGCGCACATTGCTGGCTCATGTCCAGCTTTTCATCCACCAATACCTCCAAGTCCTTCTCAACAGAGCTGCTCTCAATCCGTTCACCACCCAGCCTGTACTGATATTGGGGATTGCCCCAACCCTGGGGCAGGGCCTTGCACTTGGCCTTGTTGAACCTCATGAGGTTCACATGGGCCCACTCCTTGAGCCTGTCCAGGTCCCTCTGGATGGCATCCCTTCCCTCAAGCCTATCAACTGCACGAGTCGGCTCCTTGACACTGTTTTACGTTATGTCACAGAAGGCCTGAATTTCATCCCAGACTGAGGTCTTTGGCAGTTTTAGAGGGCCAGAATCCAAAAAAGTCACATCTAGAAGGAAGCACAAATGTCCAAGCAGTCAGCTATACATTTTCTGACTATTCTTGAGCAGACCTCTGAAATTTATGTGCCTCACATCCCCACAGGGAAATCACATTGCTATGGCTCAGTTTGTCTATCTAGACTGTAGGCTCTTTAAGGCAGGAATACACCTTACCACATGTCTAGAGTTTGACCAGGGTCACTCTGAGAGGTGGTGAAGCTCTAATCCCAGATCTCATGCATGGGAAAACAKTTCACACAATCTCTCCAAGCACTGGCTGCAGAGCCACACCAGAACCAAAGCTGGGGCTTCATCAAGTTTGTGAATCAAACACCATGAGGTCCTAATCTGGCTTTGAGCCTGTATGTGCTCCTTTAGTATAAATTTTAAAAATACTAATGTAGGATGTAGATGGAAGCATGAACTGGGCTTTTTTCCTAAAGCTTATTTCAGTGGTTTAGAAACAGTTCCTAAAACAGTGTCATGGGAAAAGAAGCACCATATCTCCCTTCACCCCTTGCACTCCAAGACTGCAGATAAACACTTAACACCCTTCTGAAAAATAAACCCATTATTAAATATAATCACATTGCTGTTAAGTGGGGGCAAACATTTGACAGAACTTTTTGCTAAAATGCAATCTTAGGTTCACTCCAAATGTTGAAACTTGTTTTTCAAGGGTACTATTTGCATTTTTTCTAATTTGAAACACTTCATTTTGCCACTCTTAAGTACTACCAAACAATAAAAATCTTTCACCAAAAATCATAGAAACAATATCACAGACATCTTTGAAAGTGCAGATCAGCTTAAGGTAGGAGAAAATCCAAAATTCAAAATTCAAGATTGTGTGAGTTTTATTCTAAATTAGAGTTCAGGGTCCATCTTTAAAAAGCAGAATGACCTGGAGTCCTAGTTTATTTTTTTTTCCCTGGCTCAGAGAAGTTAAGTCAAAACACAATGTTTGCTAATGTCTTGGTCTCACAGTTACATGGAATCTGTCTATGAAGAATACATGACATTTCTATTTGTCACTGTGCAAACAGGCACGAGGTATAAATAGACAAAAAGCCTTCAGCCTGCATTCAGTGTTAGTGTGATGGTGTTGCGAAACAGCATTGCAGTTGTCTCAGAAGTGGGTTTGCAGTGACCTCTGTAGGACAGACCTGAGACAGGGTCCAGTCATGCTCCAGAGTCACTTTTGGGAAGTCATAATCATGTTGGACACAGCTGCAGCTTCTCCAGCCTAATCACGGCGCAGATCTTCTGCCAACCCATAACAGGATGAGAAACTGCTGACCTTCAGCCCATGATATCCCAAGTGCCGACAACTCTACTATGGCAGTGTGGTAGGGACCTCCTCACTGGTCCCTGGAGCCTTTAGACATGTAAGTACCAGTTGTGACTACACTAAGGTTTCTGAAGAATAATTTCTGTGAAACYACCTGTTTTGCTAGGTTTCAAGGTTTACAGCATGCAGAGATCCTCTGGTAACCAGGCTCTGGCTCAGCTATCACAGGAAGATACAACCACCAACCACACAACATTCAATTCAGTCTGCTTATTGGGATTATTTCTTTAATAACTGTGCTGCAAGACAGGGACAGTTTGTGCAGGATAAAGAATATTTTGGTCTCTGGCCTCTTGAGCATTTTTAACAGAGCAACAGTGTCTACCTGTTCCTTCACATAAAACTCAATAGGGAGAAAGCAAAGGTGAAAACATGGAGTTATGACTCCACAGACTTCCAATCCCAGTCCTAGTTTCTAAACCAAAGAGACAAAATTAATTCCAATGTGTGTTCTTAGGCAAGATCTCTTTGACTAGTTCACAATTTGTGCTCCTCACTGATCGAGACAAACTGCTGTAAATAATCATTTTTCATGACTACCCTGTGCAGCAGTACAGTCTTAGGGCCCATGATGTGGGAAACAGCACTGCAGCAAAGAAGCCCAGCCACATCCTTGGCTGTACTGGCAAGGGCACAGACAGCAGATCCAGGGAAGTTATCCTGCCCTGCTATTCACTCAGCACTTGTGAGGTGGCTCTGGATTGCTGGGTCCAGTTTTGGATCCTCAACAACATAGGGAAGATATGGATACACTGGAGCAAGTTCAGCAGCCCTCTGTCAACCTGGAAAAGGGAAGGGAGATTTGGGGAGATCTGTTGCTTCTTCAACTTCATAGAATCATAAAATAGTTTGGGTTGGAAGGGATCTTTAAAGGTCATCTAGTCCAACCCCCCCTGCAATGAGCAGGGACATCTTCCAACTAGATCAGGTTGCTCAGAGCCTGTCCAACCTGACCTTGAATGTTTTCAGGGATGGGGCATCTAGAACCTCTCTGGGCAACCTGTTGCAGTGTTTCACCACCCTCAGCGTAAAAAATTTCTTCCTTATATCCAGTATGAATCTACCGTTTTTTAGTTTAAACCCTTTGTCCTATCACAACAGGCCCTACTAAAAAGTTTGTCCCCATCTTTCTTATAAGCCCCCTTTAAGTACTGAAAGGCCGCAATAAGGTCTCCCCGGAGCCTTCTCTTCTCCAGGCCGAACAACCCCAACTCTCTCAGCCTTTCCTCATAGGAGAGGTGTTCCTGCCCTCTCATCATTTTTGTGGGCCTCCTCTGGACCCACTCCAACAGGTCCATGTCTTTGCTGTACTGGGGACTCCAGAGCTGGACGCAGTACTCCAGGTGGGGTCTCACCAGAGCAGAGTAGAGGGGCAGAATCACTTCCCTCGACCTGCTGCCCACGCTGCTTTTGATGCAGCCCAGGATACAGTTGGCCCTCTGGGCTGCAAGCGCACATTGCCAGCTCACATCCAGCTTTTCACATACCAGTACCCCCAAGTCCTTCTTGGCAGGGCTGCTCTCAATCCCTTCATTGCCCAGGCTGTATTGATACCGGAGGTTGCCTCGACCCAGGTGCAGAACTCATGAGGTTCACATGGGCCCACTCCTCGAACTTGTCCAGGTCCCTCTGGATGGCATCCTGTCCCTCAGGCATGTCAATTGCACCACTCAGCTTGGTCTCGTCTTCAAACTTGCTGAGGGTGCAGTCGATCCCACTATGTCATTGATGAAGATATTAAACAGTACTGGTCCCAATGCAGACCCCTGCGGGACACCACTAGTCACCGATCTCCATATGGACACTGAGCCATTGACCACTACCCTCTGGATGTGATCATCCAACCAATTCCTCATCCACCAAACATTCTGTCCATCAAATTTATACCTCTCCAATTTAGAGAGAAGGATGTTGTGGGGGACCATGTCAAAGGCCTTACAGAAGTCCCGGTAGATGACATTCGTAGCTCTTCCCTTGTCCACTGATGTAGTCACTCCATCATAGACAGCCACTAGGTTGGTCAGGCAAGACTTGCCTTTGGTGAAGCCACGCTGGCTGTCTCAAATCACCTCCCTGTCCTCCATGTGCCTTAGCATAGCTTCTAGGAAGATCTGTTCCATGATCTTCCCAGGCACAGAGATGAGGCTGACAGGTCAGTAGTTCCCAGGGTCCTCCTTTCTACCCTTTTTAAAAATGGGTGTAATGTTTCCCTTTTTCCAGTCACCAGGGACTTCACCTGACTGCCATGACTTTTCAAATATCATGGAGAGTGGCTTGACGACTACATCAGTCAATTCCCTCAGGACTCTGGGATGCATCTCGTCAGGTCCCATAGACATATGTCTGTTCAGGTTCCTCAGGTGGTCTCGAATCTGATCTTCTCTTACAGTGGGAGGGACTTTGGTCCCCCAGTCCCTGCCTTGCGGTCCATCCACTCGAGAGGTGTGGGAAGAGAGATTGCCAGTGAAGACTGAGGCAAAAAAGTTGTTGAGTACCTCAGCCTTCTCCTTGTCTGTTGTTACCAGTTTGCCAGTCATGTTCATCGAGGGGTTATGCTTTCTTTGACCTTCAACTTCCTCATGGGAGGATACAGAGAAGGCAGAGCCAAACTCTTTTCAGAAGTGCACATCAATGGATGAAAAGCAAGAGACACAAGCTGGAGCATGGAAAGTTCAGACTAAAAATAAGTAAAATGTTTTTCACCATGAGTGTGGTCAAACACTCTGGAACAGAGAGGTTGTGGAGTCTGTCCGCCTGCACAAGGCTGTGAGTAACTTACTGTAGTTGACCATGGTGGGTGGACAGGGTGATCTCCAGAGGTGCTGACCAGCTTCAGCCACTTGTGGTTCTTTGAAATGGCTTCTACACAAGATCATGCCAAGAAACTCAACACTGAATTTTTGAATTTGCTGCTGTTTAGTGCAAACCAACAAAAAGCAATACCTACGCAGTTCCTAACTCTAGATTCTCAGAACAGAAATGCTGCACTGCCAAGTACCATGTGCCTCATGGTTGTGAAATGCAAAAACTTCAGGCAGCACTTAGAATTCCGAGGCAATAAATGACTAAAAGAAAAAATGTTGCATACTTTTTCCAGTTGTAATTACCATGAGCAGGCACTCAATTTCCATGAAGATACCATCAAGATATAATGAACTGAGAAATGTGTATTGAACTGAGACATGTATATCAATCTTGCCTTTACTTCAAACAATATTTATCTTGAAAGATAAGTCATGTCAGTGCTGAAAAACCCCACAGTTAATAGGTGTATTTAAGTGCTTTTTATGTTGAGATCACATTAATTAATAGCAATACAGGTGGTGAAAGGATGATGTCTATTTACAGATGAAGAGCCTGGCTGAGCCTGGCTATATTTACAGCCTCTCTCAGCAACCTTAAGGGCAATACTGCTGTCTTTGCCTTGATAGCTACCAATGAGCAGCACTTAAGCAGTCACCTGGAAGATTAGCAGGAACAGAAAAAGCTGTTCTCTTGCACCAGCACTTATCTCGCAAGTTCATGTCATCATGCTTCACAAAATACATTGCTATTCCCACAGCAAATTGGGTGATCATCTTGCCAAACCAGGGAGCATACCAGGAAGAAGGACTTCCTGCACCACACAGGAAACTAGTGCCTGAATCTTGTTAGAGAAGACCACCTATCTGTTCTTGAATCAAACCCTGTCTCACCACCTGTCGTGGTTTAACCCTGGCCAGCAGCTAAACACCACGCAGCTGCTCTCTCACCCCCCCACCTCCAGTGGGATGGGGGAGAGAATCGGGAGGGCACAAGCAGGAAAACTCACGGGTTGAGATAAGAACAGTTTAATAATTGAAATAAAACAAAGTAGAACAGTAATAATAAAAACAATAACAACAACAACAATAGAATATACAAAGCAGGCGATGAACAATGCAACTGCTCACCACCTGCCGACCAACGCCCAGGCCGCCATGAGATGCAAGAGCCCCCCCTTCCTGGACCACGCCTCCTAAATATACACTGAGCATGATGTCATATGGTATGGAATACCCCATTGGCCAGCTAGGTCAGCTGCCCCAGCTATGGTCCCCCCTCCAGCTTCCCATGTACCTGGCAGAGCATGGGAAGCTGAAAAGTCCCAGGTGCAAGTGCCACTCGGCAACAACTGAAACATCAATGGGCCATCAACGTTCCTCTCATACCAAACCCAAAACACAGCACCCCCCCAACTACTAGGAAGAAAGTTAACTCTGTCCCAGCTGGAACCAGGACACTACCTCCACAGACAACCACAGCACCATCAGCACTGTCCACCCAACAATCTGGATTTCACAGCCTACCATTTTTTCCTTTCTGCCCAGAGTCCTAACTGGGCATTACCAACACAGCCCAAAGACTTACTTCATCAAACAACTCCAATCTCCTAATCAGCCATCAAGGCAGAAGCCCACAATGACATCCACTGAACACAGCCCGCTTCCATGGCTTGTACTGCATGAACAGAGTTGCTTCACATCATTTTGTTCCTCTCCAGCTCCTGTATAGGACACTACCTGATCCCTGCCCAAGCACATCCCTATCCAGTCTCCCACTGGAAGGAGAAGGTGCTGCATCCAGCTGCACCGCTGCTAAACAGGCAGTAAGCTCTTCACACAGCTGTTGCCCACCCACATTGAGACCTATAGGCAAATTGAATAATAGGGCTTTTTATCTGAATAAAATATAGGCCCATGCCTCCCCATACTTTCTCACAAGTTAGTCCAGGGCTCCACATACAAGGGCTGACYGGTGGAGAAGGGTGTCCTGCGTTGTGTAGGAAAAAAGTGACTGAGGAACAGTCTAGAAGACATTGGCAGGGATGCCGCAAGG
The DNA here is from genome assembly GCA_035582835.1 of Phoebastria nigripes. Lineage (NCBI taxonomy): Eukaryota > Metazoa > Chordata > Aves > Procellariiformes > Diomedeidae > Phoebastria > Phoebastria nigripes. The sequence goes on along the minus strand of JAYKAV010000222.1, from coordinate 54,567 downwards.
ACTAGTGAAATGGAGGCAGGACAATGTGCCACAACAAAAGATGCCCTGTATGGTACATAGTGTTGGCATGACTAGGGTGGCATGGAAGACTTTAGGGGCTTCAGATGTGAACACCAATTTCAGCATAAAGCATTCTCACAAGGCTGGAAGTATGATTGGAAAAACAAAAAAGTGTGGACAGAGAAATGCTTATTTGTTCAGGGCCATAACCTTAATATCTGTTAGCCCAATTAACATAATAGTGCAAGAGATGGAATTCAGAAATCCACTCACTTTCACAACTACTCCTTTAGTCTGTTTGCACACCCCTGATTTTTAAAAGCCATTTCTCTCAGAGCTCCCCTTTTTTTTTTTTTTGGTGAAAACAAAATGTTCTCTCATCTTATCAATAAAATGAAGTTAGCAGATCAGGAGCTTCTTGGAAAAGAATTTGGATCTCTGAGCACAATTTTCCGCATTAGAACAACAGATCCACTAATATATTATCCTACCACAGCTGATACACAGAAATAGTAAGTCTCTAGTTTTTCTTCCTTTGACATTCAAATAGCCTGCAAGTAGGAGTGCTTCACAAACAGCTTATGGTGACCATGGTATCTGAGACTGGGCAATGCCTTACTCAAAGTTCTCACCATGGAATAACCACTCAGCTGATCCTGCAGCAATTTTTCACATTTGGTTCACATCCTCCTTTCTGAGTGGTTGCCTACAACCCTGGAGAAGACCAGAAGCCCTACCTGGCCAAGTATCTGAAGTCTGCCCCCTAGCTATGCCTTGATCATATTTATATGGTGTACCTGTAGATGTTTCAAAACTGTTTTCACAGAAGGTGTTTCTCTGCTGCTTCAAACTACCTGTGAGACAGCAGTAAAGCCTTCCCTAAATGCTGATAACTTTCCTCGAGCATCATTGTTCCCAGAGACAATCTTACACCTAATGCTCATTTTCACAGCAGATCTGTATAAAAATCTTTGTAACTTGTCAAACATTTAATATAAAAAGTTTCTATGACTTGTTTTAGGCTTTATTTTTTTTAATTTTGTATGGAAGCTCTGCACTAACTTAATGGCTTTAAGGCTAGGCTGTCTTTGTGTGAACAGGTTAGAGGTGATGTTAATTTTTTTTACACAGAAACTGAGTTACTTCTTAGATGTGGCATGAATGAGGATCCCTGCATGGACAAATAGTGGTAACATGCAGTGGCAGAAGTTTGAGATATCTGAGATGGGCAAGACACTTCTGGCAGTGAAACGGTCCCTTTGGTAGAGTAGGATGGGGATGATGTCCAGCCTGAAGACACATTTGTACTGCAGCAGCTACCCAGACATTCAGTATGCTTCAGTCAAAATTCTGTTGTTCCATTTTAATTTGTTGCTGTTCCCCTGTTCCCTTCATAGATTAAAGAAAAAAAAAAAAAAGAAGAAGAAAGGAAGAAAGGAAGACAAAACTTGATATAAATTAAGTGTTGAACAGCTGGGGAGGAAGGTAACAGTTTCCTTTTTAGTCTAAAGGAGGAGGAGAGTAACAGGAGGGGACACCAGAATCTGCCGTTTAGCTAGAGATTTCTCACTAAAACGCTCAGGGACACTCCTTTAGTTATGTAAAAAGTAACAGGAACCCAGGTATTCCTGGCTCATTGCTAGCTCCTAGCTCTCTTGCTTACTCCAAAAGGAAACGCCTAGTACCTGGCTTTGTTCAGTCACCTAGTAGGCAGAGTTTTCCCTGCCCTGCCTCTCTAGAGGGGCAAAGAGCAGCTAACCACTGCAGCAATTGCTTTTGCAGCTGTAAACTTGTTAGCAGGCCTCACTGACTAAACAGGTTTGGAAATGAATCTGTTAGTTTTCAGCTGCTATGACATTGGAAACATCTTGAGGTAAATCCAAAAATTCTTCATACGTGGTGCAGGTGATTGAGTTCCTGGCATTTCTTCCCTTTTGAATGGCACAGAGTGAGACATTGCGGTGGTATGTGTTGGTGCAAGCAGTCAGTGTAAGAGAAATGCTTAAATCTGTATGTGGGGTAACATATACCATTTATTGTTATCAGTGTTACATCTTTGTAGAGCTTCAGCTCTACAGCTTTGGAGAGCTGCTGTCAGGCAAGGAGGTAAAGGGAGCCACACGGGTGTGGTCCCAAGGGTGTGGTCCCAAGGAAGCTTTAGTAGCTTATAGGGAGCATGGTCAGCTGCTCTTGACCCAGTGTGCCTGAACCCTTTTGTTGCCACAGCCTGTTAATTAGGCAGGGTGAAGCACCCTTTCAGCTGGTGCTCAGGAGAGCCGGGCAAAGCTATTTTTGCCAATAGAATGGCTGACCTCATAAGGAGGGCTTTAAAATCAACAAAATGGTGCTTAAGTGGGGTCACTTCCAGGATTTGCATATAGGCAAGGAAGTGCCTACAAGGCACAATTATGGAGAAATCCCCAAAACCCTTTCTAGGAAGTGAATGTGCTGGGGTGCCTCCCTAAAGTGCATACTAATACATGCAGTGTGGGAATAAACACAATGAGTTAGAGATCTGTGTGCAGTTGCAGGGCTACGATCTTGTTGGGATCACAGAGACATGTGTGAGATGGCTCCCATGACTGGAGTGTTGCAATGAAGGTATATAGGCTCTTTAGGGAGGATGGCAAGGAAAGATAAGGAGGGGGAGTTGCCCTTTATGTGAGAGGGCAGCTGGAGTGCATGGAGCTCTGGCTGGGGATAGATGAGGAGCCAGCTGAGAGCTTATGGGTAAGGATTAAAGAGAGTAAAAGCAAAGGTGATGTTATAGTGGGTGTCTGCTACACTCCACCTGACTAGGAAGAACAAGTGGATGAGGCCCTCTACAGGCAGATGGGAGCAGCCTCACATTTGCAGGCCCTGGATCCAGGCCCCTGGCAGGCAGCAAACCTCTCCAGCTGATAGGTCAGGTCAACAGATGGGCGCCTCTGTCCCCTGCAGCAAGGAGTCACCCATTACAATTAGAGTAGAGGCTTTGACACAAACTGAGCTCTGGATGGTGGATGCAGCCCTCCAAGGCCCCCTTCTTTACATTGGTACGATCTTGGAGGTTCCTGCATTGATGATGACTTCCTCCTCCAAGTGCAAGAGGGGCCAACAAGGAAAGGTGCTGCTGAACCTCATACCTACTCACAGCTTGTTGCGAATGTAAAGATCAAAGGCAGCTTTGGCTGCAGTGACCATGAGATGGTGGAGTTCAGGATCCTGAGGGGAGGGAGGAGGGTAAAAAGCAAGCTCACAACCCTGGCCTTCAGGAGAGCAGACTTCGGCCTCTTCAAAGATCTTCTTGGAAGAGTCCTGTGGGATAAGAGGGAAGAGATGTCCAAGAAAGCTGGTTAATAGTTGAGTATCAACTCCTCCAAGCTCAAGAGTGGTCCATCCCAATGAATAGGAAGTCGGGCAAAAATACTAGGAGGCCTCCATGGATGAACAAGGAGGTCCTGACCAAACTCAAGCACAAAAAGGAAGCATACAGAGGGTGGAAGCAAGGACAGGTAACCTGGGAGGAATATAGAGACATTCTCTGAGCATGCAGGGATGCAGTTAGGAAAACTAAAGCCCAATGAAATTGAATCTGGCTGGGGATGTGAAAAAGARCAAGAAGGGCTTCTGTAAGTATATAGGTGACAGAAGGAAGACTAGGGAAAATGTGGGCTCATTGCTGAATGAGATAGGGGACCTGGTTACATATGACATGGAAAAGGCTGAGGTACTGAATGCCTTCTTTGCCTCAGTCTTTACTAGCAAGACCATCCTTCAGGAATCCCAGAGACCAGGGGAAAAATGTGGAGCAAGGAAGATGTACCCTTGGTGGAAGAGGATCAGGTCAGGGAATACTGAAGCAACCTGGACATACGTAAGTCCATAAGCCCTGATGGGATGCACCCGTGAGTGCTGAGGTAGCTAGCAGATACCATTGTGAGGCCGTTCTCAATAATCTTTGATAAATCATAGGGATTGGGAGAAGTGCCCTAAGACTGGAGGAAAGCAAACGTTACTCCTGTCTTCAAGAAGGGCAAAAAGAAGGACTCAGGGAACTAAAGGCTGGTCAGCCTAACCTTGATCCCTGGGAAGGTGATGGAGCAGCTAATCCTGGAAACCATTTCCAGGCACATGAATTATGAGGAAATCATCAGGAGTAGTCAGCATGACTTGGCCAAAGGAAAGTCATGCTTGACCAACTTGATAAACTTCTACAATGTAATGACTGGCTTGGGAGGTGAGGGGAGAGCAGTGGATATTGTCTACCTGGACTTTAGAAAAGGTGTTTAACACTATCTGCCATAAGATCCTCATAGAGAAGCTGTTGATGTATAGTGTGGATAAGTGGATTGAAAACTGTCTAAATGGCTGATGTCAGAGGGTGGTTATTAGTGGACCAAAATCTAGTCAGAGGCCAGTAACTAGTGGTGTACCCCAGGGGTCAGTAGTGGGTCCACTCCTGTTTAACATCTTCATTAATGATCTGGATGATGGGGCAGCGTGTGTCCTCAGCAAGTTTGCTGATGACACAGAACTGAGAGGAGTGGCTGATGCACCAGAGGTCATGCTGCCCTCCAGAGGGACATCAACAGGCAGGAGAAATGGGCTGACAGAAGCCTCATGAAGTTCATCAAGGAGTGAAGGGCAACCTGAGGGGGGGAACAACCCCATGCACCAGTACATGATGGTGTTCATGTTCATATTCAACACCAAGTTGATCATGAGCCAGCAATGTGCCCTTGCGGCAAAGGCAGTGAATGGTATCCTCCACTGCAACAGGAGGAGTCCTGCCAGCAGGTTGAGGGAGGTGATCCTTGCCCTCTCCTCAGCACTGGTGAGGCCACACCTGGAGTGCTGCGTCCGGTTCTGGACTCCCCAGTACAAGAGAGACATGGACCTACTGGAGACAGTCCAGCAAAGGGGAAGTAAGATGTTGGAAGGGACTGGAGCATCTCTCCTATGAGAGAAGGCTGAGAGAGCTGTTATCTTCTGACCAAAACACAGAGATCTACACAAGTCTACCAGCAATCACATGTGCCATGTTAGTATGTTAATATGTTTATATTAAAACGCTGAAAAGTTTTCTGTCCGGGAACATAACAAGTATAAGATCTTAGCAGTTTTCACATTACTAGTGCTTTTCTCCTGCACAGCTTTTATACTATATCTGGACAATCCAGCACAGAGGCTGAATAAACCCCAAACTATGGAAGAGACAAATCTGAGGTTCCAGTTTTGACTACCTTCCACTAAATACAGGCACTTCCCTGTTGTTTATTCTGAATTTTAAAAAAGCATGGAGAAGACTGTAGGGTGCTTGCTAATACAGACATCAGAAATTGGCTATTAGGATTCACAGACAATAGAAAGAGCTGAAACTTGACATATGTAACAAAAAAAGCATACTGAGACACTTAGCTGGGTCTTTTTCTTGCCAGTAACCTAAACCAATTTTCCTCTAGTTTAATTTTGTCAAAATATGTAGTATCTCACCAGTGTGAAGTTACACATTACACTTTTATCAATTGCACATCACACAGCAATAAGCATGTCTCTGCAGAGCAAGGACAGCAAAAGCAACAGGTGCTATTTACCGTGAGTTGACTTACCACAAGATGTCACCAGTGTCAAATATAAGAAAGTATAAGAAAACTTCATAGGCTTATTATTCAGGAACTGTATTTGCAAAACTGATTTACAAAATACACATCCTGTCAAAATCATCACTGTTGTAAAAATTGGGCCTGTTAAAGCAAGAATTTTTATAACACATACAAGTGGCTGGTGGTACACTAATGTATAATTTTTCTAAAATCTCATCTACCACTGTTACCTGTTTACTAGGCCAAAATGATTATAAACATGGTGTTTGTTATTTATGCCTCCTGCTGGGTATGTGCACATAGTGTCAATGATACTGTTGCTGTGAATAACACTAGAATAACTAGAAAAACACTAGAAATGGAAGTTCAAGAGATTCAGGCACATGAGAGGTCTTTGTAAGCTAAGAGGGGAAACAGATTCCCATCTGCCTCCAACTTTAAGTAGAAATGTTCTCTTAACTGCATTTTGTGTCTTTGAAAATTTACCTTGACAATGCTGTGAAGTGAAACAAGATTTTTTTTCCCTAGAATTAATTTTGAAAGGTCAAAGCATATTCCTAGAGCAATTTTTAGGGATGAGGGATGAAATGTTTTTCAGTGGTGTGTTTTGGCACATCCCATTAAGGCAACCATTGACTATTCACAGTACTCATCCAAAACAAACTACATGCTGTTCTCCTGAGGTGTTTGCTGGTAAATACCGCAGTCGGTATTACTCAAATTTATTTGGAAAGCACAGTGTTGCAAGGCAGTGGAAAATCTGTCATAGTTCTGAGGTGCTCAGCACTTTGTCTCAAGTCCCGCATCTTTATAGGGAGGCATCAGCAACCAAATACTGCCCCTCAAATTGGCAATCTCGGTCTTCTTGCAAACCAGCAAGGCAGGGCATACAAGTGTCATGAAAAGGGAGAGTTGCAGAGGTGCCTCTTGTCTTTGACATTTGTCTTTTCTGTCGCATGACCTGGTTTGGAGTCTTCTTTAAAGACTGTTTTCCAGATGCCTCAGTTACAGCTGAATTGCACAGAGTGCAGTCAGGCTGTTTGCTGCTTCCCTGTAGCAGCTCGATAAAAATCTAATTCTCTCACCTTCCCTTATGTCCTAATTACTGCAACATCATTCTTTCCATAGGATCTGGCATTAGATCTATTTCCTCCCTTGTCATCTACTAAGGAGCTATTCAGACATCAGTTTTACTGACTGCAGTTGTCACAGAGGGCCATAATATACCATGAATATTAGCAATACTGGAACTAATTGCATTTGGATGAATAGTGGAGTGAAAGTATGTGCAACATGAAAGCCCACTTGTAACTTCTAAGCATAAGTGTTCAGCTCGGCGCTGTTTAACTAGGCAGTAATGACAAAGTACCTGGGCAGCGTGAAGTGGATGTTCAACGGAGCAGTATGTTTTATATTGTAGTCAAACTGTCTTAGCTAGACTTTGCCATCTGCTTCATCTTCTTGTTGTACATATGATACCACAAAGCACAAGCCTCTCACCAGTGCTGCCAGTTTCATTATGAAGTAGTAATAATCTCATTTTGGAGAATGTAAAGCGACAGTGTAAAGAGAGCTGTTGCTAACATCAGTGGCAGACACAGAGAAGAATGCAAAACTTGCAGAACTCTCAGATCTAATCTCCACAATCTATTACCTAAAGCAATTCTTGGCATTGGCTTAAGCAGTCACCAATCTCTCTCTGTCTTTTCTTCTTACCTAAGAGGGAGTCTTTTTACAAACTCATCTTCTTAAAACAAACTGCATACTGCTTGGATGAATACCCATAGGCAGAAATATTCTCCCTTTTCTGCAGATAAAACTGTTAAATAAATGTATAGTATTGACACGAGAGGTCTTTTTATTTGCATTATACTGGTTTCTGAATTTATTCTGTCAACAGGATTTACTAATGTAATAAATAGCAATATTCAAAGTTCTGTGTTGCTTGTTTAGGATGAAGCTAAATGTGAGAATTCAGAGACTTGTTCCAACATTCTTATTCATATGGTGGAGCTGCCAAACGGAGATTTGATAAGGTAAACATCTTCTCAATAGCATATACTCATCAGAAAGGAGGTACATCAGTCTCATTCTGTGCCCAGTCCTTCTCCTAGCTTCTGACCTCAGAAAGTAAAATGTTAATGCATTATCATCTGCAGTGAGACAGAGCACAGAGGAAAGAATACTGGAAGGAAATAACTGAAATATGAGGCCAAGGTACCAAGAAATTCAATAACTGGATGCAACATTAACATATACCTGTGCAAAAAGAAAAAGAAAATCCCATCCACACACTGTACAACAAATCTCAAAGAAGAAAGAAGGACTGGCAGATACTGGGTCATTTCTTATCAGCTTTGACTAAAATAAAGCCCCCAGCCATTATCTGTTAAAAGAGTAGGTTCTGCAGTGATATCTCTGACCTTCCTGAAGAAAGAAGAAAGATGGCAGAGGACTGTGAAATCTAGCTACTCAAAAGTTAAGCTTGTATAAAGGACAGAATGAGAAATTTTGCTCCTTCTTGCAGAGGAAGAAACCATTCAAATTTTCCAAGTCAGTGCCAAGAATCACTGGATATTGGTTTTAAAAGTTCTAAGAGCTCACCAGTCACCATTGCTGATTTGCAGGATTTTAAAGTTGATGGATTTATCTAACTTGCCTCATCTGCATCATGGAAGAGAAGTATGTATAGTCTCATCAAACCTCTTCTGCTTTTCTATATCTAGATATCCGTAGCAGTTCATTTCTCAGCACTGCAGGTAGCTAGAACAAGGTCAAATCATGGGGCCTTGTAAGTTCATTGACTCAGCATTTCTAGATGACTGGTCTGATCTCAACTAGCAAAGCTGTGAGGATACTTGCTCAGCACTACTATTTTGATGGGAGAATGCCAACAAAGAGGTCTTTGTGAGCTCATTTGCTGAGCACCATTAATTTACTAGTTGAAAGTCAAAGGGGTTTGGGATGTGCATGGTTATTGTCTCAACAACTCTACTTCCAGCCTGCTGGTGTTATGTCAAGACAAAAGATGTAACATTGTTATTGGACTGACATACAACATTGTTATATGCCCCTAAATTCATGGACAAAGTGACATAGTATGATTGCTATGAAGTTCATTACTTCCTTCTCTGATGTAAGAGAAGATGCAGTACCCGCTTCCTTCCTATTGGGTTCTTCAAATTTGAGTTGAAGAAGTTGTTCAACCTTGAGTTGAAGTTGTTTCTTTCAACCTTGAGTTAGTCCGTTATGTCCATTATATTCACTTTCCCAGGTTTTTGGGGTTTTTTTTGGTTTGGGTTTTTTTGTTTGTTTGTTTGTTTGTTTTAAAGTCTTCTCTGGGAGAAACACAGTTTAGGAATTACACAGATTTGCTTACAGCAAGCAGGCTGAAGAGTGGAGAAACATTATGCAATGTATTCTAAGCAACCCTCCAAACTAGTTTATTGTTACGTAAGATTCATGTGAGCCAGTGACATCATTTGTAACACTTGATATTTCCGCTTTCCACATATGATATTTTCTTTGCTTGGTTTAAACAAGGATTTAGTTTACGGTTGTTGCTTGCATCTAAACCAGTTTCTTGGTTTTGTTTTTAACCTTTTATCACTTTCTAAAATATGGCTTTGAGATGAAGTAATGATGTAACAGTTCTTTGAGTAGCCAATATTCTTCCTGAACACTGTGCGCTTTGTCAGTGAATTAATTTCTTAGCTTTGGCTATGTGCAAGATTCTAAGATCAATTAGGAGGATTTCCAAAGTCATTTCATAGTAGGAAAGACTTCCTTTTTTTGTAGTTCTTTTTCTTTTTTTTTTAAAGTGATCTATGCTGTGTTTGGAGACCTCCTTGACATATTGCATTTTAAGTAGTTTACATCAGCAGAGTTTAACACATTATTCCTCTAATCTGCCAGTGTTTTACATCTGCATTGTGTTAGTAAAATGAAGAAGACATAATGAAGATGTAACGTTGTGGAGTAGTAGTCAATCTCTTTACAATTCCTTTCTTCCTCTTCTTGCTCTCAAATGGGAGCAAATTCCATGAAATAAATGCATTAAGTTTAAATAGCAGCCCTTAGCTCAAAACTGTACCCATTTGTTTCAACTACAGAGTTGTCGGATGTGAGGAGTTATCATCACAGTCATTTCAGTGGCAGACATCTCACAAAAATAGAGAAAATAAGGTAAATTGATCCCAGACAGATATAAACAGGACCCAGTCCCCAGCACTGATCCATCAAATGATTTGAAGGGGGGGGTTCTTATTCCACCAGCACCTTCAGTAGGCAAACCCAACAAAGTTAGAATGCCAGGAATGCAAATATTGCTGTTCTACATCTAATCCAAACTCTTTTCTTCTTCCATACTTTAACCTTATCCAGTTACATTCATCTCAATGAGCCTCAGTCTTTTCAAAAACCTCTCCCTCTGGAGGGTTTTGATTCTTATCATCCTCCCTGGAAATCCCCCACTTTGGAAAGCAACTTCTGTTGGGGCTGTGCACCTCTTTCCATGAAGGCTGTTCTTGAAAGGCACTTGACCATTGCAGCTCAAATGGAGGTTCAGCCATACACATTTCTGCCACCAAGAGGGGATGTCCCTGCCCCCCCAATTTGAGTGACATGCTGAGTTATAATCAATTGTCACCATATGACTATGTTGATCCTCAGATGTAATGGTTAAGACTTGAGATATTTGTCCAAACTTTAGAGCTACGTGAACCACTCAGAGAAGATGATCAAAAGACCAAAAGTCAGAGAAGCTTCACTGAAGCAGGAAGTAGAAATTTAGTATCTGGAAAAAGTTGGGATCCTACAGTACCAGCAATCTTCATATCTTAACTGAAGATCCTGCAGTACATGACTGGCAAGAAGAGGTAATACAGATGCCTGATTTCATAGTAAGATATGGGGCAAAGCTTTGCATGAGCCAAGAGCCAGGCACGAGGGCTCTTGGCTATGGAGGATTTTGAGTCTTTTGAGTCTTTCATCCCATACACCTTTATGCCATGTCTCCAGTGTGGGGTCATCTGCTCCTTGCATGAGGGCTGGAGGCTAATCTTTCCTGTCCCAAGCCTGGAGTTCTCATTTGGAACTGAGTTCACTGGGGATTGGACTGAAGTGGATGCAAGGATAGTAAATCCACCTACACTGTGATCATTGTCACAGACTGGCTCTTCACTAGGAAGACGTTTTTTGGCAGTCATGTGTGCTAGTCAGAGCTCAGCGGCTGTCTCATTTCTTATGGGATCACTGCATGCTACAGTTCTATTGCTTTTCCTTATTGTTGCCATGTGCATGTTCTTTTCAAGTTGGCATTTTATTCTGCTTTTCCATTATTGCAGAAAGCGTTGCATCTTGCAGAACCATACAAAGCTCCAAGTCTGCCACAGTAACTCTGCATTACCAGCCTGTTGGGCCAGGCCCAGATGTGGGGGCCTCTTGGTTCAGCTCACTGTGCACGTAATGGGATTGCACCAGAGGCCCCTTGGTGGCCTCTTGGAAGGGGTCTGTAGTCCTCAGGTATGTTCTAACATGTTCGTGTCCCTCCACAAATTCATGGCACACTCCCTGACGGGCATCCTCAAGATGGGTCCTCAGGCTTTTTTCCAGTTTCTTTGCCCAGGGTTGGTCTTCAGCATTGCTGACAGCCTGGCAATGGCCATGCTCTCCCTCCAGAGAYGCCTCARCYSAGGCATCTCCACCCTGTGAGTAYMACAYGTGTCYRRTGTGGACRCRGAGAYGGKGGRTGCTGGTGGGTCAGGGCGAGCAGGGGGCAGTTGGCAGTGCTCCCCACCAGGAGACGCCCTGGCTCCTCCAGATTTGCAGCTCTTCAGCTTGTAAGAGAAAATCCCCCCTGTGCAGGGCTCTGCCCTTAGGCACTGCTAACACCAGGACTTACTCTTTTTCCTGAAAGATGTCATCCCCCTGAAAAAGGAGAGGCTCTTCACAATCCTATTTTTGAAGAGCCTAAGTGCTCTCCGTGAGTATTTGCCTGCTGTCAGTGGAGACACGGAGGCACCGGGTGTGAGCTTCAGTGTGATGGAGAGGCTCTGGAGCACCTGTGAGGCCCTTCCAACCTCCCACTTCTGGGGCTCAGGGAGCTCCCGAGATGCTCACTACACACAGATCCCACCCGGCCCCAGAGCTGACACTGTGGGTGCAGGTTTGTGGGAAAAGCTCGGGCACCTCTGCTGTCTTTCCACCTTGCTTTCCTCATTTGCCTTTGAATGTAATGTGGGAATAGGCAAGTTCGGGTGCACAATTACATTGTTGTCAAGCTAATTCACAGGTCAGGGTGGGGGAGGTTAGTGGGCTGCTGCCCCTCACTTCCACTTTCACTGTACTCTGTTGGCAAGGAAATGGGGTGGCATTGGTGCAAGCATCATTCTCCATGGAAGTCTCTGTCAGAAACGGTTGGAAGAAAAGCATCTGTTCAACTGTCTGGAAGAGGACGGCTGTAAGCTTAGAATTATACAGTGACTGAGGGCTCAGTCATCCTCACAGTAAAAAAGTGTTTCCTCATGTTCAGAGGGAACCTCCTGTGTTTCAGTATGTGAAAGAAGCACAAGTAGGGAGGCAGGCTAGTGGTGCCAAACTGCTCTTTGCAGCAGTGCCAAAGGACATTCAACAGCCGTGATACCCCTGTTGCTGTGGCTCCTTCCTTTGCTTTCAGGAGAAAAGATGTGCAAGAGCGGGAGAGACGAGGTGCCCACAGCTCTCCCCCAACTTGCAGCAGCCATAAAACCAGGGCCAGTGGCTGGCTGCAGGAAGCAGCTGACTGTCTGCTGGAGGCTTCACAAATGAAATGGGGGTAGTAATGACACCAGGGCTACCATGAAGCACAAATGCAGTGAGTGAAAAGTACTTTGTGAGTGCGAAATACTTTCTTCCTTCAACTCCTATTGTGACACCATGGCAGCACAAGTGTAAAGGCCCCTTCCTCTCACCCTCTCCCAGTCAATTTCCCAAGTTGGGAGGAATCAGGGTTTTTGAGTCTTGGTGACTTCTGCATAGGGCTATTTTAATTGATAATGCACATGTCCTTATATGAGAGGGTAAAGGTCACCTGCAGCAATCCCCCCCACCTGACATCAATATCCAACTCTTCTCCAAAGCTGTACTCTATAATAAATACTTGTGTCAGGGAGGACAAATTCTCTAACTAATAGGATAGCCCACTCTCTTCCAAAGCTGCCTCTATCCATAATCCCTGAAAAAACCCACAATGTTTCTTCGTCAGTTGTGTGCTAAGAAAAGGAATTAAGACAATCGTCTAATCATACTGGCTGCGGATGTCTGTGGCACAGCATTTTAAAACTACTTGCAGAGCTGAGTCCCTGCCTCAAATGGCTAAACCAGATCATACCACACCCAGAGATTTGCAGTGAACTGAAATGGTTCAGTCTGAAATATTTCCTGTCTTCCCAAATGTAATATTAGATTTCTGAGCAATAAAGGATGTGAAACAACATGATAGAAAAAGGCCAAAAATCCCTTTTATACATTTATATTACAAACATTGTTTGTTTCAGGTGCTCCTATTGTGATCCACTTTCAGAGTATGTCAGGTTATTCAGTACAGGAGAAACAGGAAGAGAGACCCATATTGTCAGATGAAAGGAAAATGAACAAACAAAAACATTGAACAACATTGTCACCTTCCCTGTTCAGCAATGCTGTACTGTGTACATCTGTCTGAACAGAAATGTAGGCTGGACTGCATGGTAGTCCCTTCCAGGGCCATGACCTGAGACCACTGGCCTGGTGATCCAGTACCAAGACTGGATCAATCTTTTCATGCTCTTATGCTGGGTTAAGTGTGCAAGCAAGTGCTTGGAAAATATCTCAGTTATCCCTGCAGCAAACATTTCCTAGTCGGTGACCAGTTTTTCCTAATGAAGCTGTTTTCACATTCCAGCTGCAGTTGTGTATTGAGGCAGGGAACAGCACTACCATCTGGGCAACACCCAGATTTACTATGCACATAGTAATACTGGTTTCAAAACCTGCTGTCTGTGGAGAGAGCTTAAAATGTTCATTTCTTTATGAAGATCACGCTTCATTTCTTTTTATCCTTTTATTTATTGTGTGCACCATGGAAGGTGTTCATGTTCATAAAGGTCACCCTAAACTTCATTGCAGTGAGTAAGAAGGGCTACATTGCCTTCAGAGGCATCACGACACAGGTTTGGTACAGGCTGAGTTGTAGCTTTGTCACAAACTCTGGGACTAGGCAAGCGGCTTTGCAGTCACACTTAAAGGACAAAATAATAGGAGTGAGCCCTAGGCAAGGCGCAAATAATTTCCACAGACTCTGAGGGTCCCAAGCAGTAGCAGTACATCTCAGTGTCTTATACCAAAGCTTTTCCTTCTGCATGTAATCAGCTGGGCGGGAAAGGCAGGAGCATGCTGCTGGGAGACAATAAGCTCTGCAATGCAGGCAGACCCACCAGAAATAGGCATTTCCTATACCCCTTACAGTCCACAAGTGAGTTCCTAGGTCATCTCTGGTCTTTCATCCCACTCCTTTAATTTCAGAAATTACACCCCACTTATTTCAGGTTGGGTGAAGACTCTAATTCAGGGATTCCCCAAGGAAATGGAACAGAGATAGCATACTAGTCTTTGAGGTTGTACACCATTAAGTGACAGTACAGCATTTTATTATAAGCATGAGAGAAAGCACATTTTTCTTACGTGCATCAGGCTTTTATGAAATTCTACTTAAATAAAGACCAGTCATATTATGAACCTTTTCAAAGAAACAACTCTGTCTAAACAAGGACTGGCTTTTCCCAGCCTTTAGGCACCCTGTTTTGTACTGGCATGATATTACACACAGAGCTACAAAAAAAAAGAGTATGTTGGGTCATTGAGTCAAGCCTTCAAAAGCCAGGAAATAATGAAATTCAGGCTGGTAGCATTGGCAGCCATTTCTGGAAAACAGTGATGAAAAGTTTGAGACCAGGTGCTTAGCTGATGCCAGGCTGCTTGTATGCAGCCTCCCACAGTGATGAGTGACTTTGCATTGAGCCAGAGCTCTCACCCACTCTGACTGTCTTTCCTATCATACACTGGTCACATGCAGAGTTAAATCTTATGGAATTTTTTTATAATACATGAGGCAATATGGCAGTATTGTAATTTGGAAGGTTATATGTTGCACCATGAAGTATGAATATTGTGGATAAACAATTCTGGGGTACAGAATGCATGACTTAGGGCTTTGCTATTGCCCCGCTTTTGTGCTAATCAGCACAAAGATAAAGAATTAGAGTAAACTCTCATGTTCCAGACAGTTTTGTACTACAATCAGTGATCAAGATGGAACTTCAAAGGTATTGATATGAATATCTAAAAGCAGTGTTAGCAGTGACACAGTGCAGTGTGTTGCTATTCTGTTCTGTTTCCTTTCTAAAGATGGTTCCAACGTGTCCTGGTTTCAGCTGGGATAAAGTTAATTTTTTTCCTAGTAGTTGGTACAGTGCTATGTTTTGGATTTAGKRTGAGAASAATGTTGATAACAYGCTGRTGTTTTTAGTTGTTGCTAAGTAGTCTACTAGTCAAGGACTTTTCAGCTTCCCATGCTCTGCCAGGTGCACAAGAAGCTGGGAGGGAGCATAGCCAGGACAGCTAACCCAACTGGCCAATG
>JAYKAV010000222.1:0-37532 GCA_035582835.1 Phoebastria nigripes | reverse complement strand
GAAAACAATCACACAAGGGGGTTCTCCCAGGAAAATTGCTGCTCCAGTTTCCAGAAAACACCTGTCTCATGACAGTCCACTTTCCAGTGAACAATGTCCCAGACAGAGTAGATGGGTTGATCTCACTTCGGATTGCAATGAAGAAATTCTTGACTCGTATTCACAAGAAGTGAGTAACGAACACTATGACTGGAACTAGAGGGGCCCTGCCTCCAGCCAGGTGGAGGAAAGGGACAACYGGGTTTACTGGGCTGTGTGGATTCGATGGCCTGGCACATCAGACCCACAGGAGTATAAGGCTCTCRTRGACACYGGTGCACAGYGTACCCTBATGCCATCAAGCTATAAAGGGGCAGAACCCATTTGTATTTCTGGAGTGACAGGGGGAYCCCAAGAACTGACTGTATTGGAGGCTGAAGTGAGCCTAACTGGGAAGGAGTGGCAAAAGCACCCCATTGCGCCTGGCCCAGAGGCTCCATGCATCGTTGGCATAGACTATCTCAGGAGAGGGTATTTCAAGGACCCAAAAGGGTACCGGTGGGCTTTTGGTGTAGCTGCCTTGGAGATGGAGGAAATTAAACAGCTGTCCACGTTGCCCGGTCTCTCAGAGGACCCTTCCATTGTGGGGTTGCTGAGGGTTGAGGAACAACAGGTGCCGATCGCTACTACAACAGTGCACCGGCGGCAATATCGCACCAACCGAGACTCCCTGATTCCCATCCATAAGCTGATTTGTCGACTGGAGAGCCAGGGAGTGATCAGCAAGACTCGCTCACCCTTTAACAGTCCCATATGGCCAGTGTGAAAGTCTAATGGAGAGTGGAGACTAACAGTAGACTATCGTGGCCTGAACAAAGTCACATCGCCGTTGAGTGCTGCTGTGCCGGACATGCTAGAACTTCAATACGAACTGGAGTCAAAGGCAGCCAAGTGGTATGCCACCATTGATATCGCTAATGYGTTTTTCTCAATCCCTTTGGCGGCAGAGTGCAGGCCACAGTTTGCTTTCAAGTGGAGGGGCGTCCAGTACACCTGGAATCGACTGCCCCAGGGGTGGAAACACAGCCCCACCATTTGCCATGGACTGATCCACACCGCACTGTAACAGAGTGAGGCTCCGGAACACCTGCAATACATTGATGACACCATCATATGGGGCAACAGAGCAGAAGAAGTTTTTGAGAAAGGGAAGAAAATAGTCCAAATCCTTCTGAAGGCCRGTTTTGCCATAAAACAAAGTAAGGTCAAGGGACCTGCACAAGAGATCCAGTTTTTAGGAATAAAATGGCAAGATGGGCATCGTCACATCCCAATGGATGTGATCAACAAAGTAACAGCCATGTCTCCACCAACTAGCAAAAAGGACTGTCGTGGTTTAACCCCAGCCAGCAACTAAGCACCACACAGCCGCTCGCTCACTCCCCCCTGGTGGGATGGGGGAGAGAATCGGAAGGGTAAAAGTGAGAAAACTCATGGGTTGAGATAAAGACAGTTTAACAGGGAAAGCAAAAGCCGCGCACACAAGCAAAGCAAAACAAGGAATTCATTCACTGCTTCCCATCGGCAGGCAGGTGTTCAGCCATCTCCAGGAAAGCAGGGCTCCATCACGTGTAACGGTTACTTGGGAAGACAAATGCCATCACTCCGAACGTCCCCCCCTTCCTTCTTCTTCCCCCAGCTTTTATATACTGAGCATGATGTCACATGGTATGGAATACCCCATTGGCCAGTTGGGTTAGCTGTCCTGGCTATGCTCCCTCCCAGCTTCTTGTGCACCTGGCAGAGCATGGGAAGCTGAAAAGTCCTTGACTAGTAGACTACTTAGCAACAACTAAAAACACCAGCATGTTATCAACATTATTCTCACACTAAATCCAAAACATAGCACTATACCAACTACTAGGAAAAAAATTAACTCTATCCCAGCTGAAACCAGGACACAACGTCTTTTTGTAGTACTGATGTGACATTACAGACCAGTTCAGCCACTGAACAGAAAGCCACAAACAGAAAACAAAACAAAACCCTACATCAAAAGGGTTTTGACATGTAAATCAAGCACTCAGAAGCCAGGAAATGCCCTGATTATAGTTACCTGTATGGTTTGATTCCCTTTGCTGTGGGTGTCCACTCTTATGAAAAGCACCACATCTACACTGTGATTGAAAGCACAAAAATACCTAGCCTTTCCCCCCTGGCTGCAGCCTCCTTTCAAACCCCACACACTCCTCCAAGAATGTGGGTGTGGAAGTGGCCCAGCATGCCAAATACGTCATGCATTTTTCTGTGCAATGTGTGCAATGATCCACAATGAACAACTTCAACAAATAAGCAAACATTTTCAGCGTCACCTCTCTCTTATTTTTCCATTAGCTTTGTAGATGTTCTGAGAGTTGTCACTATAACATACTAACAATTACTCAATGTTTAAAATCACAGTATACCATTGGTTTTGCAGCTCCCCATGAAGGTAAATTTTAGTTTTGGCTGAATTTTGTGGACTTACTGTTTAATTGCCTTCTTTCACACTGGGCAGCACACAAAACATCCTAGTGTTAAAAAGTTGCTAAGTCTCCAGACCCATGCATAGCTTAAGTACAAAAGTTTGGAAGAGTAATCAGCCCCCATGCTGTTTTCTGTTCCCAGAATTGACAGTCATGCATGGGAAAGCTCTTCCAGTTCTCTTCAGCAATCATGCCTCCTCCCATTTTCATATCTGGTTTGCATACCAATGCAGGAGGGGTGGATTAGCCAAAATTAACATTATACTGCAAATGTCGGCTTCATATGAACCCTCTCCATTCACAGCCATCTCAAGAGAATTGCAATACCATCTAATTTGCTCTTTGCACTGCCAAACTATAATGGAAGGCTACTTTCCAATGCATCTTGTGACAGCAGGAGGTGATGACAAAGCTATATACAACAAGTAGAGTTTGCTTTCAAATAATAATACTGCTTGACTATTGTCTGCTGCAGAATAAACCTGGAAGAGCTAGGCAGGATTCCTCACATCCTTGTGCTTTCCAAGTGCAGTGCCTCTAGTACAGAGGTGTGACAGACCACAGGACTGACAGGGAGATCAGAAGGTCACGCAGTTCCCCTTCCTGCCCAAAGCCAGGATCTCAATGCCTAAACCACAGGTGCCTATCTTGAAAATGTTCAGAACAGGTTCAAAAATGAGCTATCACAAAGGGACGGTGAGGGGCCCAAAACTGAACACAGTATTCCAGGTGCGGCCTCACCAGTGCCGAGTACAGGGGCACAATCACTTCCCTACTCCTGCTGGCCACACTATTTCTGATACAGGCCAGGATGCTATTGGCCTTCTTGGCCACCTGGGCACACTGCCGGCTCATATTCAGCCGGCTGGTGACCAACACCCCCAGGTCCTTTTCCTCCGGGCAGCTTTCCAGCCACTCTTCCCCAAGCCTGTAGCGTTGCATGGGGTTGTTGTGACCCAAGTGCAGGACCCAGCACTCAGCCTTATTGAACCTCATACAATTGGCCTCAGTCCATCAATCCAGCCTGCCCAGATCCCTCTGCAGAGCCTTCCTACTCTCAAGCAGATCAACACTCCCACCCAACTTGGTGTCATCTGCAAACTKACTGAGGGTGCACTCGATCCCCTCATCCAGAACATTGATAAAGATATTAAACAGAACTGGCCTCAATACTGAGCCCTGGGAACCACCACAGCTGCAAACTGGATTTGACTCCATTCACCACAACTCTTTGGGCTCAGCCATCCAGCCAGTTGTGGGGTTTGGGGTTTTTTTTTGTGTTTCGGTGTTGGGTTTTTTTTAATCAGAAAGAGAAATATTTTGCCCTTTATAATTTTACCCTTTTTCTGCAAACAAAATAGCTTTCTGTGTGCTCTTGCTGTGTTTTCCAAAGTCAGAAACTCTGCCCTTTTTTAACTGGTGTACACAGTCTCAAACTGTTGGCACAGCTGGCTGAAGGGTTACACTGGGGAAAAAATGGGACATTGTCAAACAGCTACAGAGTAGAGATCAGAAAAACTACCATCTCCTTAGGTGCTTGCACTATACTCATCTGAGCTCCCAGGCTGTTTCAACACCAGTACATTTCAGGGGGTGGAGTAACTTGCCTTTGCTAAATTGAGGCAGCACTGGAATACCCTTGGGTGGTTTTGGAATCCTCTGATGTATCCAGGTGCAGACATTTTACATGACTGTGCATGGATGGTTTGTTCATGGTCAGAGAGCACTTATTTCTGTCACTGGCATGTAATTCAGTCACTGTGAATGTGATGGTCAGGCATACATACACAAATAAGATTAATATGCGAATATGTCCCATATTAATGAATTGAGGTGGTAAATATGCCTTCCTGGACCCTGAGAAGTCTTAAATTCTGAAACTTCAAAACGCTTTTGCCCTAACAGGTCCCTCAGAGAGGGTAACGCAGGCTGTTTCTCAACACCCCTTCCTTGAGGAGTTCCCCAGCAAGACTGTCAGCTGCATGCATGTTTGCAGGTGACACCAAGTTTGGCAGGAGTGTTGATCTGCTTGAGGGTAGGAAGGCTCTTCTTGCTAGAGCAGAAGGGATGGACACATTAAGCCGCCATAGAAAAGATCTTTGCCAGCCCTRTGTTATGAAACCAAACTCTGTCTTTTTTAAGGACAGTGTGTTGGGGGCATTCTTCCTTCCCCAAAGGTACACATAACAACCTCCACTCTTAGTGCAAATCAGATGATACAAAAAGAGCTTGTTTGAATATGAGGCTGAGAGTACAGATTAGTTGACCAGCTACCAGGAGTGACATCAGAGCACACCAGTCACTGTGGCAGCAGGCCCCTATTAAGCAGCATAATTACGCAGCATAATTAAGCAGCATGATCAGTGAAAAATGCTTTCAGTTCCTACACCAAATATTCAGTAAAAATCTAATCACCACTTTAAAAATTATGGCTCGTGACTTTCTTACATCTTAACACTGCTCTGTTACAAACCGTCCATTATGAAAAAAACACAAACTCATCATATACAGCCAACGTTTACATGTTCTTAATACTCTGGGTTTAATTCATAGCATTAATGTAATCACGTTAGAAAAAATGTAAATAAATTAAAATAACGTTTGGGCTACTGACAATAAATCTGAAATCCAGTGCTTACTCACCTTGCTGGATACTAAACCTAGAAAATGGCTGCCAACTTGATTCCCACTATCTGGGTTTACTTTGTTTCCTGATATATTCTCACTTACAGTATTCATCTCCTACACGGCACATTATTTATATTTTGTTCCCTTATACAGTCTTATCACCTTGCTTTGTAACTTCATCACCCAGAGACATTCAGTCCAGTTTGCACATACTGAGTGCAAACTCTCACTTAATAGCAAACCATTCCTCTGCTGTCATTGCTTTGGGATGTTATGCTGTCGTCGTCTCTCCAATTAAGAGTAAAACAGGTTTTCCTCCCTTCTCTTCACAATTCTGATGTTGCATCAGAAGAGTTATATTCTGCATACATAAGGGCCTAGTTATCCAGTCTGTACTTAGGAAAATCCCCGCCTAAATAGCTTGCATGAAACTTGTAATATTGTCTCCTGCCTCTCCACCCTGCATTTCAGCCCTTTGCAGAAGGGTGTTGTGCGGCCATCTTCCTGAAATGGGACTTTGAGGGTCAATGCCGGTGACCAGCCTGGTATGCCAGCACTGCCTGGACAAAAAGGACAAAAACCAAAAAGGCTGGTTGTGGCTCTGGGCCATGAGTGAGGGCATGATACATACGAGGATCTGCACTCACACAAACCCCACCAGAATACTCACTGCCAAGGTGTAGCCTAGCTCCAAGGCACAAATTCAGGCATCAATTTTGCCGTACTACTCTGTATCATTAGTGGAAAGTGGTTGTCATCTTTCTCTTCTAGCAGTGGCAGCTGTGTGGGCCAGTGATGGGTGGTAGCATCCCCTCTGAGCAGCAGCCAATCCTTCCAAGCACAGAGGGTAGACTCAACTTTTGGGGGAAAAAAAAAAAAATATAGGTGATGACATTTGATTGACAGCACTCTAAAAAAAGCACTGACATTCCCACTCATATACACACAACAGGAAAAATCCTGTCCGTAAGGTTATTAGAAAGAAAGATTTCTAAGTGACCTTAACTGCAAGTGCATTTTTTTCCATGTCTGCAATATAGTTTAGAAATGTCAATGACTTGATCTTATTTAAATGATAATAACATATGAATTATAATGAACGTTCCATACATGAAAGCAAAATTTATGAAACAAAGTGTTTTGTAAGGTAGAGCAGAGTCAACATAGCATGAAGCAAAACTCTGCAGACCAACACCTTTGCAAGCTACGCAAAGAACTATGTTTACTTCACTGAAATAATTTTTAAAGATGTAAATTACCACAAGTTAGCGTTCTACATTTGTATACTGAAAAAGAGATTTGAATGTCTGAACAGTTTGAGTTGAGCATTTCAGCCAAAATAATTGTTACTTCACAAAAAAAAAAAATGCTGAAGACAAAGAAAATGTTTATGGCAAGGCTGTCGTATTGGAAACAGTGCTTTTAGGAAAAAAATGAACCCCACTCTAGGATCATACAAAGTTCTTCAAGGGTGAAGAACTTCACCCTCTTCAAGGATGAAAGTAAACCACTAAGGTGATGCCACATACCAAGGACACTCCTCTTAATAGAGTAAATCAAAGGAGAGAAGAGGATGCAACTGACATATCAAAAACGAAGAAGTTCAATGGTCTGAGTAACTAATGAAGCCTCATTTCTTGTGGATCTGTGTCTTACATTGTTTCCTCAGCAGGGCTCTGATGATGTCTGTCTCACACAGACACAGCATCGTGACTCTTGCAGCAATTTTGTATCTTGAGACTGTCTTGGCATGTAGCTGGTATCATCAAGGTGCAAAAGTCATTCCAAGAAGAGAGGAAAACAACCAGACATACAGACACACACAGACACATTCACAGACAAGAATGCAGGATCAGATAAGCCTCATCCTCTAGGAAACAGAATAACAAAAAATATTCTGGTGATAAGCTCCACAGAAGCTCTTTTAAATAAATTAAACAGATGAGCTCTTCTACCCCGATTTTGGTCAAAAACTAGTCCAGTTGTCACCTGGTACCTGTTTAGTAGCCTCCAGCCCATTCCTACTGAATGGTGCGCGCTGAGCTTCAAAAGCCACAATAGGTATCCTGTTAAGAGTTATGGCACAGAAAACAGAAAATTAATGCAATGAAAACTCAGCTCCCTTTTGCCCCAACATGTCAGGCAGCACCAGGTTGCTTACATTGGTTGATGTGTGTGTGTTGGATTTTTTTGTTGTAGGTAGAGAGCTCCAGCTTCCAAACCTGTCTGCCTGGTATCTTTCATGAGAACTGACACAGAATAAAGAAAGAAAAGCTTGTATTTGTTGTTGAGCAAAATGAACTGCTCACCATCTAGATGGCATCTGCTGAGCAGTAGGTGGAAAGAATGAACAGCAACATACGAGGAGCAAAGGGAGAAAGTTGTTCCTACTTCCATTCTTTTCCCCTCTTCCACCCTTTCCATTAGTACCACATAGTATGGCAGAATAAAGCCTTGTCCATGCACTGCTCTGGTACCTCTAGAAAGTCCCTGTGACCACAGGAATTGCATATCTATGCTTTTTAAGTTGCACTTTTAAAAAAAACAGCTCTGCTAGACAGAAAATGACATTCCTGTTTAGACTGCCTCAGCATCTCTGCTTCCATCTGTCTTCTCACTTTCTCATCATCAACAACACCAGCAGACCATTGCGAGCAGAACTGCAATTACCATATTTATTTTCAAAGACCAACACGTATCATAGCAAAACTGCCCTACTCTCAGATTTTGCTATTGAGAAACCAGCTCATTGTCAGAATGTAGTATTGTGGCCAAAACCAAATAAGGATTAAAAAAAAAAAAAAGATGACAAGTTAAAAACAAGAGAGTAGAAACAAGAGACTGGAAGGTAAAGCAGCTGCATACTTCAGGGCTGGAGAGAGTACACAGGAATGGGAAGCAAATAATACTTGTTCATTTCCATGCTGTTTCTGGTACTGTCCATTACTAGAGAGAGGATAAAAGCCTAAATGGACCTCAGCTCTGACCCAGAATGGTAATTCCTGTGTCTTAACACAACCACTGACAGGTGGATACAGGGGAGGATTCATTTCTACCTGAGGAATGAAAGGACACACAGCAAGACTGATGACTAAACCAAGACCAGGGAGGTATTCACTATAATGGTGAATTTACAAGAATAAGAAGGAAAACAACATCAGCCCTAATGAATATGGATGGGCTGCCACATTACCTGGGAACAGAACATCTATTTTTCCAAATATGAGATCCCTTACAAAATCTTGATGAGAGGACATATGGGAAAGCTGATGGAACAAAATGCCAGTTACCTTGAGCTGATAAACACAGATATAGAGTGAAGGTCAAAGAACAAGGAACGGGATTGCAAAACAGAAAAACAGRAACAAAGRCTTGTGCAAAAAGAAATAACGGCTTAGGCTGCTGCCAATAGTAAAGCCGTGATAAGGGAGATGTGACCAATTAGTAAAGTTTTAGCGGGGCGTGCTTTGTCTATGATCGCGTGAGCAACAATCGGGAAGATATAAATAAGAAGAAGTTGTGTAAATAAAGGTCTCCTCTCTGCACTATCCCTGGAGTCCGTGATTCATTCCCTTCAAGGACAGCTTCTGAGTAAAGAAGAAACCAACATGTGCAAGCATCAAGTTTTAATGCAGGGTAAGAGATAAAAATAATTTGTAGCTTTTGAGACACAGCCATAGCTAACCAGTACCTTAAAAGTTCAGCAGGAAAATCTAACCATGGAATCATTAGTTATACACATTAGATGCGCGTTCTGGCTTCAGGGACATCAATGGGAATTTTGCTGTATGATGAAAATTTTTAGTTTTCTTGCATTTAATGGCTGAAAGAAAAATGTTCATTTAATTTATTCATTCTCCATATGAAAGAAATCAGAAGCACAGCAGCCCAGATTCTTAGCTACATCAGAAAAAAAACACACAGTAGAGCTCCTAAGAGTACAAGTAATCTCTGTCTTCAGCTAATAGCAGACCACTCTGAACCAAGCCAGAGGTGTATGCAAATTTTGACAGAAGCAATCAAGCACAAAATTTCAACWGAAAGCAGTGACTGTCCCTCCCATGCCCCCAAAAAGCAGCATGCAGATTAGCATGCGATCTGCTAAATCCCTCTCAYAACAGGTGATCTCTGTCCATTAGGAGGTCCTCTCTTCGCTGAGTTCAGGGTCAGAATGTGCTTTGAAGGCAGAGTAATTGGCCGCACCAGATTTCTCGACTGATGGTCTTATAGCTTTCATTAAATAAACTGATAGCTAAATATATTTATGATACTTGCATATGACTGTGCACTTGGCATCACTGGAGATTTTTTACCAACAGCTTAGATGGAGATGGCAATAACGATGACAGCTGTAACTAGAAAAGGGAAATGGACTAAATGATTTCTTAAGGTCCCTTCTATCCCTAATTTATCTTATTCTGTGAACTTCTTGAAACCACTCAACTCTATTCCCACTGGAGTTTTATTTTTCATGCTCTAGTGCCCTGACAATAACAAATACATTCTAATATTAACTTCATTAGGCCAATTTGTTCTAAGCTGCATTCTGTTTTCAGCACCCTGTAGTAAATGAATGCACTTTTAGGCTTTGAGTGTGAGGGGAATTTGGAATGTGCCACATAAACAACTTGATCAACACAACTTGTTACCTCAATATTTACTATTGAAAGTAGGAGCCAGAGATTCTGTTTTCAGATGTATGCTCACAACCCTCAGGAGAGTGGGATTACAGCAAAGAGCAGAATGTGACTCCTGGGGGATATGTGCCTTTGAACTTTTACTGTATTTCTGTATGCGGTAACAGGGACGATGCCATGAAACAAATGTTTGTTCTGGACAGAGCTGAGCATTAAGTTGAAATTCTGCCTCTTTAAAAATATCAAAATTAGCTTCTGTCAAGAACCAAAATGAAAATTTGAAGTAGCTAGTTCTTTGCATAGGAAAACACTAGAAGTGTGATTCAGAAACTACAGGTCATTTATGTTTTACAGCAGATCCGTACAGAGATGTATTTGTGTCAGACCAGCCCTGTGTCCCAGGTACTTCTGGTACTTAAGTTCATCTCCATAGACAGGGATGTCTGCTTGGACTCCAGCTTCTGTCCTGCAGCACGCGGCAGCCACTGAGCCAGGGAGGCTTTCCTTCAGCCTGTGAGCAAGCGGCAGACCAAGCTGTGCTGCGGGAGACACAGGCCAGCCAGAGAGCTTGGCACATACAAGGGATGAAAGGTGTCAGGACTCAACTCCAATTCCCTTCAGACAATGCATCAAAACAGGGACATTCAGGTTAATGTCGGATTGACTTGAGACAAAATATTTTCTTATTTTTTTAAATTTAGAATTCCTTGATCAGTGTTTTTTGGGGGGGTAAAATTAACACTTGCAAACACTTTCTCTCACTTTGTAGAAACTGTAATGATAATAAAAGCATTCTGAAGGAAAACACCTTGAGAGCTCTATTTCCAGACCTGAGTGTCTTTTCGCTTACAGAGGCATGTTAGACATTGACTTCAGACAAAATCAACAGCACAATCTTTAAAGGAAAGAAACAGGGACTTGGAAGTTTTCATGTCTGTTTTAGGTTGTTCTGTGGCTTAAAAAGATGAAAATTAAAAAAAAAAAACAAAAAACCCCCACATTTTCAAGGATCTGCTAGTTTTGATGGAATTGAACTATCAAAATAGCACCTCCCATTGTATTTTGTTTGCATGTCTGAGTGATGGAACTAAATGGTTCTAAGTTGTATGATACTGTTCAGAAAAGCAGAGCTAGAAGCAGGGATACTTCTGTTTTTCTTGAGAATGAGCAACACATTCCTATAAAAAAATCTTGTGACATCAATATCACAAACTGAAACAAAAATAGACTTCAATGGGACAGAGCTAAATCTGGATGTAAAAATCAATGCCATGCTTTATAATCACCTGCAGTCAAAAGAATAATTCACATTTCTATCTCGTCTGTTAACTGCCAGATAATTGACAATATTTTTCCAGGTCCAAAAATTTTGGATCTGGGACCTTTATATCTTCAGAGAAATTTACAGTCTGGTTATGGCACACTTTGTCAACCCTTCATACATTCAAAACAAAGAGCCAGCAATGTTGTCCTGGAACAAGGAGAAAATAAACACCTTTCCTCCTTGCTTCCTCTTCCCTACATTCAAGCAGCACTAAAAGACCTTGAGCACTGAATCATTTTATCAGCTATGTTAACAGCAAAGATTTTCTCCCCTCAAAGTGGGTATAATTGGAGAGTTCTAAGTCTCCAATCGCAAACAAGCACATGCTGATGTTTACAACATGATCCAAGCACAGGATGCATTTACTGCTGCTGAGCATATATATCTTAGGAGTTTAGACTTATTAGGCAAACACTTTTGCATGCTCTCCTGCGTTGGGGAAGGGTAAGTTTATTATTATCTAGAAAATTTTTCATTACTTTGATCTGCAATTTATAAATTCTGAAATAATTTACATTTAAATGAAGGGCTAAATATTTGCAAAATAGTTTCTTCCCATATAGATAACCACCTTAAAATAATGAATTAGACTTTCAAGAGCTCTTGCTGGTCTTATATTCACCATGATGGAATTTTATTTAATGGAAGCATCAGAAGAATCTGCATAGGACTTCTGAATTGGTTTCCCTGGCAAGTCAGCTAAAAATACTTTCTGCATGATACATTAAAGAAGCAGTAAAGATGAAGATAAATATATCCTTGGAAGAGAGGAGCCATAAGTGGAAAACTTGCTTTCCAAGACTTGTGGTTTCCATGCTGAAAATACTGGCTCTCAGTCTATGCATTCAATTTGTTCTCAGAACACCTGAGCCAGCAACAGGCAGGAGAATCTATTTATCACTACCAAATTGAGCACTGCTACCCTTTGCTTCTTTTTTCCTTCTACTGAAGCACAGAGACATTTAAAATGCAGAGCCTCACCCAGTCGTCCTCATTCAGCTGATTTGGTAACAGAAGGCACAAGATGCAATGCAGGAGGTGGCAGACAAAGAGTATGTACCCAGGTCTGTTTTTCCACAGTAAAGGTAAGCTGACTTGGCTGTGCATTATTTTCCCTTCCTGCTGTTTCCTCTTCAACATCTTCCTGAAGTGATCATATTTACAAACAAAAGATTGAAAACCCTTCCCACTCCATGAGTTATCATTCAGCTGGGTTAAGGGGATCAGGAAATCCAGCTGGGGCACTAATCCCTCGTCACATAAATTAAATTACAACCTTCAGACAAAGCAGCATGTTGCAAGGTGATACCTCCTTCTAAATGCTCCAGTGCAGAATAAGCCTGCCTGCCCACTCTAAGCCATTAGAGATGGCAGGTAACAGCCAAACATCGTTGAGACAGTATCCAGTATCCTACAAGTAAAAGAACCACAGTTCTGCCCTGACCTTATGGGATCCACACAAAGGTAGCTGAAGGATGCAGAAAGGATGCTGTAGACTCTCCTTCGCTTCCACACTACACACCTACCTGTGGCTTAGAAACAAATAGACTGAAGTTTACCAAGTACTGACCTTTTCTCCTGCTTTCCCATCCATGGAATTTTGATCATTGTCTATAAGTATGAGAAAAGTTTACCTCAAATAAATGCCCCTATTGCAAAAGCAATATTAATTTATGTCGGCCTGAGCCAAAGTCAGCCATGCACACCACTCTCTGGTACAGTGTTTTCTTACTAGACTAAGAGTAATTGGTGTAGAGAACTGAGCAGAGGCCACTGCAGTGCCAGGGGAAAAAATGGATGTGCATCCTCTAACCTTCAGAAGACGTCTTAGTAAAGTCCAACACATCTGTATCCAGTTTTCTTTAAGCAGCTTTGGCCCAGTATTATTTTCTGTCAAATCATCAGCTCTTTTAAACAGCACAGCTCTCACCTGCTACCCCTTGCACTTAAAGCACTTTACAACTAAGCTAATAAGTTCATTCTTGCCACAAGCTTGTTCCATAAAATACATTTTTAAAATGCTGTAAAGACATTAAAAGAAATAATAGTGGCCAAAACTATATGCTGGGGACTGGTACACTTGCTAAATTAGCATGCCTTTTCCCATTCTGATGACCTGATTTTCAGCTTTTCTAGTTTTATTTAAATTTAATCACCCAAGTTGAAACTATATATACCAGCTGTCTGTCAAGGATTGATAATTTCTCTTAATTTTAATGATGAAATTTTGTCATAAGTGTTCAGTTATTTCTAAGAACGGGACTAGAGAATATGTTGCTTTGCTGAAGTTAAAAAATGCTGGCAACGCATCCATGAGGAACTTCAAAGTCCCCCTTAAACTGCGTAGAAACTTATTACGTTGTGGGTAGAAGGGCATCAGAAGAGAGGGCAGATCACAGAAGAACTGTCAGTCTGTTTCCCAGTCCTGATGGCAGGCAGTGGTGAGGCAAGAGCTTCTCACATCTGCTGCTGAAGAGCCTAACCAAGCTGTAGGCACAGCAATTAGACTGGTACTCCAGTAAGGAAAGTAACCTTCCCCACTCCAGCCAGTCTCAGCAGGTTCCTCTTCCACCCTGAGAGACAGGTAATGCTCTCTTTCACAGCAGGTAGAAGATGACCAGCAAAAAGAACAGGAAATAAATACAGCTGATAAAATTAAAGCCTTTCTTAACACTTACCAGTGCTTCCATGATACTTTTTCTGCTTTTTGTGAATCATAAATGCAAATTCATAAAAAACAAAAGGTGGCTGTTGGTTTGGAGCAGACCAGCGCTTGTAACGCAGATCTGAATATTTGACTGGAAATGCTGTGCAGAGATAGCATCACCTTATTATCTGTGCCTTTTCAGGTCTGTTTATTTCAGTGCTCTGATCCTGTGTAAGAAAATATCACATGGCATTGTAATTAAAAACTAGGTAACAATATATATGTAGAAAAGAAAGGAATCAAAGTCCAATGGAAACTAATCCTGGAAGCTACTGGCTTTTGAAGATTAATTATGCAACTCTAATAAAACTCATGTCAGGTTTGATTACATAGCTATAATTGACAATTTTGGAAGTACAGTATTTACTACATTTGAAGATACATATATATAAACTGCTCTGTTGTAGTGATTGAATCTGTAGAAACTATGATTTTTCTTGTTAGTGATAAGCGTACATACACACATACACACACTTCCTTCATTAGCCCACTTAAACACTTCAATAGCAATAAAAACAGATCCTTTATCCCAGCTCCACCCTTGAAATCCATATGCTTTGCGACACAATGGTCTTTCAATTAATTGTCATTCCCTTGCCTTATCTACTCAGAGCCTGAATTCATCCCTGGATAAGCTTGTGGCACTACATCTTGTTTGTGAGGAATCCGCTCTGCGAAAACCAAATGTTTAATGGTATTCCCTCTCATTCATCCTCCTCTTTCAAGTCTGGAGCACGTACAGAGGATACCAGGTCTTCTACCAAAATCAGATGCCATTTTCAAGTAGTTTGTAACTGAATGCACAGATAATTCACTATCAGATTCTCTCTCTTACCCATACAAAGAATAATTATTACTTTTTTCCAGCATAAGCAAAGCAATTTAGAGCACTGCTAATATAATTGTCAAGCAAACAGTTCCTTTTCTCCACAACAATCATGAAATCTATGTCAGAAAATGACATAGATTACAGTTCATTTATATTATTAGAAAGTATGAAGAAAACTCTGTCAAAGGCTTCTTTAACAATTGTTCCCTTCTCTTTCCCTTCCCACCATCTCTACCAAATAACATAGTCCAGTTGCTTTAACATCTGTCAATGTGGTTCTGTATTCAATGCCCAAGAGAAAACAGAATACACATTGAATAAAGACAACTCTGTTAATCATAACCTATCTTTCATTATAGCTCTTTCACACTTGTTTTGAGAGCATCTGTTGATTTCTCTAAGCAACAAATAGCAAATCTTTGACATTTTTGGAAAGAAATATAACCAGTTAGTAAAAACGTACTCAGGAACTCGTAATACCTTGTTTCTTGTCTACTTGGATCCCAACAAAGAGACATATCGATACAAAAATACAAATGTGGAGAGTTTTGGCTAAGCCACAGGAGGGAGTTGGTGAGTAGGCTGACAAAAAAAAAAAAAAAAAAAAAAAAATCGTTTTCACTGCTTTTGCAAGGCTGTGCTTACTTATGCTGCTTGCACACACACAAAAAATCACCCTTCTTTTCAGGGAAATTGCCTGGAATTCAATGGAAATTTGAAGAGCAATGACTGTCTACCAGCTCACAACCTCCACCTTGTTCTGAGCACATGGATCACTCTCTCTGAACAGGGATCAGAGAGAACTCTGATCTTCCTCCTTTTCTCAAGGAAAAATGTAGTTTAAGGCAGCATAGGATAACTTGCACTTGGAAAATAACTAGCTTGGACTGAACTTGATGTTTTCTCACTGTGTGGAGGAATGTATGAAGGAAAACCTGGATGAGACAGAGAGCATCATTTTTTCTTAATTGTGCACTGTGTATTTCTACAAAGAGATCTATTTCTGAAATCTGGAAACATTCCCATATATGGAAAATATGGATATATGTTTCTTATGGATGGTATATAGAAGATTGTGCAATGAGCACAATTGAAGTATATACAGATAGAGTAATGACTTTGCAGTTAATGTCAGCCTGATTGCCAAGGTCTTGTAATAAGCTTGACAGTTCATATATCTGACAACACTAGCATGACTGACTCATCAGTGACAACAGTATTCCCTCTCATTCATTCTCCTCTTTCAAGTCTGGAGCACGTACAGAGGATACCAGGTCTTCTGCCAAAATCAGATGCCATTTTCAAGTAGTTTGTAACTGAACGCACAGCTAATTCACAATCAGATTCTCTCTCTTTCCAAAACAATGTGGATCAAAAATGAATAAGAAGAGGCAAGAAGGCATCGTTCTGTGAAAATAAACTCTTACATAATTCAGTTCTTCTGTAAGGTTCATACCTTGCCAAATGCAAGCTGCCCAATATCACCTTAAATAAATTTAGACATGGTTTATAATACAGAGGAACAGCAGAGATCCTTCTTGAGTCTCCCTGAATAAAGAATTTTACACTATAGGCACTGAAGGCTTTCTAGGCCTTCGAAACATAAATCTCTCAATCAGGCACATAAAGAGATCAGAATAATAGTAACAGTAAAGCACAATCCAGCTTGCTGAAGTCAAAGAGACTTCAAAGGGTCCATGGCAAAATTAAGAGTAAAGAGTAGGACTGCCTTGTCTCAAAGACATTCAAAAGAAAATATCTCTTTCTTACTTTTTTTAAGTAGAATGCCTGTGCAATTGTTTCTTAGAACAGCATTCGTATTGTGATTGCTTGTGTAAGCTCTGTTGCGATGCAGTGAGGTGAAACAAGTGCTTGATGGTACAAGGACACTTTCACTGAGCATGAAGAGAGAATGAGACAGACAAATCCATCATGCTTAGCCTGCAGATCCAAGTGCACAAAGCAAAGCATGCTGAAAACCTACCACACATGCAAATAAAAGCAACAAATAAAAGCACAATGGATATGCGTGGTGGGATAAAATGGGGAAAATACAGCATTAAAGACCATCCTTACTGCTCTCAGGAAGGAGTCGAGACACAATGATCAAACTAGCATCTTCAAGAAGTGATGTGGAGCATCCAGTTAGAGATACTGAAGCCTAGGTTTCAAAGTGCTGAAGATGAGCAAGTCAAATGCAGACATAGCATGACAAAAAATGAGCCAATCTGTCTACTGCTGAGAACACAAAACCTAAGTAATTTTGAACTATTTCCAGTTGAATCCCTATTTTCCAACTACTTAAAATTCCAAGGAACTGAATTTTTAGAGTCCCACTCAGCAATAAGGAACCTATTAAATTATATGGAATAACATATGCAATCGGAAGCAGTCACCTTATTTTAACATGACAGCTCCTAAGAAAAATGATAATACAAATCCTATTCTTGCATAAAAGCACTGGAATTATTTTACTAGTTATTATTATGATCATGATTATGTTTATTATACTACAATTTCAGCAAAATAAATTATACAAACAAAACAATGCTATGTAAACAATAAGAAATTAATTAGCACAGGAAAAAACAACTAAGAGCTTTTCTTGTTGTTATTGTAGTCTTTTGTTGTGCAGGCTTAAATTTGAACTATAAAAAAAAAATATTGGGCCTAATACATGTACATAGAAGTTTCTCCAGTACAATTCCGGTAATCCCACTGACCACAATGAGATTAGTTATGTGATAAAACGGGGAGTCAGATGAATAGCATTGGTCCCTAAGCCAATAAAAATACACACAAACAAAATCTAAGAAAATAAAACATAATAAAATAGAACAAAATGGATATTAATAGATATTAATATACATGTTGTAATAATAAATTATAACAATGCCAAGTAATTGATTTTATTAAATGTGCATATATTCAGTGAGTCTGTCCTCTCACCAAGAAAACAACAAAGGAAAAAGTAATACCAGTTTGCCTGCAGTGAGGGAGCTGAGGGAAAACATTTTCTGTCTTCTAACCTTCTTGTTTAAGCTTTGTATTTCTTTAGTTTTCTCTTCCTCAGCAAATTTCCTATCAGCTTTTACTGCCACCTTGTTAGGGACCACATTGCTTTGCTGCAGCCTATTAGATGCATGAAAGGGGAAAATGTGAAAAAGGCATTGAGATCTTGACATATGCAATGGTGGAAGGCCAGCTGAACCCACAGACTACAGAAACAGGTCTGCCAACTTACAGGCAGCATACTGATACCTGTACACAGCAACAACTCTGAAATTGACTTGTCAGTCTGCAGCAGACCTGCAAACTCATAAAACATTTACTGATAAGGTAGTATGCAGACAACCCAGCTAAGGGCTTTTCATGATGCCAGCAATATTGCTATTACCCAGAAGGCATCTTCAAACAAAAAATTTGTATTTAATTGCACACAACAGCTTCACAAGAAAAATAGTGACCGTGGCATATTTTTAGATTTCAGATCTCCTACACTGGGCCATCCAAAGCATTTCCTCATTGCACTAGCAGAAAATATTAAACCTCAAGCAAGAGAAAAGTCATGCTTTACATGTAAATACCATGTCATTTGTCAAGGCCTTTTTATATCTAAGTAATGACCTGGCAAAGTTGAAGAAGGCTGTGTTTTTTYGAATTAGTTTATAGGGGAACTTCTGCAGGGTTATAATAAGCAAGTCTAGAAGAGGTCTCTTCACAACAAGTCTTCTAGCACTGTTAAGTCTATGCCATGAGGATGCCCCTCGTGGTCCAGGTGTGATTTCCCGAAGAAAATTAGAACCGTGTATTCCAACTTGACTTCACTTGTAATTATATCATCCCTAGACTGTCTTCCCTATTTACAGCTACAAGTTATGGCAAGCATTTGTAGGAACTTGCAGTTTTCCTCTGGCTCCAGACACAGTTTATCATGTCCTACCAGAGAAGATCCCATTGCCTATCTTTCTTTGTTGACTTACTCCCACCCAAAATGTTTATCTCACTTTCTACATGTATTGAAGGAATAACATAGTCTGTCTTGTAGCAGAGATGGGGAAAAAAAGGGTTCAATATAACCAATCAAGCTGCCATGGACTAATCTTCCTGTGTCTTGGAAGACACATGCAGACTGTGCACTCCCAAGACCAGGCTGCCCCTCTGGTTGTTTGATTCACAGGAATGCATTGGTTTGCTGCAACTCCCTCTGTTTTATTTTCAGGCCTTTCTCTCCCAGAATTCAGAAAAACTGCAGTAACAAACTTCCAGCATCACACTCACAGCTAAAGTGACATATAATAGTAACTGGAAAAACATTTTAAATAATGAATTACAAACCTCCTTGCCAAAAAATGGCCTGTATTGGATATTTAATGTTTTATTTTTCAAACTGAGAAAAGCCTAGGCAACCAAAAAAAAAAGAAAATTATGACTGTTTACTCCATTCAGTAGATGTTTCATTAAAAGAAGAGTTCTTGCAAATTGCCCAGTTAGGATAATTTCACTAGTAATATTGGCATACGGATCTTCAGAACTTAACTGATTCTTTTAGTCCAGTGTATTCAATTTTTCTCTCACACATACACTCAGAAATCCCATGTTCTGAGATTGTCTGCCTTGTTCTGTCCAGGTTGAATTCTTTGCTGTCTCTTGCAACTTGTGATCACTTGTAGGGCCACTGAATCTCAAAACAGTGACCAACCCACCACTGAAAGTCATTTTACTGAACAAACATCTCCCCATATGTATCAGAATTTCCTCCTTACCTTCCTGTAGAGGTGACATAACAAGCCAGTAGAAAGGATTATCAGCCCCAAGTTATCCACATATTCATTCACCACAAAGTAAGAAATTGTTAAATGGTTATTTTCAACATACAGCCTCTTCCAAACAAACTTATACACATGATTCATTGGCTTGTCCTTGGGATGGTGTCACAGTAGAGCTGATAATAAGCTGTATTTCAAGATCCTACTGTTGACCTTCACATTCACAAAATTTGAGACTAGGCAATTCAGTGCTACAACAGGGTCTATCCCTGACATTATATTTTCATTTGCAATGCAGAATGTACTTTTATTTTCAACAAAACAAGTAGTCTCAATCTGAAAATAACAGCATTTAAGGTTAATCAGGATTTCTTTAGACTGATGCAACTGGAATACCCCACAGACACATTAGATGAAAAGGACTTCCCCAATATCAGCTGACCTTGTGAGGACTATGCAACAACATGATTCCTGGATGTGACTCCTGCTTTGACAAAGAACATGTTTTACTCCTTCCTACTGGTTGATTCTATGAGAATATGAGAGACTACTGCCATGGTCATATCTTTATGTGGTCACCAGATCCAGAGAACCTGGAGAGCTGGAGACACCTCTGTGAAAATTCTGAAGCAAACCTACAATTGAATCTATTAGCTTGAAAGATAACATTCTGCTACATATTTGGTCCCAGGTCCTCCTCTGTTCTTTAGCAGGTGAAAAGAGGACAAAAGCAGGGGGACATGTTGGCACAGAGATCTCCTCACAAATTGGGGTGGGGAGAGGGGAGCAGAGTTCAATGTTCACTGCAGCATACACACACACATATATATATATGTGAATTTATATACACATAAAGGAAAATCTGCAAAGAGCTTCTTGAATACTTTCTGCTGCTGCCATGGGAAGGGGCTGCCTTCTGCGGGCTTCTGAACTAGCAGCGCTGACACTGAGCAGCAGTGCGGGGTCACTTTCACGCAGTCCTTTTGCTAGCCCAGGACAAAATAAGCTGCTCACCTGTTAAAATACTTTTGTATTTTAGTCAGTTGAAAACCTTACCATGCAAATTTCCTGTACTGCAGTTAAGTCCAGATGCATGGAGGGACTTTATGTCCTCTTGGATGACAAAGAGTTTCCACTGCTACTTCTCAGAAGTGTTTTGCCTCTCTAAAGGCTATTTTCAGAAAGATTTGTTTGTTCTCACAGGACATTTCTGTCAGAACTGTGGAAATATGCTTAACCTGCCATGGATAAACTTAATTATAAAGCTTGCTAAAAGCACAGGTTGAAGTCCTACTTGAAACTGGTGCCTACAAGTTTCTGTCTGGCTGGAAAAGTCAGCTGCTTCAAGCCTAGCAGCATTTGCATAACAACACGGTGTTAAAAAACTCATATTTTAACACTTCAAAAAATAAAAAGGTAATTTCTTATGTTTTTCTTTCTATTTCATACTTTGTAGTTTMCTGATCTCTAACTAAAGGATTTCTTAGAAGCTAATTACCAGGTAGACTAAAGCCCTAAGGCAAAGCCTCAAGATTTCTCCTTTGGCTACTGTAACTAATAAACTAGAAATCCTTACCTCCTGTACAGCACTGTTCCCTTACCAGTGTTAGATGGACCTCTGGTGAGAAGCAAGCATCATCATCCTCATTTCACAGGCCTAAGAACTGAAGCACTAGAAGGCATAAACAGGACTGAAATAGTTAGAAGGTAGAAAGGAAGACACTAAGAATGACAGTAAGTCCGTTGTGTCCTGTGAACTACTATCAACGATATCCCTCACATGATATACTGAAACAATGACCATACCACTGTACAAACTGCTTGCACAATTTGCACTAAAATATAGTCTCTTCTACACTAACAGCTGTGTGTAAGATTTACTTACCACACTGACTGAGCATTCACCTGGCTCCTCTGCACTGCACTGCATTCATTTCTCCTCCTTGTTCCTAGCAGGCTTTTTCTGCAGCTAATGCACTGAGACAGATGCTTGGCCATTTAAGGCTTTCCTACAACCATGAAAATTTGGCCTGTGACTTCCAGTGTGGCTGAACCAAAGCTCAATGGCTAAACTTCAAGTCTTAATATAATATTGCCTCCAAACCATGGGAAATTTTCAAATATCAGCTGTTTCCTTATAGCTACAGCTGCTGGTGTTCATTTAATTGCAATTCAGGGAGGGCTGTAATTTGTCAGCCATCCCTTCATCTAAGTTTGTGGAGACATGCTAACACATGTTGGTCACCCTGTTCCTCCTGGGGCAATACATCCTCTGCTGGCTTTCGTCCCCCAGCTCTTGCAGAAATTCTGTCTTTCTCAGAAGAAGTTTCAAAGCATGGAGAAAGGATACACAGAATGAAAGCTGTAAGGGTCAGGTTTATCTTCCATCAGCAATCCTTCATAGTTTTGGGAGGGTGGATGGAAAGGACCCCTCTTATGTTTCAGAAGTCTTTAGAGGAGGGCAGAGGTCTTTCCTTAAGACAGAAAAGCTGATCTGCTGCTGCTTCTTGTCCACCTCCCTTCTTTTCTGCCATGTGTGGTTCCCTGCCACTTCCAGAGTCACAGTCATACCCTGGAGCCCCATGGTATGGAGTGAAAGTGTAATACTTGTGAATATCAGTCATCAGATAACATAGGGTCACAAAAATATTTTAATGAGGAAATGTCAAAAGAAAAATCTGCTTCAGATCCCCCCTATATTTTTGCCCCAGTAACAAAAGAAAAGAAAAATGGCCTCTCTGTTTTCCACTCATGCAGCCCTATTAGATAGGGAGGCT
Organism: Phoebastria nigripes; assembly: GCA_035582835.1. NCBI lineage: Eukaryota > Metazoa > Chordata > Aves > Procellariiformes > Diomedeidae > Phoebastria > Phoebastria nigripes. Next base: position 15,357 of record JAYKAV010000222.1, on the reverse strand, counting down.
GTTTTTAATTCCTATGTGACCCTAGCTGCCAGCTAACACTTTAAACTTTTGAACAGTTTTACTAAGCCTTCTAGAAATACTTTGTTTCCCAGTCTTTCTGAAAAATGTAAACAAGTATAACTCAATGGCACAGTTCCAATGCGACATCTTATACTCCACCTATGCTTATCCTAAATTTCGAAGATCCATAGTAACCCCAGCAATAAACATAGTACTGAGTATGCTGCAGAAGTTAATTATCAGAACCTAATTACACAATTTTTCCCAAATATTCTGATTTTCTGTCAGTTGCAATTGGGCCATTACAGGTATATATTCTCCCAGATGACAAAAGTAAACATGTGCATTAAATTGCAACATGATTTTGCTAGTACAGGCTAGAATCCCGGTACTCTTGGATGAATTCAGCATCCTTTTTCTTCTCCTGCTCTCCATTTTTTTCTCCAAATCCACCTTCATCTTCTGATTTCTTGACCTCTGCCATTAGTCAGTACTTGTCTATCCCAACAGCAATGCAATTTGCATATTTTCCTCTGTACTGCAGCCCAAACTGCCTGCCAGAGAATAATGTTATCATCCCTTTCAAAGACAAATAATATCTGTGAAATCATTTCAGGAATTAGGGTTTCCTATCCTCCCCTCCAATTTCTTATGCTCATAATACTGAATAGGTAAGGTATTTGGGGCATAGAGGCCACTGCAAATGGCCTTCCCTTGATTATTTGGAGATTGCTATTATTATTATTATTATTATTATTATTATTATTATTATTATTATTATTATTATTATAATATAGGTTCTGAAAATGCCCCAAGACCTAGTTGTGGAGCAGGACTCTATTAGAAAAAGCAATACTTAAATACAGACTGAAGTGATGTCCCTATCACAAAGACTTTACAGTCTACAAAATAAGACTGTCAAGAATAACTACAATTCCCCAGATCTGTACAGAAGAGGACTGCCTGTTAAAAAATCATGAGTCATTCCCTAGAAAATGGTGAGGCTGTCTTAAACATCATGAGATTTTAAAAAACTATGAAAGATGAGTTCTGCTTGCCTTCAGAGCATTTACAGTGCTTTACCATTATATTTTTCAACTTTTTCTTCACACTCTTTTGGGCTAGACTCTTAGTTTACAACTGGATGTTAATATTCTAATGTGTTCAGGCAACTAAAAAAGCTGAGGCTTAGACACAGCCCGCTAATACTCCAAGTCTTGTGATAAAGCTCCTGGTGACAAATTGGCAATGCAATGATTGTTTAGCTCTGGCTAGAAAGGATGTCAAGGGCACCGAGCATTTTCAAGCTCTTGAAATAAGCCAAAAGGTCAGATCATGTGCCTGTAACGCATTTTTGAGAGCATTCTGAATGCTTTTCTCCACTTCACCCTCCAGATCTTTGGATATGTAAGTTAACCTATTTCCTCGAACTTGCTCAACGTTCTCCAAATTAGTGTTCACCCACTCACCCATTTCAATGTGTTACCAAGAGAGTTGAGTTTTAAAATAATTTTGTCATTTGCTATCATTATCTTCTATCAAGAAAGTGTTCTGCTTCATTATGTCTTCATTAAAATAAGTCTCCAAATGGCGTGTGGGTGAACAGAGCCCTCCAATTCCATTTATGCCATTTGTGAAGAGTGGTAAAGAGCAACTGTCTGCAAGAATCAATAATTTTATAATTACATATGTGTTAGAGTAGCTACATGTATGATGTATCACATAATGAGTCATTCTGCAGAACTGCTGGAGCAGCAGTAGAATATTATCCTATACTTTGCCCTTTGTTTATTGCTGGAGCAGCAGTAGAATATTATCCTATACTTTGCCCTTTGTTTACTGTCACCATATATTAATGCATATGCACTTTGCACACTATGCAGATAAAACAATGTTACTCCAACATGGCAAGGCAATATCATCATCTTCATTTGGGGAACAATTTATTATTCTACTAATAAAATGGTATTTGTTTAACATGCCTTTACATCTCAGTTTTTCAAGATGATAAGAGCTGATTGTCAGTATAGTGAGGATCCAGCCTTCTCACAGGGTCCTGGAGGTCAGATGCCAGTGCTACTGTGAAGTAACTCTTGCTCTGAGGTGGAGATGCCTTGTAGGTATTGGTGTGCCAAAGAGCAATATTAAATACATTTTTTCTTTTGCAACAGCCAATAGCAAGTCACATCTGCAAACAATAATGCCTGATCTACGGCCCAAAAATCTTGGAAACATGTATCAGGTCCAGTTCAAATTCCTGTTAGTCATTTGCCTTAAGCACTGTACATTTCTGACTCAGCAGGTGGCAAGCTATGGCAGAAATCAAAAGGTCAGCCTCCACTCCAGACTGCAGATGTATTTATCTTCTCTACCTGATCCTATCTTACTCACATCTGGACCTATCCGTCAGTTGAGGACAGCACCTTCATGAATTTCTATGAACATTTAAAAATCGGTTACTGAAGACAAGTTTGCCCATGAGGAGATCATCCTTCCACACAAACCTCATCCCTGCCATGCTGATATTATCTGCTAGGCATTTTTAAATGCTTTGCAGAAACTCAGAAATTTTTAATCATCATGCAAAATGGATTAATTTATTATTACTACCAGAACTCCTTCTCACATGAGGCTAAAGAAGGGTGCTGTGAGAAATATGTGTTGTTCATATTCATCCTTGACATTTTATGTAACTAGGAAGGAAAACTGTTGCATTCATGTTGGTCTAGCTCTTTTCATGGACACCTAATTGGCTAAATAATTAAGAAAAAGGAAGAAACATTTTTAAAACCATTACCACAATATGCATCTGGATTTACACAGCTGCTGGTTCATGATCACTTCACAGCTATGTCATCATACTTTCTAGGCAAATGAGAACTGCTGGACTTTTTAAAACATATCTGCCCTTGATGACTTTCAGAGCATGGCTTTCCTTCAACCCTCTGTAAATAGTACATAGCTACCATTTAAATCTCGATTTGTGGAACACATTTTTATGCCACCTTCCCACTCTGCTTGCCTACCTTCTTACAACATAAAAGGTCTGCAGCCAGGCAAACCTACAAGCATTGTATGAAATGTTTACACTACCTAAAACAAGAAAGAAAAAATTCAAAGCATTTCTCACTGATAGGAATTCCTTTAATTATCACATGGGCACGGTCTCTTTCAGCTTTCATCAAAATCTGTGACAATATTCACAGTATTCTTAGTGGGAACAGGAACACAACTTAGAAAAAAATAGAAGTGATCTAGAACATAGTGTTCCAGATCCAAGGTTTTAAAAGCATAACGGGTGCACCATTATCAAGGAATTCTAATGTTTTATCATTACTCTTTTATGTTAGTTGGACACAGGTGAGTTCTTCTGATCTCACAGTGAAAAATGGCTGATAAAACACTAATGTTTAGTTGAGATAGAACAAAACTGGGTTTTGGTAGAAAAAAGATATTCAGCATTAAAGGGCTATAAACTAGCAAATAAAAATCCCATCTTCAGCTGTCATCTTCCTCCCAGCTGTGATCCCATTGACTCCGACAAAGGTAAAAAATCCCATTGATCTGGCACAGGATTTCATTTAATTAAAAAAAAAAAAAAAGGAAGAAAGAAAAAAGAAAACCCTCCTCTCCTTGTTGATTTTAGGCCAAATCCAGACCATTTTACCTACAAGGAATGTATTTTGACCAATAACTCCACAATTCTGAAAAAAACTCAGTTGAGGAAAATACAGAGAAGAATGACTAATTTGATAAGGTTTAGAGTGTCTTTGGTAAGACAGCAGAAAAACCTATGCAAACAGAAGATAAAGCAGCTACTGGCAATCTTACTGGAAGTTTTAAGTAGATAACAAGGATCCCTCTGCGTATTCAGAACCAGCTACTGGAATAGAAACAGATATGCCTTTAAAATTGAAAGGGTTGGTTGGATTAGTTAAATACACCAATACGGGATCTGGTAGCTTAAATCTAACCTATATTGATTAAACAGGATCTCCATGTGCAAAGACATTACTGCCATGAAACAAGTATCCCCGCCAAAAATAAAAACCAGCACCCCATCAGCTCTGCTCCTGGGGACAGTCAGAGCATCTGCCAAAGAGGTCTTGTTTATTTATTTTACAGGTCAGCTCAGCACCAGAATTTTTTTTTTTTTTTTTTGGCTTACCCAGCTATATTACATAGTGTATATGGCAGTTAAACTTTGAGGTCAGGAGGCACAGGTTCCAGGCTATAAGGAAAAATCCTGCAATTTTGGGTGCTTAGTTACAGTATTGTATTCTTGCACACATAAGACACAGCTTTGTGCATTTCCTTGAGCCTCATTTGGCTCTTCACTGAACTGCATCCAGAATCCCACTTTTCATTTCCGTCTCTAATTTCAGCCTTCATATTTGGCTAGAAAGCTAAAGAGTGGAACCAAAGCAAGGCGACTTCGCTAATAGGCTAATTCCGGAATTCAGAGATAAAAGCATTGTGCTTGATGGCTCATGCTTAGTTAACTCCATAAAGATCTTACTCTTCAACTTACTGTATTCCAAAGACAAAAGAATTTCAGTTACTTTAATGATAAAAGAAGCCAGTGCAGCAACATGGTCCAGTGCCAAAGGATGACAACTGGAAATGTTCACAGTACTTAGAAATACTATCCTTTTTATTGGATTATTTTCTCATTAAAATGAGATATATTAGACAGGAATTGATTACTCTGTGTTTTGAAATTTTGTATGTGCTCCCTGGCTTTATGGTCTTAAAAAACAGTTGCAAACTTCCCATCTGGTGRATTGGCCTCAAATAAAAAAAGCAAACTCAATTATTCTAGCTGCATTCTAGGTAGATTATTAGCACCTGTTTTTTGAAATCTTTGCTAAATACTGTTGTTTTATCAAAGCATTTAAAAAATGCAATACCCACAATTTCAGCATTTCCCTGTGATGTGATTTCTTATCTATGGTCACTATAAACTATGAGGAAAAGACACTTCATTAGTTTTCTATGGATCAAATCAACTGTCACCAAAATTTATACAAATGATAATAATAGGCTGACCTAGGTAGACAAAGTTGAAGGACTAAATAAGTAAAACTCAATTGCTTTTTCCTCTTTTAACTACAATCTGTGAAGGAATTTTTTAGGGAGTATGAAGAGGCAAGCTTCCACTTGCTACACTGTGCACTACACTGTGCTGTATATGTTCCTGTAGGACCTCTCTGCCTCTCCCAGCACTGAAACACTCAAATGCCTCAAAAAGTTGAAAATATTCCTAGCCTGTGAAATTACTTGCTATGTTCATAAGTAATTCACTTAAAATGTTGTTAAGACAGTTCTACAAATTGGAAATGAATGTTGAGACACAGGGCTACATACATATCAGGTCACCATGTGGTAATAACTTGTCAATGTAATAGTTATTTATGCATGATCCTAGGTCTACAACAAAGTAACCTGGATTAGCTTAGCCTTCAAGAAAAAAATCATACATGTATGATGATGATGATGACATAATGCATGTCACTTTTTCCCAGGCAAATGTTCAGATTTTCAAGACTGATTCCGCTGTATGTTTCATTAACATTAAAAAAAATATAAACACAAAAAATAAAACCATATTGTCACACATACAATCTTACCCATGATGTACTCTAAGAACTGTGTAACAGTGAGCAATATAGCTAAAGAATGTATTCCTATCATCTGTACACATGAAGTGTATTGACACTTTTTCACACAAGCATTCTATTCATTTCATAGTTATTCCAGGATGTCTCAAAATCACACAAAGCTAAAAATGGTTTAAATAGAATTTAGATTTTTGTTTGCTCGGCAGCTGTACTTGGTAGCTGTACAGGCAGCTAGTCTCCCGAAGTATTAGTTCTTTTGGTCTTTTTCCATAGCTGAGTTCATTTTTAAAATAACTTCAACATTTCAAGAATGATCCATGGGCTCAGGCTACCTTTAATTCTTTTCCATTTTATTGGGGCACTTTTATTACAGTTTTTTCTTTTATAGCTCCCCATACAGAAACTGCCAGCTTGACTCTACATCCAGGATCAAAGCCAATGTCTGTCATTCTATAATAGGAAGATCAGATTAAAAACAGCTTGCTCATCAGGATGTTTAAAACATCTCTATGTCACCTCCCTAAGTCTTTTTTAAAATGCTTCTTTAAGTTTCTATGGATGCTATAGGTTATCAACTTTTTTTTTTCAAGGTCATGTCTATGGAATTACATTTGCTGACGTGAAAAAAAGAAAGACAAATTATTAAGAAAAAAGCCTAGAATTTTGGCATGCTTTTTTTCTTAAATATTTTTAGGGACAAAACACTAGCAGAAAAGAACAGAAACATTGTACTTTGACAGGAAACAAAAAGTATGTATATGTCTTCAATACAATTCAATATATATTGTTATACTGTTGCAGAACATGGAAATAAGATATGTCTCTAGCCTTCACAAGTTATATAGCATAATTGTATTATGTTTTTTTTAAGGTTGCACAACTCTTCTAAGATATTGGAAGCTCCAGGAAAGCATATATCAGCTACAATCACATTGCTTTATACCAGTAGGAGGGCATTTTTTTGTGCTAAGAGTGCTGCAGGAAATTCCAGCTCTTTCAAAAAGGTACCATGAAATCCTTAATGTGAAAAAAGGATACTTAAAGCATTAAGAGAAACACAGAAACCATGGAAACTCCATGGAGGAAGAAGTAAACTCTAACTTAATTTCAGCTAGTTTTCAGGAACCACTGCAGTTATTTCCTCTAGCTCACCAAAACAGCTCAAAAGAAAAGCAGAGTAAGTTTTAAGAAGGGATAAATGAGAAAGTTGAATAGACAGAAAATTAAAGGAAGGCCTGAACTCTGAAGTTGTCTTGCAATTGATTTTGTTGCTACTGTCCAGAGAGGCACCACCTCCCCACCTTGTGGGAGAAATCAGACCTTTTACTTACTGAAAGCAAGACCTGAGATTCCCAGTATATGTGGGAGGAAATGAGAAAAAAAAAAAAAAAATTACACTCTGTGGCAGTGAGAACCAAGGCCAGATTGCTTCTGGACAGGGTAAGCCTGATCGTGCCCACCCTGAAACTTCATTGCCTTTTTCTTCCTATACCTCTTCAACGCCACTCATACTTTGCCACATTTCTGTACTGAAGTCTGGACATAGTCATGGTGGGTTTTTTCTGTTTCTTTGCATTAGTTATTTTTGGTTTGCTTTTTCTGTGGCTTTGTAAAATGGTAGTATGCCAGCTTTCCTTTTAAGTGGTCTAGAACCTTTTATGAATTAATTAAACTAATGTGATACTTACTCATCTGCTTCCTTTCTACCACTAGGCTTCCTTTTATTTTTTAACTAAATTTTCCTGGTGATGACAGATGTAGACAAACTACTGCAGTTGCTCAACACATTTGAAAAATAACGCCACTTTTTTAGGAGTCTCTCTATAAATTTATGCAGCTGGTTCCACGTTTTAGCTCTTGGGATAGATGATGGCTCTTGCTTCTCATCCAGGTGGATTTCAGTGCTCTTCCCTGTCTCAGCAAGGTACATATTTGTCTCTTTCCCCACACGGTCACCCAGAACAGCCAGATCCATGTGAAGAGGAAATGTGACAAGGTTTCAATTGCAGTTTTTGCTGATCTACCCCAGGCCTTAGTACCTGGTCATCACAGACAGAAATCATGCAAACTTCACTAGCGTACGTTTTGGAATGGATGGTGTCAAGTGTAATTAAATAACTTAAATTAAACTTTCATTCTACACTCTCCTTCATGTCATTCAGCAAGACAACAGCAGTCTTTTTTTTTTTTTTTGCTTACATTTACCAATTGATCTCCAAGTTTGAAGATCGTAATCAACAGGTTTATAAACAGATATTGAAAACCCTACCATAACACCACAGGGAATTGGGTCCCAATATTACGTACACCTTAATCATGCTTATGGGTGGGGAGGGGGAGTTGCRTGGAGAAATAAATGCTTCTTCACAATTTTGGTGTTTAAACTTAGCAGGATAAAACCCCAGTGGGAAATCCTACAAGCCATTTCTTTACTCTCTAATCCCAATTTTCCCACCAGGAGTACCGGGCAGAATACTTCCCCTTAATGTTTAACCAGAGGTTATCCCCAGCGCAACCACGGGTGGCTTTCCAGCAGCCACCAACTCCAAGACCAACTCTTCTGCCTGGAGGTGTGGGCCTCCTACACCACCCTGCAGAGCATGGAGGTTGCCTGGCAGGCGCTGTGGTGACGCAGGCCTTGCCATGGGACAACCTCCCCTCTGGCATGGGGGTTGTCAGGCTCCGTGGGGGCTGGCTCACGTCTCTGGCACAAAAGCCAGCGGTCCGGCCCGGCCTGGGGCATAAAGGGCACAGGAGTAGGGAAGGAAGCTGGGGCAGTGGCATTTGGGCATGGCACCCCACCAGCCACGGCGGCAGGTTGTCAGGCTTTGGCAGGGCCCACCAGCCACCTTTGCTCCTTCGTCCCCTTGCCCTGCCCTGCCGCCCGGGGCTGGTGGAGTCAGAGGGGCGAAGCGCTCTGGGCAGCGGCCCCGCGGGGAACGCGGGGGGGGCCCTACCCTCCACCCTCCCTGGCCCGCGCCCCAGGAGGACGCTGTGCCCCATGCACAGCTCCGGCGGGCATGTGGGAAAGGCCAGCAAGGAGAGGTGACCGGCAGCCAGGCCTCACCCCGCGGGCCAGCTGGGCGGGCTGGGAGGCAGCGGGGCTGGGGGGACAGGGAGGCGGAGGGCGTGCAGCGGGGTGGGTAGGGAGACAGCCGGGCGGGCGGGCGGGCATGCCGGGGGGCGGGCGCAGGGCCGGGCTCTCCCGTTGCCAGGTGAGGTGCAACGTCTCCGCCTCCCCTCTGTAAGCGCGCAGCAGCGCGGAGCGCACGCAGGCAGGCGGCTCGGCTCGGCTCGGCTCGGCTCGGCTCGGCTCGGCTCGGCTCGGCTCGGCTCGGCTCCGCACGGCGTGGAGCGCCCCAGGCCCATTGCCCCCCCTGCCGCCGCCGCCCCGCGCTATGGCGAAGGCGGGCAGGAAGGGATGCAGCTGCCCGGGCTTCCTGAGGAAGAACTGGCTGCTGCTCAGCACGGTGGCCGCCGTGCTGATGGGTGAGTGACGGGGGGAAGGCGGGCGGCAGGGAGGGAGCGCGGCGCCGCCGCCCCCCGCACGGCCTTGCCCGGAACGTTACGGCCCTGCCGGTCGCAAGGCGGGCGCGGCGCCAGACCGGGGCCCGCGGTGGAGCGCCGGGCAACGCCAGCGAGGGGCGCTCCGCGGCCGCGGGACCGGACTGCGCGGTGCGGGGCGATCCGCGCCCCTCCCCGCCCCCCGATCCCGCCCGCCATCGGTGCCGTGGGAGGCTAGCGGCTCTAACGGCAGGCAACGGGGGCCGGCTGCGCTCCCCCGACGGCGCGCAGGCCGGCTGAGGTGCTTCGGGGCCGGGGCGTCGCGTAGCCGTGGCCGCGGGGAACAGGTCCGCAGTGGCACGGTGCCGTGGCGGGCGGTCTAAAACGGGGTTTCGCGTGGGTAAAGGCAGCGCCCCCCACCCTCGAGCGATCAGGTCGGCAGCGGGGTGCCGAGAGGCGGGGTGCGCGGGGCCCTCGGGGCCGGGCCTCCCCGCCGCGTGCGTCCCTCCAGCCTGTGCGGCAAAGATCTGGTAATTAGTGGGGTAAAACCGTGTTATGAAAAACCTGCACCGGCTGAGTGTGAGCCCTTCGTGCATGGGTGCTGCGGGTCTCCACGGCCGACTCATGGCAGGCCGTGCCCCGGGCCGCGTTTGCACACCTTGGGGGGACGGCAGCATGCTCAGTCGGGACTGGCCACGGGGGAACAAGGCAGACTCAGGGCGCCTTCGGTTAGTCAGCCGGCCGGAGCCCTGCTGAGGTGGAGGCTGCTGGGCAGGAGAGCGTTGGTAGTGGCTTTGGGGTGCTTCTGATGGCCTAAGCAAGCAATGCAACCGGAAAAATTTGGTAATACCACCCAGCTTTCAGTGGGGTTTTCAGGGGTGTCATTGTAAAGATAGGAGGATTTCTCCTCTGCTTGCCGACAAGTTTCTGAAGGAGGAGTGAGTTGAACGCCATCTTATTAAGAATAGGTGGGCAAAAGGGCCAGGAGAAGCTGTCAAATGACTTGGCTGAAGAGACTTTTCCATAGGATGTAATTTTGGTCCTATCACACATCCTTTTCATTTTCTCCTGGTGATTATTTTGATGCTAAGCAAGCAGAACTTCTTTTGCCTTACTGCTCCTTCCAGAGAAGTGCTGCTTTAAGTACTTCATTAACAGCACTTGCTGTTTGATGGGTCTCTTTCAGATGACTTTTCTGGTGATTTGAATTTTGGCTGGAACATATCTATTTCTGTGCGTGTTTGTTCAGGAGAGAATTATTCTTTGGAATGCCACCCAGCTATTTATAAGCTGTGATTGTGAGGTGTACGTTCGTATACATGTGTGTTTTTCTCCACACGTTCAGTATTTGAAAGATCTCAGTTCTTTTTCACCTCTTTAGTAAGTGGAAAGATTTTTGTGAGTTCTGTGTACCAAGTGCTAAGGGCTTGCTTTGAAAATCTGGCTGTAACAACCGGAGGAGTCTGTGTATGTGTCTCTGTGTGTACAATTTCTTTTTCATGTACTCCTGTCAGGTACACTTCTATGAGTTGACATACTTACTTCCCAGAAGTAAGACTTCCACAGAAGTGGTTAAGAAGTATTCCCCTCTCATTATCTTCAATGAATGTAGGTAGAACTGAAGTGTGTGTGATGTGATCCTACAAGCTCATCATTCTGAAATGAGATTTCCCTGAGAGCCACAGAGCCTGGCAATGTGGGAACTGTGGGGACAGTTTGACCCTAATCCCCCTAATACCCAATGGGAATTCACAGTGAGAGAGTGACAGGCACCCAAATACCTCCTGTGTCTTTGGACTTCTCTACCTGCTACACGGTAATTAACAGTCCAGAGCTCAGGGGAGCTCTGTAATATGGCAAAGAGAGTCTTCATTAAAATTCCATGAGCTTTGGACCAGATTACATTTTGCAAGTAGCTATGTTTCTGCTGCATTTTCATTATTTCTTGGAGGTGAAGTAAGTTACACAAGGAGAACAGTGAAACCCTTGTAAGGATGGCTCAGTTGAATTGTATGTTATCTTTTTATTACAGCTTGAGGCATGTTTGTAATATACCTGGAGTCCACAAACCCTTCATAATTAAATTTACATATTTATTATTTTTTAATATACACTGGGAAATTGCTATGAGGTTTATTAATCTACTTAGTTTGGAGGAACAATTTAGCATTCATGAACAGAAGAGTATCACTTATCATTTTGAAAGCAGAAAATATGTTTAGACTTTTCAGAAAAGTATGCATGAGTGAGGAGTGGAAATATTGAATGCCACAAGCTGTGGAAATGTACTGTGAAAGCTGTCCAGCTGTGCTGCAAAGTGCCTGATATTCCAGCACTATCATATGGAATCATGATTTTTGCTCATCATTATCAGAGCATCCTAGTGAGATATGCATATCTTTGCTAGTACCCTTACTAAACTGAAAAGTTTTCCTGATTACTTGTTGTGCCCATCTCTGACAAGAGGAGACAGAAACAGACAGAAACCCGTCAGAATTCCAAACACTTCTTCCTTCAAGAGTAACTATTTTGTGTGTTATATTTGAAGCATTCAATCATTTGCCTGTCATTTACATTTTCAAAAACATTAGAATTTCTTTTATAGCAGTTGGGGGGGAAATTATTTAACATCTGTACACAAAATATCTTAAGAATGCGACATCTTTTTGGTGAAAACACCTATATGTATTATTCAAAGAAAACAAAACTCAAGACTCAAGAGGTTATTTTTCTTACCTTAGTAGAGACTCTGTTTCAGACCATCAGACTGATGTGGAGAGATCTATGAACTCAGATTTGGAGTCTGAAATTGACTGAATTTCAGATTCACGGATAATTCTGAGCCTTGGGGTTTGTATACTTTCAGTGATAGATTTGCCTGAATACTGGGCCTGAGAAGTGAGTTCATTGTTCGTTAGTTCTTGATGCATACTTAGGGCATGCAGCGGGTCATCTGTGCTGACCAGCAACTCAGAGGGGAGGTTTGGGCTCATCTGCGTCTCCCCTGTCTCACTGCCCTTCTCTAGGAGGCAGAGGGGCAGGAGAGTAGCAGCCTCATGTAGGTAACTGCGAAAGGAGCGGTATCTTGCATCTTTTTGCTCCGCTGGCCTTGCTGAGCCCAAAGCAGCTGAGCTAACAAAAGCAGTTTAAAAGTCAACTTACTTCAAGTGCTTCTTCAGCCTTTAATAAAGTTATATTGCTTCCAGCTTGTACAATCAAGTCAAAATAAACCAGAAATATCCCTGAAATTTACTCACCCTGAAACAGGTTTCCAAAGGACAATTGCAAAGGGAGAGTCTAAGTCACACTTCATAGGATTCTCATAGGGCATCTATTTTTTATCATCGCTTTGTCTCGAAGAGGTCACTGCTGCAACGCAACCATACCAGTCATGAAGGTAAAAGGCTGATGATGTGTAAATACTTACTCATTTGTTAGTCTGTGGGTCATAGCCTAATAGCTTGTAGTCCTGGGCAATTCTTCAGCAGAACAGCTTTTTTCTTACAGTGGAAATTAAAGTGTAAGTGATTTGAGTGGTGCATATGGTCTCAGGCATTGAGTTGCAGTAGCACACTATACTAAAGCAGAGATCTTTTTACGTAGTCAGTATATGCAAGTAGGTTGCAATTTTTTTGAATACTCCTATTTTTCAATCTGTTAGACCAATATCTTTTGGTAGTCGTTCTGTGGTTGGGGAACATGATTCTGAGGGATTCAGTCTGCATAAATTTGCACGTTACAAGTAGTTCTGTTTGCCGCTTAATGGGATGTCTGTCTTGTCACTTCCTAAGCAAATTCAGAACTTCAGATACCTGTGAGCCTGCCTGTGACTCTGAAGTGTTTTTTTTTCAACAGCACATGTGTGGGACACTGAAATTGTTCAGATATTCATGAGGAAGATGTGAGAAATGCAATATTGAGATCGATATAGCCACCAACCATAAGAGCCTGCGAATGGAGGGTGTCCTTTCTTCAGCCAGACGTAGATCTTGTTTATCAGAGGTTTGATGTACGTCCTGTTTCCGTGTGAGGCAGTGGTGAACATTTTTGTGCTCTGCTGTTAACTTCCTCCTTCATTCTCCTCTTCGCCTATACACGTGACTCTCGGCGCTCATACAGTACACCTCAGATATTAAGAAAAACGCGGCTTTCGTGTCACTGCCGGGCGGGGCGGGGCGGGGCGGCGGGAGCTGTCCGAGGTGGCTGCGGGGAGAGCCCGGGGACAGGGCGGCCGGAGGACAGGCGAAGTGCGGAGCTGCGGGAATCGGGAGTCGGGAAGCGGTGGTGGGAGGCAGCGGTGCAGTGGCTGAGGGAGGGAGGGGGTGGGTGGACGTCTCCAGCATGCCTGAATACCTTATTTTTGCACCTTTGAAGCGAAGGGAAGTTTATTCAGTCTCTGCAGGATCAGACACCTTGCTTGTGCCGTTCTCTTGTTGGAAGATTGAGGCTAGCATCAGACCTCCTTTTCTCCCTGCATTTGAGAGCGAGATTAAAATATACATAGTTTCTGTCTGTAACACCAGCATTGCAGAAACTTTGAGTGGTGCAGCTGTAGCTATTTGCCAGGATTTGATGAGTGCAGCAGCCACCGGAGCTTCTGTTTTGTGCTTTATGATATCACCCCAGCAGTCCATATGCCAAAAATTTATTCTTTTTAATTTTAATGAAAATTATTATTTTGTATTATAGTATTAAGTAGTAATATGTCCCTATAAGAATATTTTTTGTTCACAGGTCTGTGTTTAAAAAAATATTATCAGGTGCATTCAACACCTGCTAACCATAGCTAGAAAGGCTAGGCTCCCTCTGTAATCAGATATGAGGGGATTTAACAGCTGCTTTTAAAAGCACTAGTTCCTTTAAAATTCATCCAGGTCAGAGCAGTGTCAGCACAAGTTCCTTTAAAATTCATCCAGGTCAGAGCAGTGTCAGCACATGTTAGCATTACTGGAAGCCCACCAGCACATTCTTACAAGAATGAATGTCTTCCAGGGTGAAGACAACAACAGAACAATTAGTAACATATCATGCTATTGACGGCCTCTCAACATGCAGAAGGCCACCCTGAACCCAGGGAGCTCACCATATTCCTGAAGGTGGGAAGTTTCTTTTGCAAATGTAGCCTGCAGCCTCTAAACCCCATAAACCTATAAAGTCTTTCAGTTTCTCTCAGTAAGTTGTTTCTGTCTCTGACAAGTGTAATTTAAAAATAAAAAGCCCATTCTGGATATGGAGTAAGTTTTCACTGTTTTTCATTTCCACCTCCTCTTACCTTTACCAAAAAATTGCCTATTAGCTTAGTTTAGGCTGTCTTCGTACCATTTCCCTTTGCTTGCACAATACAATGTGAAGGTTACAGACAATGAGGTAGATTAATTGCCTCTTGAAATACACTAGCAAAACCAGAGCTCTTTTCTTCACAGCAGGAAAAATATTAAAGGGAATATACTAAAGCAAAGGAATTATTACCCTGTCAGTTTCTGACAAGTATAGTTGTAAAGCAAACATCTGATTCCTTTCTTGAATTCTGAAGCATAACATTTTATTAATTTGGAATTTATAACAAGAGAAGACCAGACATCCTGAATCAACTGTGGTAGCATGGAAATTTAACAGAAGACTCTGGTTTCTTCCTGGTTTGATTTAGAGCAGCATAGATGATATTTGTGACTTTTTATGCCTCTTTAGACAGTTGTGATGCTTATCTGTCTGTTCTTCTCTTCACACTGCATACAACTCGATACAGGATGGGATCTGTTCAGGAATGTGTGAAATTCAGTGTCGTGGTTTAACCCTGGACAGCACCTAAACACCACGCAGCCGCTCGCTCACTCCCCCTGCCTCCGGTGGGATGGGGGAGAGAATCGGGAGGGCACGAGTAGGAAAACTCGCGGGTTGAGATAAAAACAGTTTAATAACTGAAATAAAACAAAAGTAGAACAGTAATAATAACAGTGGTAACAACAACAACAACAACAATGTACAAAGCAGGCGATGCACAATGCAATTGCTCACCACCCGCCGAACCGACGCGTGCCCGATACGAGAGCCCGTCCCTGGGACCCAGAGCCCCCCCCACTTAGTTTTTATACTGAGCATGATGTCACATGGTATGGAATACCCCATTGGCCAGCTGGGTCAACCACCCTGGCTGTGCTCCCCCCGCCAGCTTCCCATGCACCTGGCAGGGCATGGGAGGCCGAAAAGTGCCCGGTGCAAGCACCACCCAGCA
>JAYKAV010000210.1:0-164971 GCA_035582835.1 Phoebastria nigripes | reverse complement strand
GTCAATGGTGAACATTTTTTTTTCTTTTCTGTGTTTTTCATCTTTTGCTATATAGATATATCATTTCATTTTTTGTCATATGCATTCATTAAGGAATTCTTTTTTTTTTTTTCCTAAGTTTTTATTTGTGCTTTGCATCCAACATATCCTTAATTTTTTGTTGTGTCTTTTACAGGATGTGTGCGCTACACTGGTATATAATTCCATCTTCCTCTATCTATTTTAATATTAAAATAGGAAAATTAACCTTGTTGGAGTATACTTATTTCTGTACACTTATTTTAAGTATTCTAACTATGAACTTTTTCTCCATTGTTTYGTGGTTTTGGTTTGGGTTTTCTTTTCCCCCTTTCTTTGTATATATTAATCTTTAATGAATATGTCTTTCCCTTTCAGAGTATAATGAAGCACATCTTTTGCCAGGTAAATCTATAAAAGTGTTTATAATCTGAATATAAACCAGTAATATCACACATAAATATCAGCATCTATCATACCTTGTCTACAAGTGACACTGTTTTTCTTCCAAAAAGAAGTAAAATACAGCTATGTTAATGTTTTATATGATTATCTTACTCCTTGACTGCAGAAGAAAGATAAAATCAATTAATTCCAATTTKTCATTTACTTTTCTTTGGGTTTTGCTTTCAGCTACAGCTGTATCTCCAAGAACTGGGAAGTTCACATTGAATTTCACCATAACTAATCTCCAGTACTCTAGTAGTCTCAGAAATCCATATTCTGCCAAGTTTAGTGCTACAGCAAGAGTCCTGACTACTCTGGTTAGTGTGATGTATTCCTATTTATTTTTTCTGTGTGATATTGTGCTCATCTAAATATGGTTAACTTGTGAAACACCATTCTTTTTCAGCTSGATCAGCTGTTCAAAAAGACTAGTATTCGTTCTTTGTATACAGGCTGCAAAATGATGGCTTTCAGGTAAGCATAATTATTTAGATTTAGAAAATATTTATTTTTCCTTTTCATGATGTAGTATAATACACAATGGATCCTAATCCATTAATTCACTTTTACATCTTTTAATTTATCACCTGATTCAAGAAACCCAAGAAATCATTACCCTTTTTTTCAACTATGTCTTTATAAGTTTACTTGAATTCATGCTTGCAGTATCTGAAAGGTCAAGTATGTTCTCACCATTTTGATAACACTTGAAAAAATCATCATGGGGAAAAAAAMCACATTATATTTTCTTTTCTACCTGGCAATATGGTTGAATTAAATTTAAAAAAAAAATCCATCAGTAKGTATCACGAATATTGAATTCTGGAACAGAACAGGATATATCCTGATTTCCCTAGACCTGCACAAAAAATTGAAGACACTGGAGTAGATGCTGTGTGTACCTACAAAACAGATTCTGCTGCTTCCCAGTTTGATCAAGTGATTGTTTACCATGAAGTGAGCAACAAGACAAATGGCATCACCAACTTAGGAATCTACAGCCTGGACCAGGAAAGCCTGTATATCAATGGTAAAGTGTTGATTTCCACATGGATGTGGGGATATTAATTGGCTAATAGTCCATAGCTGTCTTGTAGTTAAAGCACAGTAATGACTAGTGTGCAGATGGAATAGCATTTGCAACATGTATACTTGGGCTCAACCTACATGCTAGATAATTCACAAAACTCCATCATTTACCCAAATTCTCCTCAAACTAGCACCATTTACCTTCAGATGTTTTGCATTGTCAGTTGCAACTTTTTTTTTATTTTAAATAACTCCTGATAAATTACCAAAACATGCAAAGCAGCATATAAATCTTACAAGAAGTAAAGACAACTAATTTCAGCATAAATTGGGGACCTTCCTCCACCATTTACAATGGAGCTTTCTTCAAAATAACACCTCGCTGTACTATCATAAATAGTTTAAGTGATTGCTCAGAAACAGCAAATCTACTGTCCTTCTGTGGCATTGTTCACCTATACAAATATCYGATTCAATTACTGTTTCTCATTAGTAGCATAATTCATTACTGCTTTGTCCTTTCTCCTTCCAGATTACCATGAAGCCCTCCTCATGCCTCGTAAGTACTTTTAAGTAATTAAAAAGCCATGATGCCCTAAGTGTCAATATACAAGATAGAGATGAATGCCTATTCAGATATCTTCTCCTTTTTAGCCTTTTAATGGAACTAGAAGTAAAAATAAGGTGCAAACATTCAACAGTGAGAGGAATTAACTACTAAGCACCACTGGTATCAATGTCTCATGAAGCATTTGAATTAGATCAGGATTACATAGGAGGTCAGAGGAGACTGCTTGAGGAGACCTGTTTGCAGAAACACAGAATTACATTCTTGGAAGGCTAGAGGGTAATTGATGTTGACATGCAGTTCAGTCTTTTCCAACAGCAACAGTACAGGTAAAAAGAATCCGAGGTTGAAAAAGCTAGCCTATCAGGCCAGTGGGGTTAAAGGACATCAGGTTTTGTACCCAGCAGGATAAAAGGGGAGATGGAGTTAACCTCAGCTCCTCATCTGAAGTAGTCAGGTACCTGCTTACAGCCTGCTCAGCTATGACTGGCCTTCTGTAGGAATCTGGATGAGCTGGAGAGCCCTCATCTGCTCCACAGCTGTATGCCCTACACTGTTGCTGGCATCATCATTCCATACTGAGCTGTTTAGTGTAGTGCCCATCCGTTCCAACTGATAGGAACTTCTTTATCCCTGGCTTTAGCAGGTTCATGAGTATTTCTTTTCTTGTTGCAACAAATTTTGTGCTTTTCTTGCAGCAACATCTCCAGCTCCTCCTCCTGCAAGAGAGGGACATTTCACAGTGAACTTCACTGTGACCAATCTCCTCTACACCTCAGCATTGGGAAATTCAAATTCTAAAAAATTCATTGCTACAAAAAAAACTCTGACATACTTGGTGAGTGTCAGTCAGGTTCCTCTTGTGGCTATGTTCTTGTTGGTTTTATTATTTGCTCACTGTGACTTATCAACCGGCTTGTTTTGTTGGCAGCTTGATCGTGTGCTCAAGAACAGCAGCGTTAGCCCTGCTTACACTGGATGTACAGTGGTGGTACTAAGGTAGGCAAATCCTGGAAGTGTTATAGAAGACAAGGGTAATTCAAATTTTGGCTGACAATAGGATTATGCAGAAATCTTTCCTTTGCATATAATTCCTTCCTGATTTTGTTTCCTCCTAGCCTGGTAGAGCCTGTTAAGGTYTAGAGAGTGCCGAGCAGAATTACACCTCATTTACGATCCCTTGTGATGGGGTCATTATTACATAATTTCTTCTGATTATGCTTACATTGATATCACACCAATTTTGCACTAAAGACGGTAGTCTGGCTAATTTTAAATGTGTTTCAGTTAGATCATATAAGAGTACTGTTCCAATTGTATAGAACAGCATAATACTAAATTTCCAGAATTTGAGGGCATTCTTTCATTTAATAACGTTGTTTTACAGTATTTTAAGGGGAAATCCAATTCCATGGTAGTGTGCAAGCAAACTCAAACAAATGCACAAAGCATCATTCAGGCCTGCAAACACGTGTGTGATTTTTCAGGTCTGTGAAGAACGGAGAGGGCACTGCCGTGGATGCAGTCTGCACATACARAGCCAATGCTACCACTACTGAATTCGACCAAATCAAGGTTTATCGTGAGTTCAGCAAGATGACAGCCAGCTGCACTGAGCTAGGACCCTACAGGCTGGATGCAGCGAGTTTTTATGTTAGTGGTAAGTGGCTGAGCTGATTTGATATTAGGAGGAATTGAGTTACTACATAACTTCAGAAGCAATAAAACCTGGAGAGAGAGCAAGAGCAAATGCTAACCAAAGCAGAGGAGCCACTGTCACTCATAGCCTTTGCACCTTGTTATTCCTTTGAACTAGGTAACTTAGCCAAATACAATATACCATATCATAATACACCATAGGTCATTCTCCAGAAAATACAAGGATTGACCTCTCAAGGTGCACTATGGAATGTGTTCCCCTGCAGAGGAACAGCACTAGAACTGGACACCTCTTGACAGAAGTCATACTTAAATTGTCAATGTAGAAGTTAAACTGGATTTAGGGAATGGGTAAATTCCCTCTCAACATCCCTAAGGGAGAATTTTGTGCACTGCTAAGAAAAGCAGCAGCTTGCCAACAATATACAGCAGTGTGAATGTGCATTTATGCCYAGACAGTCATCAAATCAGTCTTTCCTAGTAAATGTTTACACAGGATCTCTCAGACAAAAACAATTCAAGTTCTGTATTCCACTGTGCGCCAGACCTTCCAAACTGTAAACCAGTTTCTCAATACTGTCCTTTTTCTTCCCGCCACAGGTTATAATGAACTGCAGCCTGGACTACGTAAGTATCTTTAAATAGCAATTGAAAGGGCAAGAAGATTTTGCTACTTAGCAATAGCCAAAAAGAAGGTTGGACTAACCAACCGAGAGCACTACTAGACTTATAAAACAGTGTTAAGAGAATTTGGGAGCCTGTTAGGGAACTGCAGCTGCTATGACCCTGAGGCCAACTAGAATATCTGAGAATTTTTCTTATAGTGTTTCCTCTAGGGATGCTGATCATAAATTGTATTTTCAAGCAATAATTTGCCTTGCTCATTACAGCTATTGACCAAAGTACACAACCTCTGTCACCAGCAGCAAGGAACTTCACACTGAATTTCACTATAACTAACCTCCAGTTCACTGCAGCTCTGGCGATGCCAAATTCTAAAAAATTCAAGTCAACAGAAAAAGTCATTTACCATTACGTAAGTCTGGCAAAATGATGCCCTGCTTGGGCCCAGTTCTTTTAATATCTCTAATCTTTTACCTTTGCCATGACATTTTACTTAAATGTTATTATTAAATTTCTAGGTTGACCCTTTACTCCAAAAAAGCAGCATTGGCCCTGCTTATATTGGCTGCAAAGTAAYGGCATTCAGGTAAGAGCCATATCTGGGAAAAATCTGCATTATCTGCTCCCTAAGAAGTTGCTTCCCATTTCTCAGCATTCAACACATCTCTGAGTGGTTTTCTTATATGGTGGTAATGTCTCAGTGGTTTTCTTATCTTTGATCATATACTAAAAGTTAAGATGGACTTCTTGATAATGGCTAAAACATCCTAAAACAATGCCTCATTTCCTAGGTCAAAGGAGGACAGGGATGACACAGGAGTAGATGCCACCTGCAGCTATAGAGATGAGCCTTCAGATCCCAAGTTCAACAGAGTGGTAGTTTACCATGAGCTGAGCAATATGACAAATGGCATCACCAAGCTGGGACACTACAGCCTTAACAGCCAGAGCCTCTACATTAATGGTAACGACACCACCTCAAGGCATTATTCCTTATGTTGACACAGACTATTTTGAAATGAGAATGAAGAGTATCAAATACACCTCTCAAAACAGATAACAAAAAGTAGAGGGCAGAAAACTGTCAGAGTCACTAAGTTAAAACAGTCATGAATTTAGTAACCACGATCCTGAATCTTTTGTAACAGAAAACATGTGTTTAGTCCTGCTCAGACATTCTTGGATTTTTTTTCCTGATAATTGTCCATTTGTTTTTCAGATTACAATGAACTGCATAGTCTGTCACGTAAGTATATTTAAAAACAGATACACATTAAAGCTACTCAAAGGCATAAGTTGATCTTGTTTCCTCCTGATTTGGCAATGCTCGTAAGATTGCAAAGTATCTCAAGTGTGTGATCACGTTCATATGTTCTTCTGCTCTAAATGCAAAGAAAAATAATAACAGTACTATGTATTATGAAGATCCTGTTCTTATTTTATCTGTGTAATTTTTGTTCTCTTAACAGTGGTGAAGCCAACCACCACACAAAGCCCAGGAACAGTAACAGAGCAATTCACATTGAACTTCACAATAACCAACCTCAGGTTCATGACAGACCTAGGGACACCAAATTCTGCTAAATTCAATTCTACTGAGAAAATAATGCAACATTATGTAAGCCAGTCACATTGTTTTTCACTGAAATCACCCAGTGTTTTGGGTTTCCCATACTCACAAAGACCTTCCCTTGCCAGATTGACCCCCTGCTTCAGAAGAGCAGTGTTGGCCCCTATTTCACTGGCTGCAAAGTAATCAGATTCAGGTAAGCAATATAGCTGAAAGATTAACTTTGAACTTTAGCAAATGGATTTCCTTATGTTTGACTGACACTTTAATAACAGTTCTTTTCCTTTTTCAAGAAGTTGGTATCATTATAATAAAGCTTCTATGCACTTTTGTATGGTCCTTATCTTACAAAGCCTTTTTCTTTGTAATACCATATCTCAGTAATTTCTGCCGTTCATCTGAGAACTGTGAACAGATTTTAATAGTTTTGGGTTTTTTAATCACATCAGAAAAAAAAACCCAAACAGATTTTTGGAATAACTGACAGAAGCTTCATGATATTCAATTCCTCAGGTCAGTGAGGAATAGGGATAACACAGGAGTAGACACCATCTGCAGCTATGGAAATGGCTCCCAAGTGCCCAAGTTTGACAAAGCTAAGGTTTACCAAGAACTAAGGAGCATGACAAACGGCATCACCAAATTAGGAATCTATAACCTGGACAACAAGAGCCTCTATATCAATGGTAGGTGCTTGATTTTCTCATTCCTCCAGGCACTAGAGCAGTTTGGGACCACCTCGGGTCTTAGGGATCACTTCAAAAAAAGTGACCTTAAGGAAAAGGTGGTCCCACTGGAGTTCACTGTATAACTTATGTGTGCAAGATGAAGCGTATGCTTCCAAGAACATTTTCACATAGACATTTTTGAAGATTTTAATTTCTATATTACATTGAAGAGTGACTTAATTTTAGTCTTGACCTCAGTCGTTCACCCACATATGAACATTTCTCCTGATTTCTGTCCCACCAGTATTTAATTTAAACAGCAGCACATACATTTTTTCATTGTAGTCTTCACTATTATAAAAGCACCTTGTTCTGCTTAAGCAGTAGGTTGTTTGTTTAATAGATTCACACCCTTGGGGACTGGTTCTGATGATTCATTCCCAAGTCATCCATTTAATCATCCGCTCTTCTCTTTCATTCTCTTAAGTGTATAGTTCTCTTACATAATGTTTCTCTTGCTTTTCCTTTCCAGGTTACAACGAACCACTTGAGAGCTCGTGTAAGTGTTTTGCCAAACTCATTCCAGGGAAAGCTATCAAAGGAGTAGCACACTCAGAAAATAAGAGGGGAAGAGATTCTTCAGAGTAGCCTTGAAGTGTGCTAGGATTGGGAATGTCTTTGAAAGTGAAGATAGCTTTTTTATAGTAAAATCATAATCCTTCTCCCCTTTGATTATAGCTCTGAGCATAACTACTGCACCAAGCCCAACATCCAGGCATTTCACACTTAATTTCACCTTGACCAACCTCCAGTACACTGCAGACCTGGATGCACCAAGTTCCCGCAAATTCATTTCCACAGCGAAAGTTATCAACCATTTTGTAAGTCTGGCTCTGGTTTTGCCCATTTTATATTATGGTGGTGATCTTAATCTGCCTGCATTAAACTCAGGACATGCTTTCAAGTTCTCAGTTGTACTTTTTTTTTCTGACAGATTGACCCTCTTTTCAAAAGAAGCAGCATAAGCTCTGCCTATACAGGATGTAAAGTGATGAGATTTAGGTAAGATTCGTGAAAGTGCAATTAACCATTTCTTTATCTGCTCTTACACACCTTAAATTTGTACAAGTTATCATAGCTGTTCTGATGCCAGAAAACAGAAGCCAGTGACACCTCCCTGTCCATTCATGATTTTCTTGCTGGTAAAGTCATTTTGGTATCTAAATGTCATTGCCACAGTTCTTGAGAATCTGTTGAAAGATCTAGGAGCCCAATTGCACTGATAGGTTTGTGCCTGTCGTTCCTGGTCATACAAATTACATAGGGTGTTCTGTAAGCATCAGCAGTGTCCTAAAGAACATGTCTGACATTTTTACTTAGGTCTGGGAGAGACAAGGATGACACAGGCGTAGATGCTGTCTGCAGCTACAAAACCAATGTCAGCCTTGCCAGGTTTGACAGAGAAAAGGTTTATCATGAGCTGAGCACCATGACAAACGGTGTCACCAAACTGGGGCACTACAGCCTGGAGAAGAACAGCCTGTATGTCAATGGTAAGCATCCATGAACAGTATCAAGAGATTATTTTGGGATCACTTGGAGATCACTCCTCATTCTTCCACTCCACTGGGGCTTGAGGACTAATGAACTTCCCGCTTTGGTTTGTTGGTATTCTGTAGGTTTTGACACTATGACAACACCAATCCAGCATGATATTGCCATTCTAGAAGCATTTCCCTCCCTTAAATCATACAAACTCCTGGAAAATTTAGTTGTTACATTATATAATCTGAACAGGGACATACCTATATTGCTTTTGTGGTATGGATAGATCTGATGTAAAAATAAATGCACTTTACCTTTTTTATTTAGGTTTCTCCCTCACAGACACAGCTATCATCAGAAAGCCTGTCTTGACTGAAGCTCCAGCCAAATCGGGTTACAGATTGAGCTTTAGAATAGTCAATGAAAATCTAACTAACCCAGACCCTCWGTCTCCAGAATACAAAGCAGCAGTGGAAAGCATCAGTAACAAGGTAAGGAGCTGCAGCTCAAATACCATCATGTGTGCACTGGTCAATTTTTGCAGCAACTGCCATAGATTTATGTTTTAATTAAAAAAAAAAAAAAATCAACATTTGGAAACAAAAATTTCAAGAATCTAAAAGATGAGATTGGCCTGTGAATCTCTTAATTTTGTTATGTTACATGTGGTCTTAAGAAATTCTCTCCAGCCAAAGACATGCACTACAAAATGCAAGAGATTTAGGTCATGTGTTAAATGCACGCTCACTCAGCATTTCAGTCCCATCTCTAGAAGTGTATACAAATCTCTGGCAGCTCAGAGGTCAGCATATACATAATTCATTGCTGAGAATCCAACACATTCTCTTCAGCACCAATCTGCCAACATACCAACCTGAAAAAGCCCTAATTAAGTAGGTTTTGCTTTTTAGATGAAGCTGTAACATTCTATACTTTGAGTTCTGCATCTGTGCTGTCTGTGAAATGTGGAGCAAGATGACAGCTGTCAGTCAGCAGATTGTGCTGTTTAACACTGGCAGCTTGCTCAGATAAGACAGAAAGGCTTCCCAAGCTGGAAGTCAGACTCCRTCACCAGAAGGCATATTCTGAAGTAAAAACCAACTCCCATGAAATCCAACTAGCCAAAAAAAAAAGTTAGAGGCCCTTCTGCTGCCCTAAAGCATCTACCATGAGGCCCAGAACTCATTAATATTTAACATGACATTTTTATTTCAGATGAATCAACTATACCATCAGAGCAACCTGCGAGACCAGTTCCTGAATTGCAGTATCACAAGGCTGAGGTCTTGGTACAATCTGATTTTATTTGAAAGGTTGCCACACCCTGGCACCGTTCCCCAACGGCCAAGTGCCATTGCCCTCTGCAGAATTCCTCCCCTCCATTCCCATGTTGGAAATTATTTGGTTCATGCCCCAAGTCATTTCCAGGCTTCCCAGAATTCATCAGTTTGAATTTTTCCTGACTTGGTATGAACTGGCATTTTCCTAAGTCTCAGTCAGGATTTCTGTAAGGCACTCTTAGGTCTTTGAATATCCCAGTAATTACCATCAGCAATCTTACCTCTTAATGAGGACCGAATGGTGACCCTGCAACCTCTGCCTTCCTCCTCCCAATTTGGACTCCACTAGGTTTTAAAAGGTATAGCTGTAGTGTCCTACTCTAGATGGAGGCTTGGACAAGGGACCCTCACACAGGGTAAAAGCTTTTAAAAGAAAAAAGTGCTGATCATTCATTGTATGCATGCAGTATAACCTAAGTTTGCAGAGAGAAGAGTATGGTATTGCATTTGCTGTCCCTGGCCAAAGGAAGAGCCCAAAGCAGCCTGTTCCATATCCCTCAATAGCACCACATTAGCTTAAAACACTTAACACTCAGAATAGCAGGAACCTTTCAGGAAACCCTTTCCCACATGAAGATATGAAGAAGTTTTATGATCATCAGCCTATTTATCTCGGAACCTCTGTTTCTCTGTCCACAGGAGTGGATCCATAGAGGTCGACTGCAAGTGCTTCTTCCAGCCAGAGCCCAGCATCGACAGGGATGTGGTTGAAAGGGCTTTTCAGGACGGGACTTCGAATGCAACTGGACTATGGCTGGGAAGCAGTTACCAGCTGCAAGGATTCTCGGTAGACAGTACGTAGAGCTCAAATCACAGCTGCCCAGTTTCCACCGAGATCAACCCACTTTGCCATGGCATACTCAGAATTCCCCAACTTCTGGTCTATCAGAGGGTGTGTGGGGATGGTGGTGTGGAAATATATCTATGGTATCAAGTTGAATCACTGAACTTGGAGTTGGGCCAGTCCTTTGCCACATTCAGTCTGGCTCAGTGTAGCCCTTTAGTCCTCAATGGCTTAAGGTATTACTCAATGTTAAATAAGAAGAAAATGAAGTGGTAACTACTTATCATAACTTCAAGCATTTACAGACTTTTAGCTTTTTTCAAATGTACAACTTCCCAAAGAAATGAGTGGCCTAGTACATTGCTGAAGGACTGATTCAAAGGGTAGACTAGGAATGTGCTGTCAGACCCAAATGCAACTCAAGTTCTGTTAATCTATTAAGACTTCTTCAAGTTTTCCCAGCTAGAAGTCTGCAGATCAATGCTGCTTGGTAGAAGAGCCTCTGTTTCTCTCTGCTAGAATTTATAGTGACTTTTTCTCTCAATTTCCAGGCTTGGAACTAGCAATTGAGGCAGCAACTTACAAAACACCCCTCATGTCTGAGAAAGAAAACTTCAGATTAAACTTCCGAATCTCCAACCTTCCCTACTCCCCAGAACTGCAGGACTCCACATCACAGATGTACCAAGTGAACAAAGAGAAAATTGAGAAAGAGGTAAAACTAACAGCAATAGCTTGATTTCCCTGTCCAAATTGAATATGTATTAAATTTACTCAATTTTCCTCAATTGTTTTGTTTCTTCCCATCAGCTTGATGTATTCAGAACTAGCCACCTGAAGAACTACTTTGCTGGTTGTACTGTTGAGAGCTTTAGGTATGTCCTGCTTCGGGAGTGTTTTTCCCTTGAGTCCCAAAAGAGCAGTTAGCAGAAAAGGCATTCAGAGCCACAGCATGGTGTTTATGCCTCATTGCCAACCTTTGTTCTCTGGATGACACATCAGAGGCACCTTCATTCACTCTCAGTCAGTTTTACCTTTACCACAAAAGGTTTCTGTCCAAATGAGAGGTGGTTTTGTTTCTATGCTAGCAAAGCTATTTTCACGCGTAAACAATTCCAGAGTAAAACAAATA
Organism: Phoebastria nigripes; assembly: GCA_035582835.1. Lineage (NCBI taxonomy): Eukaryota > Metazoa > Chordata > Aves > Procellariiformes > Diomedeidae > Phoebastria > Phoebastria nigripes. The sequence continues at coordinate 153,587 of JAYKAV010000210.1, read as the reverse complement.
CCATTCATTCTCTCACTTAGCTTATTCAAATAAGCTAAAACTCTACTGAAACACACTAGCAAAATAATTATCAGAACTGACCAGCCCGAGAATAAAATCTGCTTCTATGTGTCTTCTCCAACACCTCTTTGGAGGAACAAGAAAAGCTGAGCTGATTTACCTCTTAGCAATGCCTTGCCTGGGATTAAATCAGTGGATGGATTTCACAAGGCTTCATGAGTTCCTGTCTCATCTAGCATAAACTGCATAAACTGATGCCATGCCAATAAAACATTGCTTAGACATCTGCAGACCTGAGCCTGACTCTGAATCCCTCTCCCTGCCTCTACTCAGCTCTAATTCTTTTTCTCTTCTCCCATAATGACGACTCTGTCATCCTCCAGGCCTGTCCATGGGAAAGCTTACACAAACGTTGCCTCCACCTGCAAATTAACACTGGACCCCTTCTCACAGACTTTACAAAAGCAAGAGGTGTATGAGGAGCTGAAACACCTGACACATGGGTTCACCAAGCTGGGCCCCAGCTACAAGCTGGAAGAGCAGAGTCTGGTTGTCGAAGGTGAGAGCTCTTGTGGTGACTTTGTGGGAATGCTTATTAGTTTGGTTTTAACCACCTCTAGAGCACTCTGTTTCTCACCTGTCCCACCCTTTGTTTCTAGGTTACTCTCCACTCAAGACAGATGAACCAGAGTCCGAAAGATCTGGTAAGTGCTTTTTGGGTGGGATTGACCCTACAGCCACTGAATACATGAACTATAGTAAATTAGCATCACATACTTTGAAATGGAGACTAGACCCGTGCAAGAGCCCAGAAATCTAGGGCTCTTGGTAGGCTGGCAGCAAACAGCAGGTACCATCAGAGCCAGCCAGCCTGAGGAAAATGGAAGCGAAGGACAGGCAAAAGCAATACAATTTGGGAAGCTGTTTTGGAGCTCTGGTACCAATAAGTTTTGGTAACTGCAGTATTTACAAAAAAATCCAGATACAGTGTTGTGAGCCACCACAACCCCAGAACTAACAGTAAACAGGAGGGGGGGGAAAAAAAGTACTCTGAACTTTTGCTTTTCCATGCACCACAAACATGCTGGCAAAAGTAACTACAGCTTTTGCTTGACACCCTTAGCCCTGTCACCTTCCCCAGAGTCCAGCCAGCAGCTAAGAGAGAACTCTGTCTCTCTGAACATCCCTGAAACCATCTGAGGGCTCTGACGCTCACTGAGGTGGCATTTAAAGTTGTAGATCCTCAGACCCTCACTACATTTTACCAAAGTTTCTTTACATCCCACCCATTCTGGGGCATGTTTGCCCTGCAGCCAGGGAAGGCCAGATGCTGCCTTTCAGCAATTTTGCCTCACCTATGTGCTGTACAGTACTTTTGAACTTCGCCAGGGCGAGATCTCCCTCTGTCCTGTGTACAGGAATCCAAAAAAACTGATAGCCCTTATTTTGCCTTTGCAGTGCTTCAGTTCTGGGCAATTATCCTCATCTGCATTTTCACCCTGCTTGGCTTCACTCTCCTCATCTTGTTATGCTTCCTGGTAAGTGGCCCCTTTGCTGTCCTACCTCTAGCTTGACTACAGCAGTGCCCAGCCACCTGGGGAGTTGCAGGAGGGACATGCAGACACATCCACAAGAAGCCCAATGGAAGCAGTACCTGACATGCATGGTAACAGCAAATGGCACGCTAAATCCTCCTTCAGTTACTGCCAACTCTTTCAAGGACTTGCACACAAGAGGGTGGGGAAGGGTATTTATAGTCAGCTAAGCAGATTTCCAGGAAAGGAAGCAGTGGATCATGAATGCGATAGAGTCCTTTGCAGAGAGAAAAATAAAACCAAAGGTAAGGCAAACACCAAGATGACAAGCAGGTTGAATTAAGGGATCTCCTGCAGTATTTGTTAAACCTCTTCTCTGTTCAAATATCTGCAGAATTATCAGGTTACAGATAAGGGACTGCAGAAGACAACATTTTTAATAACCTGCAGGAATCATATCCAGAATTTTGTATTCAGTGCTCTTAACATACAGACTGTAGCAGCCTTGCAGGGCCATACTCCAGCTGCGTACCCTTGGAAAGAGCAGAGCAGATCCTCTTCTGATCCCTGGTGCCAATTTGATGGGGGACAGCATCTTAATAGCGCTGTTTCAAAAGCAGCTGTGTTTTGCTTTGCACCAGCTAGAAGAGAACAGCTAAGTCTACACAGAACATGGATTACTGTCCTTGGAGGTTCAAGAGTAAGAATTACAGTCAGCAAGATTTAGAAGAGGAAAAACCTCAGATTCAAAACTGGGGGCTGTGCTAGTGTCTGCCTATGCAGCTTCAGGCAAGCATCTTAGTCACAGAGTCCCTCCATCCCCACCTGGCAACGTGGTTTGGGGGCATCTAATGAAGGGCAAAGTCAAGACTTGTTTTTTTTGCCATTAACATTGTTCTCTTCCCACCAGATCATCTCTTGCCTAAGAAGAAAGTCGCATCTATACCAGGTTCAACAGGGCATGTACGGGGTGTACTTCCCACATCTGAACACAAGAAAAGTGCATTGACATAACAGATGAAGTCTGTCTTCACAGACCTGTTCATCCATTGATGAAGGAAAAAATGTTTACAAGTACTAGAAAAATGTTTCTTTAATAAATTATGTTTAGCATTTTCTCTTGTCTTGAGGCAAATCTTTGCACTATTACCACAACTATTTTCATGCTATGGGGAACTGCCAACAACACAGATATTGAAGAAAATATATTTTTTAAAGCACTGCAGTATTTTATACAAATATTACACAACCAATAGAAAATAAAGACTACCAGGAACTGCAATTTGCAAGGTTCTTCAGTGTTAATGTCAGTTTTCTGAAAAAGGCCTAAAATTATACTAATTTACAGATTTTTGAGGACTGACTATTMTGAACTTAAAAACCTCACCTAGATTTTAGCTTTTTCCCCAATTTATCTTTTAAAATGTAAATATCTTAAACTGATTGAAACATTTCATATATTTCAAATGATATCAAGAGATTTTGTAAAAATACATTGATAAGTCTGAGGGTGAGACAGTCACCCTGTGTCTTTTGAGATTGATACTGATTTCAGTTGAATAAATGCCATGTTTATTGCCATGAAACTCTATTTCCTTGTATTTCCTCTGTAGCTACACTTTTCATCCCAAATCAGAAAATACTTTTGCCCTACTGAAATCCCTGAGCTTTTGCTCCTCAGTTGTCCTGGGCATCCCATAGTGCAGGGTCTGATGTTACAGAGATCAGGACCTTTTGCTGCCCCTCCAGACCACCTGAGCCAGACAGACTTGCCCAGCAGCGCCTGTTGCATGCCTCAATTTTCTGCAGAGCGCAGGAGATAGTGCTGATCTCTACGTAGTTATTTGATACTATCATTAGATGAACTCTCTGCTGAAAGTGAAAGCACTAGAATTAGAATTAATGGAGCTACGATCAGTCATTAATCCTTCCACTGCAGGCAATGTTTCCACGCAATCAAACTGGCTTTTTACTTTCAAAGTAAAGCTCCTCAATGGCAGGTTGGACCAGTTCATCCCCCAGGTCAGGTTCCTCAGCACAGAGTGGAGTTTCCTATGCGGAGGATTAGAAACCTGTTTGCTTGATCAAACAAAGGTTTTCAAGCACCTAATATTATGTCAGCAACATCAGATTAAAAGCTTTCACAGCTGCTTGCAAAAGACCTTTGCAGGTTTCCATGCCACCCAGCATGCCCTGGCTGCAACAACCATCGCATGACAGAAATGCTGTGAGCAGAAAGGACTTCCTGGCTCAGGCTTTGACAGCAGGCACTCAAGAAAAGCTGCATGACAGCAGGGCTGGCAGGGTCCAGCCATTAGAGCACCAGCTCCTGCCTTGGCAGTCCTGGGCAATCCCCCGGATCTTCAACCAACTGTCCCTGCTGCACCTCTGTTTTCTTCACCCTGGTACCCCAGTGCCCTGCTCCCCTCTCACCATGGAGCCCCATCTCTTATTCTCAAAAACACACACAAGTGATGCTAATAACAGCACAGCACAGGGTGTGGAGATGTGACAGCCAGAACATGCTGGGAGAGGAAGGTGCTATTTTGTGGAGCTGTTTCCTAGGGGTTTTGAATTTTCTTTTTTATGCCATGGCCACAGAAGACCTGCCTCTCAGCACCATGAGCCACACCACCACCACCTCCTCCCCCAGGATCTCCCCATGGGTTTGCTGGGAACAGGAGAGGCCCAGCACACGCTGCAGAGCACAAACCAGCAGCCCCTGCACTGGCACCACTGTCTTCTCCAGCCTCGGGGAGAAAAGGGAAGGCAGAAAAACTAACAGTTTCCCAGGGAGCTCTGGGCAGCACCCTGAGCCCCAGGACAGACCTGAGAGCAGCAGGGCAAATTCGCGTCTGCTCAACAGCAAGACACACATAGTTGGTCTAATTTAGAAAAGTTTTAGTTTAGATGCAGCACAGCAGCACTCAGCTCTGTCCGACCTGCTTGCAGGGGCTCCAAAGAGCCAAGACAACCGTCCCGGCAATACCATGAGACCTCATTCCTTAAGGGGTTGTTGCAAATACTTTTTTTCTGCAGAAACAGCTGCAGCCACACATGCCGAGCATCCCCCTCTCCCTGGCACAGCCACCAGCACTCGCTGGCAGACCAGGATGTGCCACGTACGTCCGATCCCACGCACCTTTGCCACTACAGGCAGGGGATTCAAATCCCAGTCCTGTCAGCTGGTATCTCCCATACCCAACCCCCAAACCTAAAGCTGAAACACACCGAGGAAGGGAAATCAAGACAGCTGAGAGGGGAAAAGGGGCTGAGGAGCTAAGAAAGCAGCAGCAGCTTGCAGGGAGAAAGGGCCAAGCTTGAGCATGCTATGGGGATGGCTGGTGCCCACGAGCCTCCCTGCAGGGCTACGTTCCAAGAGGAAGGAGCCCTCACATACCACAGTGCTTCTCAGCATCCCCTATGCCATGTCACAATGCACTTCATGTTATGGTTGGACACCTGCCCGCGTTTGCTATGGAGCTGTTGTTTCCAAACCAGGGCCCCCGGCGAGGCTGCTGGGGCTGGGCCAGCTCAGCAGTGACGCAGGTGGCTCAGCCTCTGGCACAGTGACCTGGCCCCAGGCAGGGATTGGGGCTGGGGAAGGGCAGAGCAAGCAGGCGAAGAGGCTCAGCTTGACCTCAGGGATCTGCCCTGGACYCAGTTCCATCACCGCCCACAGCACCATCTTCCATGGTTGCTTTCCCCCCAGCACAATCTTTGGCCTCCCACTGCCTCTACTCTCCCCTTGCACTGCAGATGCGCTAGGGCCATTCCTTGGCATTTCTGTCCTTGTCTTCATGTGGTTCAGCCCAGTCCCCCCACTGCTACCAGTGTCCAAACTGGCATCTGGCAGCACCCAGTCACCTCTTTTCCCAGCACGGGGCTAGATGGACCTGCCCAGCACCACCTTGGTAATTGCTGCTTCGTAAGAGACTGTTTATCAATCTCCTTTTCAGCTCTTTAAACATTTTGTGCTGAACAGTGGAAACAAGCCTGAACTGCAGCAATAAAAGATTCAGCTGCTTCTCATCATTCTCCCTGGCAATTCCTATTCAATTTGGCTCTTATAGATAGAAAAATGCTCCATCTGCTTTGGAAATAGTCATCAAAAAGCCCTTTGTGCAGYGAGGGCACCATTCAGCAAGGGCACACATCCAGACACCTCTTTAACCTCCTGTTCTCAGCATCAACACAGCACCATTTCCCAAGGGCAGAACTGTTCTACCTTCGATGGAGATGAGAACCTGAACAACCTGAGCTGCCTCATCTAGAGCAGTATCCAGACCACCCACCCCACATGCAGGCAGCAATAGCACCTGGCCCCAGCTTCACTGCTGGGATTTATAGCTCCATAGGCAAGGGCACATCCTTTCCACTCATCCCCCTCATTAGTTCATCACTAATTGTCTCATCAGCCTTTTTCCTGCCCTGCTCCACAGGGGACCTTAGCCTGGAGCAGGCAGCAGAAGAGCCGCACTGCGCCCAACCAGGAATTTAATTTGTGAAATGGTTGCTTTATCAGGAGCAAAAGCTTTATTCTGTTGGCACCACAACTGCTGAATTTTGTTTCCCCACCACCAGCCTGCAAGAAGCAAATCCAAATTTCCCTCTGAGCCACTGCTGGGCCTGATGGCTCCTCTTTCCTCTGCACAAGCACACCTGCTCCTTTCCAGTAAAAAGCACCAGATTTAGGGGCAGCAGGAGAAAGAAAATTAGGAAATTGTTTTGATGCTTCAGCTTCTGGTTTGCCCAATGCATCAGCGAAAGAAGGAGCATCGAGGCAATGCAACATTTCATCAGCTCTTGTGCCTGTAGCCCAATGCCCCCCGCCCCGCTGCAGCCTCCCCAGCGTGAAAGCAAGCCGGATCCACGCTGCAAACCACCAGACAGCAGCTACATCACACAGCCATCCAGTCCTGCTGCATGGTGTCACCTGCATGTTATTTAACAGCCCCAAGGGAAACTTCCCCATGTTCAATCACAGTGGCTTAGCAATGCCCATCTCAAGTGGAGGTAAACACCTGCAGGCTGAGGGCAGAGGCCATGCGATGCCAGCTGGCCCATCAGAGGCTGTCACCTCTGAAGAGCATTATGCAGGATTTTACAAGTAGTGATGAGCCCTGCAGGGAACAAGTTGCCGTTTTCCTTGGGTGTGTAACTGCAGCCACAAAGGAGCAGCTCTGGGCACACTGTACCCGATGAGTGATCCCCCTGGGGTACTGGCTTCTGGCCAAACAGCGTTGCAAGACAACAACAACAACAAAAGGCCAAAAGCAAACCACAAAACCCCCCCAGGACACATGAAGTTGGCATGAGCCAGAGCTGGGCAGCACCATTCACTTTTCCACCACGCTCCTGCCAAAAAGCAGCTGATACCATCGAGCACCGTGGCCTTACTAAACTTGCTTGGGACACGGAGGCAGAAAATCCCATTGCAGGGGCCGGAGGTGCCTCCCCACTCTTTAACCACCACTTTCCAGTTGATCTTACCGGGTCCGAAGAGCTTCACTGCAGTCCGGGACCTTGACTCCAGCCCTGGGACAGCATCGCTAATCCATGTTTTCATGCAAGACCAAGCGAAGAGCCAGACGTGTCACGCTGCACACACGGTCCCTGGTCCCATTTCTGTGTCTGAAGCAGACAAATATCTGCCACTAATCCATTAGTCAGAGGGTGCCAGGCTAAGCAGCAGCGGCCACAACTCCCCCCAACCCTCCAGCGTTTTGGGGAAGGCACCATTTCACTGGGAGAAAACGCCTGCCCGCAGGGACAGCGGGGCTTCACAAGATGAAGACCGAGCAATTCAATCCTGTTTGTAAAGSCAGGTGGGGAGGTGGGATATTTGCTCAGGACCTCCCACAGCAAGGCAGATCTCTGCCCTTTTTTGGGGCAGACGAGAGGCCAGGCAGGGTGGCCTGGTGAGACCCCAGGACACACGGTAGCCAGGGGTGACCAGCTGCCACCACCTCAGACCCAGCTGATGTCACAGTTCCCCCTTTGTCAATTATTCTGCCCAAACCCCCTCGGGGCAGGGGGGGTGAGGGGCAGCCCCCCAGGTTGGGTTTCCCCTGGGGGGAATGTACTGCTGCTCAGCTCTGCAGGGACCGTGGGATAGGGGCTCCCCAAACTGGGGACCAGGACCATCTAGGAGCTGGGACTCACCCTCCGATGTTTGCACTGCTCGAATGTCACCAGGACCACGCAGGCCTGGGGTCTGTAAGCACCATCTCCTCTAACACCTCCAGCTCCTCCTCGAGTGAGGAACTGGAGTTGAGAATAGGAGCAGTGGTGATTTATACGGGCACGAGGAGCCGTAAAGCAGGGTTTTCTGGACAACAGACACGCACAGCCAAATATCAACACCCTGGTGGGCTGCCCTGTGGCATGGCCCCCAGGGTCGGGAGAATATAGGTCCAAGGCTTTTATTGGAGAGGAARCCTTGTTTTACCCCAATACTGAAATTATTGAGCCAATGCAGAACAGCATCATCATCAATTGGGAAGCATCCAAAACCCTGTGGCAGCATCTGTTTGACCATGAGCTTCAGGTCCCCCCTGAGGAGTATGCGCTGCTCATCACTGAGCCCCCACTCAGCCCCATCACCCACTGAGAGAAGATGGTGGAAGTAGTGTTCAAGTCACTGGGCTCCCCCAGCCTCTTTGTTGCCCACCAGCCTGTCCTCTCCACCTACGCCCATGGCAGAACCAGCGGTCTAGTGGTGGATGTGGGCTAAGCCATCAGCCATGCTGCGTCAGTCCATGAGGGCCACAGCTTGGCACATGCCACTGAGACAATAGACCTGGCGGGGTCATGCCTCTCCTGGTACCTGATGACACTTTTGGGGGACATGGGGCACATGCTCAGCAACGAGATGGCCCATATGGTGGAAGACATCAAGCACAAGTGCTGCTACATTGCTTCCAACTTCGAGAGCGAGTGCCAGCTCCCGCCAGCCAGCTGCGCCCTGGATTTTCCCCTGCCCGATGGCCAGACCATCAGCCTCAGCAAGGAGAGGCTTCAATGCCCAGAAGTGCTCTTCAATCCTCTGCCAAAGTGGGGTATTTCCTATGTGGGCATCCACGAGATGGCCTGGAGAAGCCTCGACCAACTTCCAGGAGAAATCAGGTCAACAATGTACAAAAGCATCCTCCTAGGTGGAGGGTCCTCTCTCTTTGAGGGGCTAGAGAGGAGGTTTTGCAGCGAGCTCCTCCGAAGCCTGCCCCCCAACACCGAAGTCAGGGYGGCCGCCACGCCGCTGCGGAGGTACTCAGCATGGGTAGGGGGTCCATCTTCACCTCCCTCAAGACCTTCCAGACATGGTGGACCCAAAGGGACAAGTATGATGAAGTGGGGCCACACATCATCCACCAGAGATGCTACTGAGGGGACACTGACGCCAGGCCCAGGGAGCAGTTACACAATTTTCTTATGGTTACAGACCAGGCAGCAGAAAGTAATAATAAATGATTTTGTGCTATCAAGTGTCATCTGCTCCCCAGCCCTGCACTGTCCCCAGCTGAGGGCTGTTTAGGTAAAAGCCACAGACTCAGGCTGCAGATGCAGAGATGAAGCCAATGGGTGCTGCTCCGCAGGGATGCACCATCCACCAGAGCATTGCCTCCACAGGGGAAGAGGCAGCCCCACCACCAGCCCGGAGCAAAGGCTCAGAGGTGATGCTGAAGCCCTGCCCTAAGCTACCTGGTCCCTGGGCCCCATCTGTGCTCTGCTGCCTCCCTCGTGGCCCCAGGTGCACATGGTCACTTCCACATCCCTGTCCCCACAACCCCTTGTATAATCCTGCATGGCCAAGCTGACAGTACAGATCGTGGTGTCCCCTACTGGGGCCAATGCAACAGCATCAAGGCGACATTGCCACCCATGCCAGGAGCTCGCCAAAATGCAGGAGTGCCACACCAGCCTAGGCTCACCTCTAGCAGAGCTGTGCAACAGCTCAGCTGGCACCAGAATTTCATGCCTTGGTTTGCAGAAAAGCCACTCTTTTGGGGCTGCAGCCCATGCACCCAGCAAAGGTCCTTCGCTCCCCACACGCTCCCATCAAGCAACCAGCCCTTGCTGTCACCCCCAAGCACAGAAAGCTGGCCATAAACACCTGTATTCAGACAAAAACCAGGTACTCAGAGCAGCCTGCCAAGGCAGGGGAGAGAAAGCAAAGCAGAAAACCATATCATGACACCTCTCCCAAACCACGTAAAAGATTTTCATACCTGGACCAGGAGGCCAGGAAGGGGACTGCCATGAGCTGGGTACTGCCCAATGGGGAGGAAGAGTGCTGGCTTGCCACCCCTGGTGCCCTCTTCTAGGAAGGAGACCTCCTCCCACCCATCTAGGTTTTATAGGGTTGAGGGTTTATGTCCTGCAGCTGCAGCTCCTGCACCACCTTGCACCGCTCCTCAGAACCTGATTGCCCTCAGCTGTGATCCCCAGCAGGGAACCAGGAGCATCCCCCAGCACTGGGGCTTGGAGTCAGCTCAGAGGTGGGAGACACTAAATTCCCCACAGCTGCATTTTGTATCAAGGACAAGAGTTCCCCATCTCCTACCAGGCATAGGGGACCTGCACCCACATTTGTCATCCTCTCCCAGTCCTCATTCTTCTCTGTTCAGCCCCAAGATCTCTATGTCCCATGAAGAACCCTTATTTAATGCACTCCAGTGGGCAGAGTTAAGGGTACTGCAGCAGGTTTAATCACTGATCTTGAACAGCAACACGGCAGATTTAACTTCCTTTTAACGCAGCAGAGGTGTCTGCTCCCCATTCCAGCACTGAGAACTGGCACCGGCTGGAGCAGTCTCGGTCCCCACCCTGTGGCTGTTGCCTGCGAACACCAACACCTGCACACGAGTGATTTGCTCACTGCAGAGAGGAGCAGGAGCCAAGGAAAATATCACAAACAGTGCCAAGCTCAGCACCAAACCCCGCCTCAGACAATCCCCAAAAGAAATCATGCCAAATTTAACAAACTTTTGAGAAACTCCCCCTGACCTTTTGAAGCTGACATAGGGTTTGGTGGAAGGGATGTGGGAAGGATATGGGATGCTGCAGGGATGCGGGAAGGATGTTATAGGGACACTGCAACGATGCAGAGCGGATGCTGCGGGGATGGTGCAGGAACATGGGAGGGATGCAGGAGGGATGCCACAGGGATGCTGCAGGGATGCAGGGGGGATGTTGCAGGGATGCTGCAGGGATGCAGGAGGCATCTTGCAGGACACTTTCCCACAGCTCTCTGACAAGAAAAGACTGTTTGGCTCTCAAATTGACTCAAACTAGCCACTTCATTTCCCCTGAAACTTTCCGGAGAAAACAAGTTCTTATCTCACTAGAAATCCAGGCCGCAGATGCTGGGCTGCCTGGGAGGAACAAGCAGCTCTTGTAAGCTGACAGCGGCACTCCCAGCCCCGGACAACTGCTGGCTGCTGCCTCCCCAGGGATGCACTCGAGGATGGGGCTGGACCTGTGGGGCTGAGCTGCTGGCACCATGTGCCTGGTGCAGCTGCAAACCACGGTCCCGGGTCCTGCGGAGCAAAGAGCTGCAAATTTGCTTCCTGTGAGCTGAAAGGGGAAACACAGGGGGACCAGGCACAACCGAAGGGTGTTATTCTGCATCCCTGGTATCAGCTGAAATGTCAAACACTTGGATTTCAGCCTATAACTTTTTCTGTTAAAGGTTTAACAGAGAGACTTTGGTTAACTTTGCGGTGAGTGCAGCCCTCTGAGCAGGTACTGCTGTGGCCCACAAAACAGCTGGCACATCTGCAGTGTTTTTAGCCAAGCAAATCCCCCCTTCTCCTGTTTCTGCTCGACAAAAAGCCAGAGCAGCAGCATCTCTCCCTCCCGGCTCACCCCCAGAGCAGTCGGGGTGATGGAGAGCAGAAAGGCAGAGATCAGCTCCCCTCTCCTGCCTCTGCCCACGCGATGAAATCCTGCGGTGCCTGTCAGCGCTGTTGGAGGCAGCTCCTCTGCCCGCTCCACGATGTCCCCTGCGGATGCCTGGGCACTGCCACCACTGCCCGCTGCCTCGCTCGACCTTGCTCCTGCTGGCATGGCACAGAGCACAACCACCACACGGGGAAGAAATTGCTCGGCAGTTAATCAGACACCTCCATCACCCTTTTATCTTCTCAGAGGTACTTTCTGTCACCCATCAGCTTTTTCCCATGGAGGAGGATGGCTCCTTTCATCGGCTCGAGTGTTTGGGAAGAGGTTCTGCGGCAGCAGCGATTGCCCAGGGGCTTTTGGTGAGAGTGTGAATTAAAGCACTGTCAGAGCCCTCCCAGACCGTGGCCACCCTGCCCGCTCTGCACCAGTGCTGGGGAAGCTCCCATGTTAAAATCTGCCTTTCACAGCACCGCAGAAACACCCGCCTGCCGATGTTCTGTGAGGCCGGGGGTGACACGGCCTGTGCACACCAATGGCCGATATTTTGCAGATGTGCCAAGTTACCGGTGAATTTGGGGGGTGCCTGGGAGGTTGGCACAGCCCAGCGGGATGCCAAGGACTGGTGTTCAGCTCCGGGGTACTGGCCGGTTGCAATCGGGGGCAGCCCCGTCCAGGCAGCGACGGACACGGCTTCTTTGTGCCTAAGGGATCGGCACAGCTCAGAGCTGATGGTAGCTTCCAGATTAGCTCCCGAGTCCTTTTTGGCAATATAAAGAAAATATGCTGTGAACAAGTCACCCTCCAGCACATCATGGGCTCAGGGCCTGAAGGGGACAGGGCAACCGTACGCACTCGGTGCTGGAGCCCTGTGCTCCTCTGTCACAGCAACACGCTGGGACGCCATGTGTGTGTTTTAGGGGGATGCAAAAACCCCTCATCCGCACGTCTCAGGGAAGTAAGGGACCAGGAAGAAAGGGATGGTACGATTTTGAGGTTAGTCAAAACACTGCGGTAATTTAGCGGAAAGTATTTTTCTGCTGTAATCTCATTCTCACGTTGTGCCAGGTTTTTCTTGCTGTATTAAAGAAATGCAATGAGTGTGGGAGGTGTGAACTAATGCTACCGCACCGGGAAGGTGGTGACGACCTGAGAGCTTGCAATGATGTTCATCAGACTCCCTACTCAACAGGCGTGTGAGCAAGTACAGTGGAAAAAAAGGGACATAATTGGTCTTTTAAGAAAAAACCCAAACCAAATAGCTGTGAGACAACCTCGTCAGCAAATGCTATTTAAGAGTACAGACATTCGCCTCCTCTCTCCTGGGGCAAGTGTTAACCTTTAAATGCATCCCTTCCCTTTCACTTGCGTGTTTTCTCCTCCATCTGCTCCCCACTTGCCAAAATCACTAGTGTTTCCCCATTGAGAGCCCACGGCTGTTGCGTGCCACTGCGTCACGATGCACCGCGACGAGAGCTGCTCCGTCCCCACTCACCACCACCCTGTCCCCGCGCTGCCATGGGCTTTGAGGCAGCAGCTGGCGTTATTTGGCAGAAATGTTTCCCAGCAGCAAAATCTCCCTGTGATTTGCACACACCCGGGGCTTGGACATAAGCCTCACTTCTTGTCACTCCTGGACCAGCTCTCCCGGGGCGGTGGCTAGAGCTGAACCACCTCAGCGCTTGTGCAAACGGGGAGCTGGCCATGAGCACCGAGCTGGGTTGCGCTGCAGACGGCTGCCCCGTTGTTACGGGCTCTTGCACGCRCAGAGCTGCCTCCCTGCTTGGAAAGGTTTTTCCTGGCTGCAGGAGAGACCTGCCAGTGTGGTGGTCCCGGTGCTGAGCCCAGTGGGAGGTTTCTTGAGAGAGAGTGACTCCCATCCACACCGTTGCTTCCTGTCCCAGCTGCGAGGGCAAGAACAACAAGAGCTCGAGCAGCGATGTGGGAGCCTTGTGCAAGAGCTGATGGGGGAAATGCAGCTTGCTACTTTCCAGAGAGCATCTCATGCTCAACCACGACAAGTAGAAATGGCCTTGCAAGGAGAAGGAGTGTCAAGTGCTGCAAATTGTTTTAACATGTTTTAACAATGTGCGCTCACAGCCCAGAAGGCCAACCATATCCTGGGCTGCATCCAAAGCAGCGTGGCCAGCAGGTCGAGGGAGGTGATTCTGCCCCTCTGCTCTGCTCTGGTGAGACCCTACCTGCAGTACTGCATCCRGCTCTGGAGCCCTCAGCACAAGAAGGACATGGACCTGTTGGAGTGGGTCCAGAGGAGGGTCACGAAAATGMTCAKGGGGATGGAATACCTCTCCTATGAAGAAAGGCTGAGAGAGTTGGGGTTGTTCAGCCTGGAGAAGAGAAGGCTCCAGGGAGACCTTATTGCAGCCTTTCAGTACTTAAAGGGGGCTTATAAGAAAGATGGAGACAAACTTTTTAGCAGGGCCTGTTGTAACAGGACAAGGGGGAATGGTTTTAAACTAAAAGAGGGGAGATTCAGGCTAGATCTAAGGAAGAAAGTTTTTACGCTGAGGGTGGTGAAACACTGGCACRGGTTGCCCAGAGAGGTGGTAGATGCGCCATCCCCGGAAACATTCAGGGTCCAGTTGGAGAGGGCTCTGAGCAACCTGATCTAGTTGAAGATGCCCCTGCCCATGGGAGGGGGGTTGGACCAGATGACCTTTAAAGGTCCCTTCCAACCCAAACTATTCTATGATTCTATTACATCCTTCACATCACGTCTTCACCCTTAATCTGCACTCCCCAGTGTTTTGAATTCAGGGTGACAAGGCTGGGGCATGGCGTGGAGGAAGGTCCCTGTTTGGAGAACGAGGGCTCTGCAGCATGCAGTCCGTCACAGCCCAGGAACACACCTCCCGGTCAGGATCTGGCACCAGTTGGGGATGGCTGCTGGGAGCACCGCAGCCCCCGCCCCATCCCTGCATCCCCCGGAGTGCTGCGGTCCAGAGGAAATGAATGTGTCTTTGCGCACCCTTTACCCAATCTGCAGCAATTTAAAGAAAAGTGGGATGATGCTGAGCTGCGCACACAGCTCCTCCAGCTGTGCCTCATCCTGCACCCGAGAAGCTCTTTTGGGCCAGGCAGGCTCATGGCAGGACACTACAATGAGGGGCTGAGCCCCAGGGGAGGAAGGGCAGGTGCCTTGGGGAGGTGTAGAAAGCGAGGAGGATCCCTGAGGTGCGGAAGAGAGTTGCGCAACTTCTTGCTCACAACCCACCAGTGCTTCCTGAGGGAGGGTGGGTGGGGACGGGGCTGCGCAAGCCCCCCCAGGCAGGGAGGCATCGCTGCGGCTGCCCGCAGCGCTGCGGCTCCCCCATCCTCTGACTTCCCCTCTCTGGGCACCTGGCTCCCTGTTTACTCGCTTTAAAAAAGTAACACGAAGAGGCTTTTCTTATCAAATTGCCTTTTAACTTCTGAAGTTGCAGTCACTGCTTCAAAGGCGTTAAGAACAGAAATAGCTTTTTTCTGACAAAAGTGAATCTGACTCATCAAGAGTCTTCGACTGCTGCTCTAGTGCCAAGTGCCATCAGAAAATAAGGAGAGGAAGCTGCCCGCGCTGCTGACTACAAGGCAGCCGGAGCAACTCAGCTCTCGGCGCTCATCACCAAAAGTCCCCAAAGACGCCCATGTCCCACCCGCCGGAGCAATGAAGCCCATCCCCAGCTCTTTAGGGTCTGGGTCAAAAAGATTATTGCAAACCTAAATAACTTAAACCTTACAACTTAGTGTATCCACATTTCATAGCCCCAGAGAGGACAGAGCATTAATATTTGCACCTCAAATCCAGCTCAGCTTCTTTCACTTTTGCAGCAAAGGCTAAACAGCAAGGCCCTGCAGGTGGGATGTTGGCTTGGAATTACACTAATAAATAAAAAGCAACCCACTGTGTGTTTACTGGAGGTGAATTCCCCAATTTCCCAGGTGATGTCCAAGCTGTGGGTACGTGGTCAGAGGGAGATGCTGTGGGCACCAGCTGCCTCCCGCGGTGCAACTGCACTCTTCATCTCTGGAGCATCAACAGCATCCTCCAACCACCAAGGCAAACGACAGATTTTAAATGAAATCTCACAAATTCTATGCAGTTTGGTAGGGAGAGTCCTTGCTATCATAGTTAAGGGCTCAGAAGCTTCAGACCCAGTGGATTTTTCCTGTGGTTGTGCTGCACACATAGTTAATCATTTTTTAACAAATACGTGGCCACCTGGGACTCTGTAGCTGCTTTTCTGTTACTGTGCATTTATTCAGAATTTCAGAGCCATAGTGGGACTGAAACACAGGTCCCCCACTTCGCTTTCACAGCAGCCTGGGGCRCAAGCTGTGGGCAGATGCTTGCAAGAGCAGATCATGCTTAAATTTCACAGTGGTGTTCAACAAAAAGGATTTTTGTTTTTTTTCCTGTTTCTTCAAGGCATAAAATAAATAATGCAACAGCATCTTCTACTCCCTTCTGGATTTTGTGTATTGCTGTTCCTTTTTCTCCTCATTTTCAAGCTTTTTTATTCCTACTACTTACAAATGCTGAGAAATTCAGGAAGACTATTTACATTTATGCCAGCTGGAAAAATGCTGAAACAATGAGGAAAATTGCCTGGGTTATATAAAAACTGTTATTTTGTCTAACTAATGCATTAATGCAAGCAGGTCAGATAGGGGATAAGTCCCTGGTACCCCTCAGCCTTGTCTCCCCACAGCTGCTTTCCCATTTGGTCCAGAAGGAGATTAGCAAAGACAGGTAATTTGGGAATAAATAAAATAATCCCAGCCAGCTCCTGGCTGCCTGGGTTTACCTGGCAAAATATTTCCTAGAAAGATTATTTTATCCCCCGCAAAAAAACCCCGCAACTTTCTGTCAAACAAATTGCAGTAAAGAGATCCATCCCTTTCATCTTGGTTACAGAAACAAGAAGCAAATAGGTACAACTTAAAATTTAAACCTTTGACATTTTGGGACGTGAGGGGGGGGAAATGTTGACAAAATGAAAACCATTATCAAGTCACGCATCTTTCACATGCAAGGGAGGAAAAAGAAATTCTCTAATCAGCTGTAATTGCCGATGCACAGGAAAACTGCCCAGGAGGGATTTCCCTGTCCTTTAGCTGGAGAGCGAGGGGCACAGAGGCGGCACGGCCGAGGACTGACGATGGCAGCACCTGGTCCTGCGCGCACTCAGCTGATCGCAGCCCCCGTAGCCCGTGCCCTCCGGGTCCATGCCCCCTGCGAGGGGTCCCTGCACGGCTGGCACCAGTGCTGACGAAAATGGAAAATTGGAAYGAAAAGGGCTGGTGCTGTCGAGCACGGTGGTTAGTGGCTGATCACACCTGGACACTGTCCTTTGTTCCAGGCACATCTGGAGCTGGGGGTGACCACGAGGCCACATCTGGATTGCTACATTGGCATCATGTGGCTGCGTCCCATAGGAAATCAGGTGGGATCAATAAAGACTCTGATTTTTTTCTTCTGATCCCTTCCATGGGAGTAACCTCCAGCAGCCAATGCAGCAACTTTGTGTGTCACCACTAAATATTCAGGGTTACAGATGTGGAAATCAAACATAGGTGTCAGACTCGAGGGAGGCTCAGGGCAGCGGGAGGACCCACTCCCCTGTCCGTGCCCTGATGGCAGCTTCATCCCAACCAGCTGGGCAGAAAACAAGCACAGAAAAGGGTAAACCTGAAGATGTAATGGGGCCTCCAATTTCTAACAACCGGAGCCTCCTCTCATGTGCTTGGCATCCCACCACTGGTGCTCTTGTGCAGCGATGTGGTTAACACGGGTGTTTCCTCCCGTTCAGAGGGATATGGACACACATGCACAATCACAGCGCTCCTCACACCTCTTGCCACAATGCAACTTGTTCATCTGCAAGCAAGAAATCCTCTGTCACGCTTCTCCCGTGCCTGGGCGGCACTTCCCTCTCACCTAGGGCACAGAAGATAGCACCGCAGCCAGAGAATACAGCTGGACATCAAAAAAGAGGAGTTTTGTTGGACCAAAGCAGCACTTGCACATGCGATGTTGTCCTCCACACCTTTATAACCATTCCAGCTGTGCACCAGATGTGATGGCAGGTGTTGATCTCCGCAGGCACCAGTGCTGAGCCAGCCCCAGACCTCTGGATCCATGCAAAGAGAGGGATAGAACAGCAGCACAGAAATAGCAGACAATTTCCAGGTTTAACTCAACATAGTAAGACTTGAGTTCTGGGGAGATTTGGGGGATTTTACCCAGAAAACTGGCATTTCAGGAGGTTCTGTGAAGGCTTGGTTCACACTTGAGTCCAAGCTAATTGATGCAGCCATCACTAAGTGAAGGCGTTTTGGCAGAAAGAAGCAAAAATAAAGACAACACAACCCTGCTTGATGTCTGGGAAGTGGAGCTCAGCTCCATGCTCTGTCGCAGCCTTCCTGCATAGAGTGGGGAATCAGGGAAAAAAAATCCACGCCTCCTCACCAGGGCACTGGGACTGTGCCTGCACCAGTGAGTCAGGGCTGCACCGGGTGCAAGAAGTTGGGGTGGAGGCACCTGGTCCACTTCTTGCTAGAGGTTTGGGGACTGAGGTTGAGTTTGGGCACAGGTTTTGGTTAGCTGCTATTTTATCCACACCCAGCCCTAACACATCACAACTGCAAAGACTTTTAATATCTGAAAAAAATAAAAATAAGAATCAAGAAAGCTTTATTCATCCTAGAGTGTTGCTATTTGAATAGTTTGTTTGAGGTCAAGGAGTTGTCAAACCTCCCCAGGTCCCTCTGATGTTTCAGCACACTTATCAAGTATGAGTAATGCTACGTGCGAGAAATGAAAGATTGTGGTCTTCAGAAGAACTGATACCAGAAAGCCAGCTTAAAGATGAATAGCTTAGTGTATTCACACTTCTTCAGTTGCATTTACTACATCATATTTACAGGCTAATGTAAGGGTGTGTACTTTCTTTTTCTCTTCTTTTTTTCTGCATGGTTGAGCATGAATTTAAAAGACTGAGTATCTGATAAGAGAAAGATATAAGCTGGAAGGCAGCTACATAAATACTGACTCCCACATGCCCAAGATACCTCTAATAATCACTTCATCTTAACACACTGCTGAGCATTATTGCACATAAACAAGGGTATTTGGTAGCATTAGGAATTTAGACAGCAACTCCCAGTGTTTTGCATTAAAGGGAGCTAGATTGCATAACCTCCTTTATCCTTTTGCTAGCCACAGGATGAAGCTCCAGTTAAGGTGACACAGAAGGCTGAAGATTGCCCCAGATGATGGCCAGTGGGTATCTCAAGACCATTTCTCCAGCTGTATTTCAGCCTGACCTTGCTGTGCAAGGATGGACAGACCTGAAAGACATTTTAAAGTTTATCATCCCCAAATCCCCATAGGATAAATCAGGTCAAGAAGCCCATGGTCATGCACATGTCCACCATAGGACTTAGTGCCCTGGAAGCCCAAGCCCACAGGCACCAAGTCACTGTGCTGTCCAATTTACTGTGCACTAAACTGTTACTGCAGCTCTGATCATCAGTTTCTGCCTATTGCTACTAAAAGTGCTGCAGGTAGGCATGAAAAAACCTGCATGTTTTCCTGGTGTAATTTCATAAACAATCTCTAATACCCTTCCTGTTAAACCCAGGTTTTCAAAATACTTTTCTGTGTTTTCACAGATGGTGCCCAAACAGCAGTGGGGTAGCTAAGCTAGGAACAGAACTGGGACCAGTTTGCACAACTGGTAGGATGCACAAAGCATGGTCAGGGGATTTACACACAGGACTGCCTGCCAGAAATGCAGAGTCAGAGCACTGCAGGAGAGCATGTAAAGGCAGCACCTGGATATAAAGATAAGGGCAAGGTTCAGCAGGAAAGAAATAGGGGTGCAATCCAGGCAGCTCAGAGCACAGCAGGCAGATCATGTGAGGAGCAGCTCTTGTGCAGCTGATAAGGCAGCAAGAGATAAGGGGCAGAAATGCTCTTGCTGCCTGCTGTCACTCAATCTAGCCCCACGCAATCTCCTTGCATAGGAAACAATAAAAACCAGCCCTAACTCCAGTGTCCAGAACCTGCAACTCACCACAAGGGTCAGAGCATCACTATGAATGCAGAGAAGCAATGTCACATCCTCCTTCCCCAACTCTTGCCCAGCTGACCGCTGCTAACCTGGATACCAGCACCTTCCCACTGCAAACAACCCCCCAGGCACTGGGCATCAGCCACAGACTGGCATTTGTAAAGAAACTGAGCCCTCCGCCCTCGGGGGGGATTGCAAACCAGCTACACCTGTGCAAGCTGGAGTTGCAGGCACTGACACTGCCAAGGTCACCTGGGATTTCTGATGGTGGAAATGCCAACCAGAAACATGACGATTATTTTCTTTTCCACAAAAAAACCCAACCCACTTATCTAGAAATAACCTTCTAGGATTGACACAAGATTAAATTAGAAGAATCCTATAGGATGGGAATGGGGGAATTCAGTTTGAGACTGAGTCTTAGCTGCCCATGGCAGTGTCCGGTCTCCTACGTGAGTAGGGCACACGATGCAATGCAGGTAGCAATTCATTTTACAGATCATTAATTCTGCTAGTTGTGTATGGTTTGGAATTTTCCCTTCTAATTATTTTATAATGATGGAAATATAGCCAAGATTAAATTTAAAATAGATTTTTGAAATGGCATTGCCCTTACAGGTACRCGCAGGGGCTATACAGTCTGGCAGGCAGCAGGGTATTCTGAATGCAGCATCTATTTCCAGAAGTCATTGCTAACTTTTCCTACATTGGTAATGATTCAGTTTTGATCCTTAGCCTAAGCTAAAGGTTATCATGAACTCATGCTCTTAAAGGGAAGACTCTGTAGTCATCTCTCTGCCTAACACTACAAAGGTGTGAAAAATAGTGCCTGAAATGTGTGAGATTTATTGGGGTTTTTTGGAGTGTGCAGTGCCTGGCAGCAGAGGAATTTTCTTTTCAGAGGCACAGGGATGGAGAAGCATTTGGATCAGACTTCAGCTCCATCCAGCCTTACCGCTTGTCTCCAAAGCTAGTGGATGCTTAGCAAAAACCTGTGAGAGCAGCAGCAGCAGCATCGCCTGCCCTCCCGGCTCCCCGGCTGTGCTTTGGCACGTCATGAGCCAGAGTCTTGCCACCACTCGGTGTCCAATTGCTCCTGACAGACTAATCCTCCCTGAAATTGTCTCATTGCTTTTTGACCTCATTTATATCCACAACATCCTGTGGTAACAGGTTGCATAGTTTAACCATGTGCTGCATGAAAAAAATACTTACTTCGGCTTTTTTTTAAAGCCTCTGCCCACTTTCACTCAGTGCCAGCTCATTCTGCATTATGGAAAACAGTGAGCAATTTTTCCCAGTTCAAATTCTGCAGATCTCCCATGATGTATATTTAGATACCTGTAGCATGTCCCTGTCTTCCCAACTCAAAATCCCAGGCTCCACACCAGAGCCATTCTGCATTTCTGCTCGCTGTCATTGCCCTCTCTTTGCTGCCTCTTCTTGGAGGCAGGAGGAGCAGAATGGCAAACGGCATTGAAGGTGTGAGCTCAGCAGGACAGCAGAGCTGCCTTGGAGAGTGCTAGTTGTTACTTACCAGTTACAACATGATTTGTTAAGGTCAGGGCTTTCTCCTTTGTGCATTAATTTGTATTTATCATCATTGAATTGCCCCTGCATTATCTTCTGCAGTCTTTGAGCGTCACAGTCATTTTCAGCTTTTGCCAGCCTGAATAACTTTATAATGCCAGCACCTTTTTCATTTCACTCTGTCCCGCTTTTTCTCAACCACTTACTAAATGCGTTGACTAGAAAACAGATGCCACCACGGTGCCTCTCAAATTAACACCTAAGTTGTATTTCCTGGAATCTGTTTGGGGCTTTTGAGCACTTTCCATTATGATCAGCAAAATTGTCACCTGAAAATTTTATACCAAAATGGCTATATTTTTTAATTTGAGAAAAATATTGTGTGGTTTTGGCTGCCGGCAGGCAGCCAAACATCACACAGCCGCTCACTCACTTCCTCTCCCCCCGCAGTGGGATGGGGGAGAGAATAAAAAAAAAAAAAGTAAAATTCATGGATTGAGATAAAGACAGTTTAATAGAACAGAAAAGGAAGGGAAGATAATAATAATAATAATGATGATAGAATATACAAAATGAGTGATGCACAATGCAATTGCTCATCACCCGCCGACTGATGCCCRGCCAGTCCCCGAGCAGCGATCACCCCTCCCTGGCCAACTCCCCCCAGCTCATATACTGAGCATGACATCATATGGTATGGAATACCCCGTTGGTCAGTTGGGTCAGCTGTCCTGGCTATGCTCCCTCCCAGCTTCTTGTGTACCTGGCAGAGCATGGGAAGCTGAAAAGTCCTTGACTAGTGTAAACACCACTTAGCAACAACTGAAACATCAGTGTGTTATCAACATTATTCTCATACTAAATCCAAAACACAGCACTATACCAGCTACTAGGAAGAAAATTAACTCTATCCCAGTCGAAACCAGGACAAATATATTGATTGTGAAGGCTGGAGGTGTGAAGAGGGGGAAAGCCTGCTTTAAAAATACACATTGAAACAACATCAGGAGTCAGAAAGCCAGACTCACCCGTGACTGACAAAAGCATTAAGCTCTGAACGCAAAAGAAATGTCATGAAATGTTCAAATGCTGCAACATGCTTCCCCTCTGCTGCAAGGAGGGGAATGTCTTGGTCCCTGGCTCCCTCTCCTTTCCCTTTCCAGCCCTCAGCACCCTGAGTTCCCAGCCACGGGGGAGCGCTGGTCCYGGCAGAGGGAGGAGGGTGCCCCGCTCTGCTAGAGCTGCCCTCCCAGGCAGTTTCCCTTCTCTTGGGAAGCAGTTTTGAATCCCTGCAGCCAGAGAAGGGAATCAAAGCGAAGTCTCTCATTTCCTGGGGATGTGCTGAAATCACCAGCTCCTGTGCAAAACAAAAGGCTGGTATTTATATACCGTTTCTTCCTCAGCTGGTTGTGCTTTTGAATGATAGTGTTCGTGGCGGCCGTGCTTTGGGGGAGTCTGGGCTGACCATGTGCACCAGGACTTGCTCGCCAGAGAAGGTCCATCCTGGGACCACGGTCATACTCCTGACCCCAGCAAAGGAGCAAGGGAGAGCTGCGGCAGGGGCTGGGCTCGGCTCCCAGGGGATATTGGGCTCTCTGTGTGTGAGGGTGATGCTCTCAGGCTCAGTCATGGACGCAGGTGCCAAAGGAGAAGCCCCGCATCTCAGCCCTATTCCTGTCCCGAAAAGCTGCCAGTCTGCACCTGGGGCTCAGTAATGATGCGAAAACCCTTGTTCACGGAGGTGTGGAGTGAACGGCCATGCGCAGGGGACCATTCTCCTGTCAGCTGTCACAGCAAGAAAAACTACATTTTTGATTTTATAAATAAAACATCTCTGCCTGAGGGAGCTGCAAAACGGTGGAAGTGTGCTGTGCAGAGCCAGATTTAACAGCTTCTGCCTTCAAATGTCCTGCCCCATGTAATTTCTAAATTTCACCTCTGCCCAAAGTACCACTCACCAAGTGGTACTGATAAACACAGGCCTGTATTTGACAGTGTAAATAATGATGATATTAAATCTCTGGCATTGGCTTACATGTTTAACCATGGGTTGAATCAACAGTATAATCTTAAATGCCAGTTGGTACTGAATTAGGCTGTTGCTTTTGGCCTTTCTGTTCCGGTAGACAGATAAAAAAATACCAGAATAGGTTTCCAAAGAGGTACAGGCAAAAAATACCTTCCTCGCCTCCCCCTCTTACACATGCACAGTTTTTTTATTATATAACACTCACCCCCGGTAATTAACCAGCTTGAAAACTACCTGAGATTACTTTGGAACAAAGACTGGTTAATGAATTAACTTCTAAGCCTGAGTAGGAGTGGAAATAGGTCAGCTCCCTTCCAGGCAAGCCTTGCWGCTATCATCATCTGAAACAATTAGTACAATAATGGCTCTTATTTGAAGATGTTATTAAATGTGCAACTTCAGGATGGCATAATCGATAGAGATGGCTGGATCTCCCCCGGGTACCAGTAGGAAATTCTCTAGGACAAGGGAGCAAAGGAGAAATGCAAGTGTGGAGGGAGGGGAAACACCCTCCCCGTCTCCATCCCCTCCAGGCGAGTGGCCCCGAGGGGAGGAAAAGCAAAACATGGAGTAAGAGAAATAGTGGTGAAGGGGTTGTAAGAAGGTGTGAGATGAGCCAGGTGTGGGGCCAGGGCTGGCTTACTTCATACCCTTTCATGCTCTCCTGCTGCTTTTCCTGCTGCTGTCGCACCCTTCCGCTCCCTCCGCGGGGGCCCAGCAGCTTACACCGCCGTGAACCCCAGCTCCAGGTTTGGTCCTTGGTTTGTGCAATAGCAGGGACACAACAAACAGGAAGCATTACTCATTTCTTCATCGTCTTCAGATGAACCGTGCCGGCTCCCCACAAAAAGTCACCTTTGGGCACCTGTAGGTTTAAACCTCTCAGGGTCGTCTCGCCCTGGGCCCCAGGCAGCAGGGCTGGGAGGGAAGGCAGGTCCTGGGGGCTACCTCCCTCCCTGCGAGCACCGAACCCATCCTACATAGCAGGGCGAGCTGACCTACCCCCAGCTCTGCCGCCACGGCCAGGCTGCTGCCTGCACCCCACGTCGCTCGCTCACAACTGCTTGCTGCATCCTGAAATGGCTGCAGGTGCATGGAGCCAGAGAAGGGCCCTACACAGCAGTGAGAAAAGCTGGTCCAGCAGTGATGGGGAAGGGCAGGAGTAGGGGGGAGGCAATTTCTTCTAGTGAAATAATTTCTAAGCTGCCTTCTTGCTATGGGCTGTCCCTGCCTGTTCAGAGGAGAAGAGAGGACAGGGGGAATAGGACAGGAAATCGAACCACTTGTGGTTTTTTTTAATCTGAAAGCATCACTCTGTCAAGTTTCACACCTGAAGAGCGGTTGCAGCACTCTGGTTTCCTTCATGCCAGCGAGTACAGTAGAGCTGCCCCCCTCGTGCTGCAGCCCAGGGGCTCCGGCCTCGGCAGCTGCGAGCATGAAGGTCTGCCCACTTCTCTGCACTGATCTCAACCCAAAAGTGCCAGAGATGGGCAGTCAGCAGGGTTGACCCTTGCAGGGTATCACCATAAACGGTGGTGAGCTGTGTGAGCCCCACCGCACCAGCCCCTCTGCCAGCATGCCGGCGGTGCAGTAGCTGCAGGAGGACTCCGCGGTAGAGAACTGAGGGTCCTGCTGTGAGAACATAGACACAGACAGGGGGAAAACACATTTATGGACAGAGGAATCAGGAAGGTATGTGCCCCACAGCCTGCTTAATCTGTGCCCTTCATTGCAGCTACCTGTGCTCCTGCTGAACAGGACTTGTCTCCATGGGATATATTTATCATGCTGGCTGTTCCTGAGGAGGAAAGTTTGGTGCAGATACAGTCCCAACAGACAGACCAATACACCTTTTGCAGCTTCTGGAAACAGAGTTTTATTAGGCACAACATGTTGATATATGTCCACAGTTCAGATGACCCTATGTGGAGCTCACATTAAGGGCCCTCTTTTCCAGACCAATTTGAGGGATTATTACATTCCATGTCAGGTAGCGCGGTTTGTCCTTTTACATGGTCTTATTATTGGTGCATTTCTTTATTAGCTATAAAATGATTTCTAGAAAAATACTCTTGACAATTGTCCTTATTCTCCAGAGCCTGAAATTTTAGTGAGAACAGTGTAACATGAAAAGGAACAGGTAGTCCTGTGAGCAGCAGAACTGGCGAAGTGGAGACTCCCATGGATCTGAGCTAGGAGGTTGAGCTCCCACTGTCATCTCTGGCTTCCAGTAGGGCTGAGCAGGCAATGCAGTTTTTCTATCAGTAGGGACATAGTAGATGCAAATGTATGGTTGGAGCAGAGGAGAGCAATTTGAAGTTGTTTATTCTCTTTGAGATCTGTCTTCTTCCATCAGATTGGGCTGTATTTGTCCAACATGTCAAAAAATGTTTAGGGCTGACAGACAGACACAGAAACATCAGAACTGCATTAGCCTCCTTTCATTAGGAAAAAAGACAAAACATGAAAGGAGAACTGAGGACAAGAAGTTACAGGTATACCTGGAATACATCTCTGAGAACTATCTTTGGCTTGTAAACTGAGGTGACTGAAGAACAGCATAAAGTAGGCTTTAGAGACCTTCATGAGGCTACTGCTCACTGAGGCTCAGCTGGCTTTCAGCTCAATGTAGCTATAGCTCAAGATGCCTCCTGCCTTATGCTAAGCCCTGAGCTACATGGTCAGCTGGGTTAAAGTTCTCCAACTGTATCACACCTACTCCACGCTCACTGCCATGGCTGCAGCGCAGGCCTTCCCAAAGGCTAAGCAGTCGGAAGGCAGGATGGACAGGGAAAGTGTCCCAGCAGATACCCCAAGGAATACATAACACTATGTGCAGCGTGTGCATAGGTAAAAGGGAGCAAAATGCTTTAAAAGGGGAAAGGGGCTGAACCCAAATGCAGCAGATAAAATCAAACAAAGTCTGGAGATCTGGAAAAGAGCAGTCTCCTGAGACACAGGATGGAAACCCCTGTAACCAGGAATAGCTAAAACCAATGTGGAGATGATGCTAGAACTGTCTTAGCATGGATACTCCTTGAATGCTTGGGGATGGAGCAGAAGCACCACGTGAGAACCAAGTAACAGCTTGCCCAGCCTGAGAGCAGGTTTCCAACAACAATGCTTTGCTGAAGCTTCCCAACACATCTCACTGTACAAATTCGGTTGGGAGGGAGCATTTGCTGCAGCCCAGCTGACACGGGTGAAGCCTCGGGGGAGAGGAGCAAGCTGATAGCGTTATAGCTGTAAAAGGGACACACCTGCAGAACGTGTTGGACATCTCCCTCCCTGCCCAGGGCACCATACGCTTCTAAGTCTCTTCCCTCCTTCACAGAGGGATGGAAATCAGGGCCTCCATGTCCAGGAGATCTCTGAAGGAGCAATGTGGCCTTTACTGTTTTTGCAAAGTCCAGCCCGTTCTGTTCCGTATCTGCAGCTCATCCAGTGGTGCTGCACACTCTGTGACAGCAGGGACCCAAAAGGCTACAGTTATGAGTATTATATTCCTCTATTATTTCTGAGTGCTGCAAATATGCCAGGCACTGAAACTCAAGAGAAACCTTCAGTGCTAGGTCTCCAGTTCAGTCTCTCCAGCTTGCACAGTTTGGTAAATAGAAATAATCGATGAGTACGTCCAATGTGAGTCCAGCACTGGGCCAGTCGAGATTTACTTTGATTAATATAAGCAGCCAGRTGTTAACTGAGTTGTTTACTTGCATTTAAAGCTGGCAAAATAATTTTAAAATCATATTAAAAAATCTAAAATGTTGAAATGCTTTTTATCTAGTTAATTAACAATTTTGGCATAAATTGTCTTTTTGCTTATTTTTTTATTTTATAAGCAATTCATTTCCAAAAAAGGAAATGGTTCAGCCAACTCAGCTAAAGGTGAGAGAAAGTTTTATAAAGGCAATTTCCAAATACAGAAATACCATTTCTGAAAATGCCTTATTAAAAAGAAGGAAGTAAAACTAAAATATGTTTTGCATTTCAGTAAAAAACAAATATTTAGTCCTCCAAAATAATCGTGGCAAAGATAAATGAAACTATCCTCTGGACCACACTGTGTCTGGTCAAAGAGAAAAAGAGTTCATTCTCTCTGAAGATAAATTATGATAAACTGGGAATAAAATGGACTAGGTTCTGCTCTCATTTCATGCCAGTGTAAATCCACCGCCTTTTTATCACTATCCCTTTTTCTTGCTCCAGACAGCTGGGGCGTCTGAAACTGTTTCTATCAACAATTTCCAGTCAAGCAACTAAGACTTCAGGCACATTCATGAGGAGGAAGGCAACGATGAAGCAAAGGTAATTAAAATGGTTGCCACCCCAAGCAGCTATAGTTGTGTTACATGGTGTGGGGACCACCTTCTCTGTCCTAGCTTCTTCCTGCCTCTGGTCCCTTCACACCTCAAATTTTAGCTTGGTTTGTGAGTGGAGCAGCCACGTGAAACTCAGGCTTACTCACACTGTGACCGTGGGGTCTGGCAGGTCTCACCCAGCAAGATGAACATCATGGCCAGCTGCAGTTGTGCTGTAGTGATGCAGCCCAGCCCTATAAACTCCCTTATCATTTATGCAAAGCAGAGAAAATTACTTCCCTCTTTGAAGCATAAGACATTTCCCCCCCACCCCCTCCTTCCAAACCCTTCATATCTTTGGAAGGTCTTGCATTGGCCCCACAGTGGGCCATTCCTCTGCTGCCTCAACGGGAGCCCATGCCACTCTCCTCCAAGCTGCTGAGGGCTTTGGTCTTAATCCGGAGCTTGTGAGGTAGGGCAGCATAGCTTCGGCCCTTCGAATGGTCTTCTGAAGGGCAGGGCAGGCTGCATGGGAGTAGAGGAGAAGTTTTGGGCACTTGTTGCTCATCATCTTCATCTGAGACAGTTGTGGTGCTTTCTTTGCTTACCTCAGCTGGACAGGGGGAAGGGCACAAGAAGCAGGGACTGCCTGACAAATGGAAAGCATATTTGTCCGGGCAGTGGTAATTGAGGAACGGAGAGCAAACTGTGGATCTGAAGGCTGCATCAAGCCTCTTTGGCTGCTGAAGGGCAGGTGTGTCCATAGGAGCTGGCTTTGAGTCACAGCTGAGGATGTTTCTGGATGGGCCAAAGGTTTTGCAGGAAAAGTCAGCTGGCTCCAGCACCTTCGGCACAAAGCTCTTCGTTGTGAAGAAGCAGGACTCCCCAGCAAAGGGCTCAGCCTCAAGGAGCGGGGAGGCCACTCTGTGCCCTCTCAAATAAACTCCCAGGAAGTCCTGGAGGGAGTGGCCCTGGTAGGTACTGGTGTCTGGGCTGATGAGCCCAAAGCGCAGCTTCAGAGACAGCAGCTCTGTCCTGAGGATGGCGTTCTCCTCGCTGAGAGCAGCCAACTGGCTCTCCATGGCGAAGTCATTGAGGCGCCTCTTCTCCCGTGAGCGCTTGGCTGCCTCGTTGTTCTTGCGCCTCTTCTCCCAGTACATGTTGTCCTTCTTCTCATCCGGCATGAACTCCCGCTTGCGCCGGGAGGGACCGCTCACCTTGCTGTGGAGGAGCTTAGCCTTGCTCTGCTGAAGCGCAAGCTCACTGACGGTGCTCAGCGGTGCCATGAAGTTTTCCATGGTCATGAATACAGCTGGGGTTCTGCCAGAATTAGAACATGAAACTATTACCACTAAAGGTGCTATTAATTAACACCAACAAATAAATTAATATAGCCATGTGATTGTTTTATCTCTGTTGCAGTCACACCAGGAACACTGAGTACAGCACTGTACGCACACATAACCTGAGGACAGCTTCCCTCGGCTATTTCTGTCACTTTGGAGCCACGTTTTCAAAATACTGTCAGCACATCAATGCACTCGCATCTCACCGGTGTCTGCAAAGCCCATCAAGGGGTACCAAAAAAATGTGTATGACTGAGCAGAGTTAAAAAGGACATATTTTGCCGACTCAGTGAACAATCACAAACACTTTGCCTAACTCACTTCAATCAGGATAATAAAAATTGCTTTCACATACTACTTATCTCCCACTGATCTCAAACTTCCTTACAAAGGAAGTAAGTTTCATTGCCCCTGCTTTACAGATAAGGAAGGCACACGGAGAAGAACTGATTTACCCCAGTCACCTTAGTTAGCAGCTGAAGCAGGATTACAAAGCTACTGCCTCTAGTCAGTCCCCATTTTTCCCTAAAAACCCTGGTCCTGCCCTGGAAAGCTGGATTTGAAGAAGTTTGTGATTTTGAAAGGCCTGTAAGCAAATGTGGATGAACGCTATGAAAGTGCCATCTAGGAGCTTGCAAGTACCTGCATGGCAGGTGCTGAGCAGCAGTATGGCACCAAGTGTTGGCAGAGAAGCATGCATCTGAAGACAATGACCACGGTACATTCCTGACTACGGGAAGAAGCCAGCAGAGAAGACCAATGATACAGTCTAAGTTGTGAATTAAATTAATAAGAGATCAAACTCCAGACATCCCCATTTAAGCTACAAGCTTCCTGTAACATGGTGATCTTCCAGGAAAACCACATCAGCCCTCCTGCCTCTGGGCAGACTGGAAGGGATTGTGCTGATCTAGTGTGAGTGTCTAGAAGTAGGCACCTGCATGTGGTCACCTCAGACACCCTCTATACTTCACAGAGACCTAGTGAGGGAGCTTAGCATGACACATACCTTACCCTAAAGTAGTCACCTACATTTGATCATCTGAGCTCCCTGGACTGTTGTCTATTGACTGTAAGAAAGCCCAGAGTGACTAATTCTGATTTAGACCTTGCAGGCATCTTAGGTCTGGTGAGAGGAATCACATCTTGTGAGCCTAACTTAAGTTTCAGGAAACTACTTTGTAGAGTCAAGAGGAGACAGCTTGTTATGACAGCTCTATGGGATGGATAGGGAAGGAGCAGAGAAAGGATCCCACTCAGAAATGCTTCACTGCCAGACTGCTCAGGACCTAGGTCCCATCTAATGGAAAGCTGGGCCAGAGGGAGCAGCCAGCACTGAGCCTGATAAGCCATCACCTCTACAGGATTACCCTAAAATGGTAAAGAAGGGCATAATTGTTTCACTTTGATTAGCAACAAATGCACTGAAGCTTTGATATTTTTCAATCCCCACAGCCCTTGCACAAGGCCCTTCATTTTAGCCTCATGACTACGTGACTGTTGGGACCCACAAAGACCGACTCACAAACAGTGGTCAAGGTGCCCTCCACACTGTCTTGCGGGTTGCAGTACACTTTGCTAGCACTGCAATGCACTCATGGCTCACCGTGTAGCTAGAATAGTAATAGTACCTGTTTATATAATTGCGAAGTGCTTTTCTGACTCATGAGGACAACATCACCAAGGTTTCTGGCAGGGCTGGTCAGAGTACTGGGGGGAGGAGGGCTGGCTGACATTTTCAGCTGAAAACATTTCCCCCCCCCCCCAAGAAAAAAATGTTTCAGGCTGAAAATTGCCCAAACTCAGAGGCAATAAAATCAACATAACATCCAAAAGCCAAGCATTATTCAGTTTTTAGCCAGAARCATTCAGTTTGAGCATTTTTGGCTTTCAAATAGCTATTTAGGAATCAAATTAAATGGACATATTCAGAGCTACAGGTGAAGTGAGAAGTCAGACTCCTTCAGAAAGCCTGGGCCATATACATTCGTGCAGTCAGATGCTGTAAGCTTGTGAAAATCTGGCATGTGACCTTTCTGAAAATCAACACAGCTAATAATCAGCATGACTAATAGCCAACATTCTTGCTAAATCTATTTATTGTATGAGTGACATGAATTACTCTTTTCTTGATGACTGATAACCATCTACAAGCAAAAGGGGAAGATATAATTCAAAATAATTCAGGACATCACTTTGGGCAGGGACTGTATGTCCCTCTGAACACAGAAGGGCACTAGTTCAATGAAGGACATACAGAAACAGAAATGATAAAGAACCATGTTTGGGCACTGCACTTGCTCTTCATGAGCATTCACATCAACATTAATCAAAAGAGCTCACAGATCTGTGGAAAAAAAATAATTCCTAAACATCGTCCGGTTGTAATTTGTGTCTAGAGGTTTTGAAAATTTCCAGTGTTCTTCACTTTCCAAGTTTCATGTAAAAGACTATATTTGAATGGTCTAGTTTTCCAAGAGTGACTAGTGATTTCTTAAGAATCCAACTCATAAATCATAAAGAGGACAAAATTTTGGAAGCAAAGTACTCTTTTTGTTTTCTTGCATAGCTCTTTCTGAAAATCAAATCCCTTTTTAAGGTATCTCAAGCTAGCACCCAACAAATGAGGCATAAAAGATCACTAGAGGATTTTGAAAATCAAACGATGCGAGAATGTATATAAAGAAGTTCCATCATATACACAAAGAGTTACATACATATCGTACAGCAGAAATGTGAACACTGAGCCTAAAAATGCTAATCTTCTGTAGAAGCTATTTGATTAAATATTCTGCTGCTTGCAGATAAAATATCAGCTATTTATTTTTACAGATTTAGAGACCTTCAGTATTGGCAGGTTGTCATCGACTGTGATCTCTGC
This sequence comes from Phoebastria nigripes, assembly GCA_035582835.1. Taxonomy (NCBI): domain Eukaryota; kingdom Metazoa; phylum Chordata; class Aves; order Procellariiformes; family Diomedeidae; genus Phoebastria; species Phoebastria nigripes. The sequence goes on along the minus strand of JAYKAV010000210.1, from coordinate 121,990 downwards.
ACAACGCAGACCTGCAAAATAGACAAATCCACACCTAATCGCTATCGGAGTTTGCTCAGCGTGACCAGAGTTTCATTCTGGTTTACATCGGGACAAGGTCCATGAAAGTATTCTCTGTCCAAATCAGTGTGATTTTGTAATTAAATACATTTGGAATGCATTTATTTTAATTTAGCCATAAGTCTTTGAGATCTCAAACAGTATGCAAAGGTTCTGAGAGTAACTAAAGACCAAAACAAAGAATGTCCTTTAGCATGAATATGTTTGGGGTAATTCCTCCAGCTTTTGATCAAAATTACTTCTGATCTCAAAGCATCAAAGGGAGAATTTCAGTGAGTGTACCTGTGGTTTCTGACAGCGTCAAGAGGCAGAAATACGCTATTGTTTCAGGGCTTAATCACTTACCAGGAATTTTTCAGGTTAGTATTTGACGTGACTTCTTTGTTGAATGAGTCAAAGATCAACAGGTGGCTTTTTGACTGTGTAAACTCATCACCCGCATTGGGCAAAGTAGTTTGTTTTCTCCCTGTCCTTCTCTTGCTCCTGGTGCCTGTCCTAAGGAGATCCTATAAGAAGTTTCAAGATTACTGTAACCAATATTCACTGCCCAATACACCTGGGAAGCATGGGAAATAAAAGGGACCTAAAATAGGCATTTGTGAGACAGAACAAAAAAGTAATGAAGAACCTGAACTCTTCCTTCCAGCAAACTCATTTCAGCACATTTGTTTAACCTTTCCCACATTTGTTCAATCCCTCACACTCTAATCCATTGTGCCAAGGTGGGAATTTTCTTCAGACCCCAACTTAATGCTGCGTGAATTGAAGCAAATGGAAGTGAAACAGTGAGAAGTGAGGGCTGAGTCCAGGAGAAGAGGCAGGAGTCAAACCAGGGCACAGTTACACTTACTTGGAGGTGGGGAAGGTTTGGAAGGAGGTTGGGTGTGAAGTGGGAGGCAGGGGAAGTTCTTATCGGAGGCAGGATCTGGCCTTTTAAGGGCAAGGAATGAAGATTTAGCTGGGCCAATATGTGAAAGCATCAAGTTTTAGGCCACAGAGTCTAAACTCTACCTGTTCTTTGTATCTGCAGCCCACAAAGTCACACATATACCCACACGACATTCCTCTTGCGACTCTTAATGAGTGCAGACTCTAGCAATCAAGTGCACAAGGTGACACACAGCTTGTACCCGCAAAGACAAGTGGAAACATTAATATTAGTAACAATGGTACAACCGTTTTGATCAAGTGCATTATGCAACCAATATTTCCTAAGGTGCATTGGTATCCATTGTTTCTGCGGCTATAAATGGAGAAGACAATTACTAATGTCTTGCCAGAACATCAGCTATGTTCTGTGTTATCTGCATCCTGAACAGAAGAGAAAGCACCAAAAACATTGTAAAATGATGGCGTTCCTTCATTTTTCACCTCTGATTTGCACTAAATCTGCTAGTTCTGTTCAGACAGAGCATCTTTCCAAAGCCCTACTTCTCTAGAGAGAGCAGCCTTTGAACTTTTACAGTCTCTTACCTTTCTGAGCAGGCAGAAAGCAAGCCACATTTTTATGTAAAGACTGTTAAATACATGAAGATATGCCTTACCACTTCTACAATGCATCTGATCAGCGATGAAGGGCTAAACGTGTAATGTCCTAGTTTAATGCCGACGCTAAACCATTTACACCTCTGTGAAAATGAGGACATGTTGTATTGAGGTTTTTGTATATGCACTCTATCTACCTGGTTGAAAGAGCCTCATTTCTGGTAAAACTGCTTTCCTTCCACTAACAGAAGACCATGTTAGGGCTTCAGAGATTTGGTTCAGACCTATCTCCCCTTCTTTCTCTTATCTCCACCCTCAGCAGCAGATCAGAGCAGACTCTGATGAATTGTACTTTCCAGCAGGTTGTACAAAGCCCTCCACGAAAAACTTGTATCTAACAGGAACTGATTCACTGCAGATCTATGAGACAATGTACACTTTTCTGTAATCAAAACACACTGTCTCATAAAACAGCTGGTGAATCTCACTTTTCTGTGATCGTAAGTCAAGCCCTCAACCCTCAGATTATTCTTTTTCCCAAGGATGTAGTAAAATTGCCTGCAAAGGGCAACCAGAACAGCCATAGATTCAGAACAGTTTCTGTAAAGAGAAATGTTAACTCATTATTTCTCAAGAATAAAGAACATGCGCTGGAATAATCAGGCAGTGGATTTCAAAGAAACAAAAGGAAGCACATCTTCGTACAACATAAAATTAAAATTTGGAGTTCGTTGCCTCAGGATAATGTAGTCATCAAAAATAAAAAGGGAATCACAAAAAATATTAGGCCAAAGATCAGGCCAGGTGGACCTTTAAGCTGACTCAGTCTGACCATTCTTATGTCCTAAAATACTGTGTGAATTTGAGTATTAAATAAATTTCCAGCAAGTGGGTTATAGATGCTGTAGAACTGAACCAAAGGGTCTTACCTTTTCTTTGGATTAGAAGAGAGGATGAAGTGGATTACATACAAAATTCAATCATTTTAATATGGTGAATAGCTATATTTTATTATTCTCAATTTACTAATTTTTAATGTATGAATCTAAATTTTACTGCCTCTCAGTATGACTTCCCTTTCTATAAGTTGCAAACTTTTTCTTAAATCTTTGCATGTCTGTTTATTTCCCCCTATTTATATCACAAATTCATATCTACAACCACCGATAATGTTTTTGAGTTTGAAGTCTCATTTAAAAACACAGCTGAGAGGAGTATTCTTAACTAAAGCCACAAGAATGAAAATCCAAGCATAAATCTACATATATTTTAATTAAATAGGAAAAATCAATGTAATATAGAAGTACATGAGTGACTTGGCATATCTTCCCTGTGCTAGAGATTTCTTTTCTTTACGCTGAAGTGAAAATGCTGTGGTATTCCCATTACATAGAATCATAGAATCATAGAATATCTCAAGTTGGAAGGGACCCATAAGGATCATCGAGTCCAACTCCCTTCTCCTCRCAGGACTACCTAAAACTAAACCATATGACATGCACAGATTTCAGCACATACTGTAAACTTGATTTTCAATGTAACTTTAAACAAACAAAGTGAAAAAAGCATCCAATTATTTTTCATAAAACACATAATTCTATTATGAAATTAACTACCCTACAGACAATTTTTGGATCAAACTCTGATTCCCAGCTTCCACTTGATTCAGCACCCATATACGTAAGCCAATCCATGGAAACATCACTGGAGTTTACCTACCTTAATTAAACTGGAAACAGAATTTAGGATTTCAGGAGTTTAAATCAGCGCAAAGTTTGAGCCAAGCTACCCTTGCTTTATGCTAATATAAAGGAGCTTGATAGCTGCCTATTTTTTCACTCTTAAATTGGATCATCCTAAACTAAATCAGAACTCAGCTGTAAATCTCAAGCCACTCTAGTACATCAGTATCTAACCCACAGGAGTTATTCAGAATTTACACTGATAACATGAGATAATAAGCAGGCCCCAGTAAGCATGGCATGATTTACAACAAAAAACCTCTGAAAATTTCTACCAGGAACACTGCGCTATACAAACACTGCACTGCAAGCACCTTAGTAAACAAGTTTCGATCCTTGCTGCTGCTTCTTCACCTTAGTAATAAGAAAAAAAATCTGTGGTTTCATAGTATCTTACAATACTCTCTAAACCTACTGGCCTATTTAAGATAAAAGGACATCATTCTAATTACTCATATTCCTGAGTATTTCACATTCATGTTAAAGCAGTGGGTAACTGGTACTATTGAGGAATATGTATTACTCACTTTTTGTATCTCAATGGGAAATAGCATGGTCTATTGATTAAAGCAGGCAGAAAAGTAGAAAACAGGGCAGACCCTAATGACCTGTATGCCTGAGCTCTGGGACAACTACTTCTGTGGCTGCTACTGATGGAAGAATCACTCTTGCTGGTGAWGCTTTAAACTCAAATTCATAGAATCATAGAATCGTTTAGGTTGGAAAAGACCTTTAAGATCATCAAGTCCAACCATTAACCTAGCACTGCCTAGTCCACCACTAAACCATGTCCCTAAGCACCACATCTACACGTCTTTTAAATACCTCCAGGGACGGTGACACCTCCACTTCCCTGGGCAGCCTGTTCCAATGCTTGACAACCCTTTCGGTGAAGAAATTTTTCCTAATATCCAATCTAAACCTCCTCTGGTGCAACTYGAGGCCATTTCCTCTTGTCCTATTGCTTGTTACTTGGGAGAAGAGACCGACACCCACCTYACTACAACCTCCTTTCAGGTAGTTGTAGAGAGCAATAAGGTCTTCCCTGAGCCTCCTTTTCAAAGCAAAATTGACTCAGAAACAACTACTGGCATCCCAAAGTCACGATTTTGCTGTGTGTCTATTTTGAAAACGCACAAATGATTGTTGGCTCAGAGTGCCAAATGTTGCTGCAAGTCTGTCAATTTATTGCAGTGCCTTTACAGACAGATTTTCAAAATCAAGCATTTTCACCATCGGGCCAGGTTTTCTAAAGTCTGGTTTCCACGGAAGCTTTGCACTCATTTGGGCACTTGTTTGAAAGTCAGATTCCAAGACCCCATAAGGATTCTCTGGAGTGGATCACTTTTGAAACCTGGCCACAACCACAGATGCTGAACTCCTGAAAATCAAGTTTTTCTCTACAGATTCAGAGTCTGAAGGATATATTGAACTTTCTGGTGTACTAAAATTCTAGGCTCAAAGATATTAAACCACTGTCTCTGCAGCTTAATCACAACAGGTTGTTAGGGGCTTGGTAGAATTATTTTTGTCTTTCAGTCTTGAGGTATGAGACTTCAAACCATGTGAACCTACCCAAAATTACAAACCAATTGCAGCAGAACTGCTGGGTGTTACAGCTTGTAAGCTGTATAAGCCTTCCTTGATTCTTCAGTCCTTGTGGTCAAAGCCCACACCACTGAGGCTGCATTGCTTATGGTAACTAGCCTCAAAACCAGCTCAGGTATTACTTTATTTGGAACAAACTGACCTCTAAATTTTCCTGTGTGTCTACAACAGACCGTAAGACTGGAAATGTACTGCAAAACCCTTAAAACCCTTAAGTTACTAATGATTCTTTCCAAGTGACAGAGTTTTGCATTTCTTGGTCTGCAAATGCCTCGGCGCGCGCTGCTGATGAATAATGAAGTCTTCACAGTGTTTGCTTCATTTGGAGCCAAAAGAATTTTCTGCGCCCAAGAAAGCTGACCTTGTCACACCATGGCTCAAAGTAAGATACTTCATAAATGTGATTTTTTTCTCTGGGAAAGGACTTTAAAGAAAACCTTTTTCTTCCTCTGCTTTATTTCATAGTTTGGGTTGAAAGTATTGACTTTTCAGCAGATTATGCTTGGCAGGGGTAGTTTAGTTGAATTCTGAAATACTGGAATCAGAAATTCAAGTTTCAGCTGAAAACGCAAAACAATTAAGATCTTAGTATTTTCAGATAATTTTTGCTGRTTTTTTTTTTAAACAACTAAAACTTTCCTTAGAAAGCCAACTATGTCTGAAAAACAGTCTTGAGTATTTTACAAACATTTTTAGTTGTCTTGTTCCTTCAGTTTCAGCACCTACTTGGTGGACCCTGCTCCAGGAACATATAAAGCACAAATAACTGAATTGTTCTTTTTCCCCTTGCCATTTTTTCACTGCACAACGCATGGTAGCACAGAGATATCTGAGCTATTTCATTCGGATGCAACGATGCTGAGACAGACTGGAATTCCCCCAAGCTAACTAATGCCAACAAGCTCAATTTGGCAATGCTACCATGACCAGACTACATTTACTACTGAAGCTGGCTTACTGAGAGCACATTTAAGCACAATCATAGCACACAGATTTGCAGGACCAGACCATACTGTATCACATCTGTGTCACATCGTTTATAGAAAAGCAGTAAATAACATATAAAACCATTATGCTACACAGCAGCGTAGATGGCAGGTATGAACCTGTTAATTCTTGCGCATGGATATTTTAAGTGGCAGCTTTTGGTCTGCTGTGCTAACAGGAACCGGCAAGGTGTGGCTGCATTTACCTTGGTGTAACTCAGCAGTAAGTCTTTTCCAGTCACTAGATCTTCACTCACACGACTGATGGGAGAAGAAGAGAACTGAAGAAGAGAACTAGCCCAGGAACTCACACGTCTGGCGCCGGTTGAATGAGCAGATGGATGCTCGTGCTCAGCGTATTGCTGGCAGTACATGCACCTCTCTCTGCCTACCCAGAGGGATGGAAAATTCCATGTGGTTCATACTGAATCTGACAAAAACTGCTGTCACAATAGTTTTTTTTTAAAGTGAAGATCGATTCACAAAGATAAAGCTCATAATTATCTGAAGGTTACCCCAGATGTTACGGTGATGCCTCATCATGAGGAAGAAGTGCGAGGCAGTCTAAACCCAAAGGTAAGTCCCTTCCTCTCCGTAGCACAAGAATGTCATTGCAGGCTATGAAATCAGTGAGGCCTAAGCATGTGTTTAAAATTAAGCAGAGGCTAAGAGCTTTTTCTGAGACAAGGCCAGAAATGCTGGCTTAAGTAGGGCTGCCATTGATGTTAGCAAGTCAGTGGCTTTCTGCCTTGGAAATTAGAAGTCAAGAACCATCAGGAAAGAATTGAACACATTTCTAATCTTTCCTAGATGCAATCATCCGTGGTTAGTAGGTCTTGAGGGCACATGAAATCCCTATTTTAAAAACGGAGTGGAATCATTTGCAAATGACAAAATCCCCCGCTCTGTAGAAGCTGCGAAGATACCGCTGTCACCTAGTTCGTAACAATACTTTAAAAGGAAAAGCAGAACAAATCCTGATAAAAACAAGGACCTCCCCCCCATTTTCAAAATCCATTCCCCAGCAAACACCAGTCATCACGAAAGACAGCCTTCTCCTATATTTGATCTCCCTGATTCCTTTCTTCATCTTTTCACATACCTGTTTCAAAATGCCCAACCCAAAATATTTTGTTCAGCCAGTAAAACTTCCAGGATCTGCTTCATTCCACATTCTCCTGCTCGTTGTGTGGTCACTTACATCAGCAGCTGCAAATTATTCCTTATTTAGAAAACTGAATTAGGCCCTCAGCTTATTGCTGAGCCATAGAGACACACATACGCAGTAGAGCCCCACGGGGGTTTGCTAACCCAGCAGTGCTGTCATCCAGATTCCAGCCCTAAGAAATTATTTTGCTTTAAGTAGACAAACCGAAGCCGAGCTCTCCCACTCTTTCTCCCAGTCTTTTCCTGCTCCTAGCTCCAGCACAAGCACTTCCAGAATGCAGGACTGATCATAGCATCCCGTTTACAAAAGTTTTTCCAGAGCCTAAATAAAACTCATGTCATTGCTTACCCTCCTGTTTCAGAACAAGAAACTGATGATCACAAAATAGAAACCATTCACACTAAGATGTATAGAAATATTTAGCAGATCAGGAGTGGAGCATATCAAGGACCACAAATTTCTGCCCACGGCACCTTTCTCATCGTTTTCTGGCAGGAAGACTCCCATCCTTGTGTTCTTTTGCAGGAGTCCTGTCAAAGGATCCGATGCTCTCTAAAAGCTTTCCTTTTTCTTTGTAAAAGAAATAAGCCATCACTACTGGCTTGTCATGAAGGCTGCCAGGCCTCCTCCACTCATACACGCGTGCAAAGGGCACTCACTGCAGAGCGTGACCACATCTCTCATTCATTAATTGTTAATATTAAGATTTTCTGTCAGAGGTTTCCCTTTCACTCTGCTATCACAGGAAATAAATGAAACTTTTGAAGATTTTGCAAGGCAGAGTCATGCATCAGCCACTTCTGCCTGAGTTTCTATAATACACAGAACTGGTGACAACCCACTTGTACTAAAGATGAAACTCCTAATTTCAGTCCCAAATAATAGAATATCTCTGTGCCCAAAGCAACAGGGTGCTTCTCAGTGCTTTATCAGATTCAAAATACTTCTGGGTAACTAAAGTGAAACGCTTATGTAAATTCACATGGTCCAGTCCTAGAAATAATTTTTCCAGATTCAAACTGATTGCTGCAGTTTCCTTTTTAAATCATCAGAAAAGAAGATAAGGCTCTAAATTAGGGCTTGGGTTTTGTCTGAAACTACACTAGAGTCAAATCTGGAGTGCCTCCACTAATGCTGTACAGCTCATTCCAGATTTCTGCCAAAGCAGCAGCAATCAGCAGCCAGACTATAATAGTCTTTACAGAAACCAGCAAAAGACAATGAACTATCTCTTCCATCCCTTATGTTATTCCTTGCAATATTAATATTCACAGTACACTTTCACTAGATGGAAGCAGTGGGAATTTCTGCCTAAACCGCTTGACTCCACAAGAAAATACTCTTCCTTCTCAAAACACAAAGCCAAATTCTGCTGTTAACGGCATCTTATCTGACTTTCTACTATTAATTGCATCTTATCTGACTTATTCCACAGAAAGGAGGGAGCTGTGACCTTGGCACAGATTTCAGCTAGACACACGTCAGCTTACTCACCAAAGCGTTTTCACCTGCCAGAGCTCTTAGGTCTGAGAGATCCCCAGGAGCACGGGACCAGCCCTCAACTCCCCGAAGACCAAAACCCAGGGGACACTTCACTCCCCCAGTTGCCGTGGCCACATTGACATGGTAGCACAGTAAGAGCACGCGTCAAACCAATACTAAACAATAACCTAGCCAGGAAGCAGAGAACAACACTGCAGCTAGTGTGAGGCAAAAAAAATGTGAGACAAATTACAAGGAGTGAGAAAGGCTAAACAGCAAAAACTGGATTGTGCTCTAGAGGCTTGTGTTTCAGTGAAAAAGTCAGAGCAGGAATCACAAGGATGAGGCCGGGTCCTTGGATCATTGCTTGCAGATGGACAGATGTTTCGAGTCGCTCAGGAAAAAAATCCTGAAGCTTAATAAGACTTTCCTAATATCTGCTGTTTTCCTGAAAGCCTCTGCTAGCTGAAGTTACCTCATTAGGTAGGAGTCTCAGCTTTCAATTAGAGAAAAATGTGTTTACCTCTTGTGGATGCAGAGGATTGAAAACGTAACATTGAGTCTCAAAAACAAGACAAATAGAAAGCTTCCCTTCAACAACAACAAAAAAACCAACCCCACAACCAAACCAAAACAAAACCAAAAGTTCTTCACATTTTGATTTTACCACTCAACATCACTTGAATTTAGCTTTTAAAAACATGCTGCAAAGATGACATCTTTTAAAGCTAGAATGGGAATGTTTTCTTAAAATAGTTCATGATTTAGAGTCTCTTTATTAGAGGACTGCAGTTCTGAGACATCTTAAAGTATGCCTGAATTTAAAAAGCGGTCTTTTTAAATGAAGCCTGTTACATTTGGCAATCAGAAATGTCAGAGTCTGGAGTCATTAGTGTTTTCTGAAATACTGCCTGATGTCTGCAGATTATTCCACTCATGCTGGCATGGAAGTCATCCTACAGTGAAATATTGCAATAATTATTTCTGATAAGCAGAGATGCTAGATATGGGATAATTGCCATGTAGGACACTTATGAACTGCATTTTCCTTCTCCCAACACATCTTTGAATGTCCCCAAGAAATTTAGCCTGTCATAAGCCACAGCACAGCAAAGTTCAAATTTAGAGCGGTAAAAAATTCACCATACCTAGATATTTCAAAAATTTAAAGTCTTGTATTCTGTATGATACAGCAAGGGCATTTGTTGCATGTAGAAACAGGAGGTTCCAACCTTTGGGTGGGCTCTCAGTGCTCGCTTCTTGGTCTGGGAGGACCCAAGAAATGTCCTTCTCACAGGTTTTTTTAATCAACAGAATAGTTATTTACTGTCACACTCTCTCTAAATCAAAAGCAATGCTGGCTACTAATTATTTCAGTATTATACATGGAAAGGATTTAAAAACAATCATCTTGTTTAAAATGTCCAYACCTCATATATAAAGTAGTTTCGGGGAGTGGCTACTTGAATGTTTCAGCTACACTGACATGACAAGACCACTGTCCTTCTTTCACAGCTTCATTCTCTCCCACCCCACTAGAAAGAATGCAGCAAACTGGAATTTCACATTTTGCACTGCTCAGACCTCTATACTCACAATATACTAGATTTTGCATGTGGAGTGCAAAACCTGCTCTCAGGCATCATCATTATCTTTCAATAGGAGAAGCAAATTTGCTGCCCACGTCCAAATTCTGCCATGCAGTTATTAGCTATACAGAGCAGAAGAAACGATTTTGCTGGGAATGTAAAAAATATACAAAATTGTGTTGCTCTCTCTGAAGCTCCAGTTTTGATCTCATTATACTGTCTGCATGACTCTTGTCCCTCTATTTATTTACATACCTGAATTCACTCTTCAGGTGCAAAGTGCAGCTCATGTTCGAATGCCCTACAAGAGGGCATACCCAAACAAGAGTTCTTTCCATGGCTGAATTGAACAGCTGCAGAACTGTTTCTACGGAATCAAGAGAAAGCATTTTGGTTTTATCTCAAATTAAATGTTTCAGGATAGTTAACCATTTTCTCTCATAAGGAATTGATCAATTTCAACATGAAAAAGCCTTTTTGAAATGACATTTTGCTTAGTAAATTTGAAGTAGAAGATGTTTAGAAGCATTTTGAGTCTTCCTAAAAACGCCCTCCCTTTTTTTTTAGTCAAAATTATTTGCCAGTGGAACTCTTAGGAAAATAGTTTTAGGGTCACTAATATGTTGTTGTTTTTAGAATGTAGTCTCCTGCAAAAAATTCACTCAGTTATAATCTGTGAGGTCTAAAAATACCCAAGGGCTGATTTCCTTTCCTGTCTTTGTAGTTCTTAATACATTGTCAAACAATACGGATGTGCATTATCATATACATTATGTTAATTTAAATTTGCTTAAATAAAGAGTACACCTTATGAACTGGTTGCTTCTGCTAGACCAATCTGCTGCCTAAAATATGTAATGACAAAAAATACAACTTGCAAAAGCAATTGAAAAAATCTTACTCCCATTCTCAAAAATAACCTGTGAAATTCAGGAACAAAATCCACAGAGAACGTAAACGGGATGCGGCATTGTAGCGGTAACAATTTCAGGTATCTACAACCTATTTTCTAAAACTATTTAGAGATGTGCCTATCTAAACTGCACTGAAAATTAATGAGCTCTCTAAATCTGGTGAGCTGAAAATATGAACTGTTTTATGATGCAAGAAATCCCAGAGCCAAATGGGAATGAAGGTGAGCTGGAGTATCAGGTACAAGGGTAGGGTGGCTGGGAAGAGGAATAGGCATCAAAAGGTTTGGAGGCAATAGCATGAACTATTAAAGAAAATTAGAAAAAGTTAGAGCTGGTGCTTTTAAATCCTTTTGTAAACCTCATCAAAGTGCCCTGCTAAATGCTTAAATCCAAGGAGATTTTGCAAATTTGACTTTTAAGGAAAAAAAATGCATCTTTTCGTTTCTCAGCTAAGTAAGCACATGCCGCTGGCATTGAAAGTCAGTGAATGTGAGAGTTCCTCCCACAGTCTTAATTTATTTATCTAATGACTTAACTTTTAAAAGAATTTCATTAAAAATCTTCAGAAAGAGTTTTTTAGCATGCGTTTGATATTAGTTTACTGTTAATGTGTGTCTGCTTGCAATAATAAGATTCTGTAGCTGGAACTGCATTTTATGTTGCTTACATAAATAACCAAGTGATTATGAACAGCAGATTGAGGTTTGGCAGATTTGCAACATCCAGTTGTATACGCATCTCTGTCATATGAGACTCACCAGGTTTTTCAACAAGTGTACACTTGCATTTTATATCTACAATCTTGAAACTTATGTAGAAGGGGAAACTTGGTTAATTCCACAGAATTCAGGATGGCAGTTTCACTTTCTTTTGCCTATCAGCTTTTCTCTCTCAAGTTTTCTCTACTGCATATTATTTGTGGTGACTATAAAGTATACAAAGAATATTGGGTTTAACATTAGACAAAGAGCAATGAAAGGGCCATTGCTACCACAGCAACCTGAAAGAGTTTGAATGTACCATGATTTTTGTGTGGTAAGGGATGCACAGTGTGCCCGGGGGGAGTTGATTACTGCAAGGCAGCAGGACCTCTTTTCAGGAGTAATTCTCAAGGCCTGTTGACAGGACATTCCCAATTCTCCTGCATTTTAATTAATGGTAATAACATTAATGAGAAACTCTGGGGATACTTTTGCCCACAGGGGAGAAAATGCTGTGTTTTGGAGTTCACTGAAAGCCAGTAGGAAAAGTGGCTTCAAGGCACAGCCTTTGTTTTGTGCTTACAGACCATGCAGTAGCGTTCAGCCCTGGCTGCAGATTTCTGTGCCACTTTAAAGTGCCTCTAACACCAAAGACTGCCTCTGAAGTGAATCCTCTAAGTTCATGACTGTGACGTTTATCACTCTCCTCGATTAATATAATTAAAATATTGAATGTGTCATTTTCTTCACTGCAAAATTCATTGTTTCGCTGAAGCTAAATAAGGATAGTGAACCTTGGGCAGAAAAAGGGGGATTAAATACACCTTTTCTTCGTATAAAAATTTCATGACAGCTGTCAGCTTTAAAATTCAAAATAAGAACTATTTCACCACAAGCTTCAGAAATAACACACAATAATTTTACACCTTCCTCTAGGTATAATAAATATGTATCACCTGCCTTTATATAAATCCTGCATGCCTTCAGAATAGTTTTCTCTCTGTCTTCCTCTCTCAAACTTGCTACAGAAGGGGAAGTCTGAAAGGGAGAGGGGGAAATGACAACAACCCCTCCCCGTCTTTGAAATTAGATGCAAAAGGTTTTTCAAAGCAAGAGAGGAAAAGGCTTGTCCCCAGAAGCTTTGTGAACTGAAGAAACGAGGTTACAAGCTGAGCAATGATAGAAAGAAACAAACAGTCCTACATGGTGTTAATAATTTTTTAACAGTTTTCAATGCCTGGATCATTGGTATTTTCTATCCTGGTTCTCAGTGCTTCTGATATTGTAAGGGACATAGTGAAGGGCATATACATCAATATCTTCCCCATACAGAGCAAGTAAAGGGAAAGACAATTTTCGAATGTTATGTTTTTACACAGACTTTGACGTAAAGGATGAGGTTTTCAGAAGAGGTTTGCATCTAGGGACTCCAACACTGTGAAAAACTGGCCAAAAGTGTCATAGGAGAAATTTAGACCAGGGAAGGAGAGGATGAGGAGACAGGGAGATGGAAGCAAAGGTTTGAAGCACATACAGACCAGCTGGAACAAAACAGGTTGTGCTTTCAGTGCAAGCTCACTAGCTTAGGAAATTCACAGCACAGTTTGCCATGGCTAAAACATAAAGTTGAGCAAACACTGATACCATACAGGGACCTCCATGACAGGAGTTGTTCTTGGCCTAGGCAATCATTCACTCCATACTAACCACTGGTATCACTAAGGCCAACTGCCTTTCCTGGCCTCGTCATCTCCGCAAGCAAAGCTTTGTGCAGAGACATGCAAAGGGTTCCATCCGCTGAGAGGTGGGTGCTCCTGCCAGGGTGCGAGCCACCGGCAGAAAGAAGGTCCTTTCCAAGGAAGCCCCCTTTCTACTGTGGCTCCTCCACAGAGATGGTGCCGACCCCTCTCTTCAGGGCTGCAAATCCAGCACCTTACATTCACTATGTTATTATCAAGCTCTACTGCTGTGCTAGCTGCCATAGAGACACCACGTGATGCTCTAGAACCAACAAAAATCTGCCCAATGCAGGAAATAAATTCTTCCTTAGTCTCACAGCCAGGCATGTGCAAGCGCATGAACGTTGGTGTTTCTTACATGAAGACAAGATTGAACCAAAATAAGCACATAGGAAAGATCAGGCAACAAAAATGTCCAACTTTGACAACTAGGCAAACATAGTAGAAGCATACAACAAAATCTACAAATATAATCACCTCCATCACTCCCCCTGAGGATGGGAAGAGAAATTAGGGAGGAAGATAYTGGGCACTGCAATATGGTAAGTGTGTGTGCATCCATGTGTGTGTGCATACAGGTGTCAGTGTGTTGGCAGGTGTGGCAGGGAGGAGTGCTGAATGTCAGAAGTTTAGAGAAAGAGATAAATTCAGGGACAGACGGGAGAAGAATAGAGTGCATAGAGATAACATATAGGGGGGAGAGAGAGAGAAAGGAAGGAGAAAAAAAGAAAAAAGGAAAAAGGGAAAGAGAAAAGAGAAAAGGAAAAAAGATTAAAAAAGGAAAAAAGGATGAAAAAAGGAAAAAAGGATGAAAAAGGAAAAAAGGATGAAAAAAGGAAAAATATTTTAAAAGATTTTAAAATATTTAAAAAGAAAAAAGAAAAAAAGAAAAAAGAAGAAAAAAAGAAAAAAGATGAAAAAAAGAAAAAAGATGAAAAAAAGATGAAAAAAGAAAAAAGCCAACAATTTTCACGCCAAAAGTTATTCACTTTTCAGGAAAGCTAGCAGGGGTCTAGGGACAAGCATAGAAATGGTTTTCTGGTAGGGTGTTGCTGCCTTCTTTGCCCCACAACACCTGGAAAAGCCCCAGCGCTGTGAGCTCCCTCCCACCAACCTGGCCAGGACTTACCTTGCGGATCGGACGCGATGCCCAGAGTCATCCGGCATTGGCTCCTCACCCAAGAGCCACCCAGGCAAGGCGAGAGGGGGACGATGAACTCCTCTTCTGCTGAACGCTGCCTCACTGCACACCCGCTTGTGACAGCCCTGCACTGAGAAACATGTCAGTGGGTCAGTGAGGATTTTTTTTTGCCCCCCCCCCCTTTTTTTTTTTTGCATAACCAGGTCCGGGGAAAGCTGGAGTCATGTAGTGATTACGTAAGAGGCGGTGACATGCGGTGGCAGAGCAGGCAGCATCACCAGGGGGGTCAGGTGGCTCCTGCCAGCCACACAGCTGCTTTCGAGCTTCCCGTTAGCATTTACACCGAAAAAGCACATCAGCCCCGGTGGTGGCAGTGAGGGGGGTGGCCTCCCCACTCAGCTTGAAGTTTAAAAAGCTGTTGTAGTTGTTGAGTCACTCAGAAAGCCAGGTGATGAGCGCCGTGCCCAGCCGAGCTGAGGGAGGTGGGAGAAGCGGCCTGAGACAGAGAGGGTGGCATTGGGGAGCCCCATGGGGCGGCAGGCACCGGAGAGGAGGAGGAGAGCTCGATGGATGCAGCCAGATAAATCTCGCTTTAAATCAGAGGCAGGGCAAGTCAGTACGGCACAAATAAATAGTCAGATTCAGGGCTCCATCCCCCCTGCCTCAAGGCACCCCTGGCAGAGCCTTCCTCCCCGCCAGGCCCCTGCACCCAGGAGCCGCCCTCTCCCACCACCTCACCCCTTCCTCCACCCTCTCCCACCTCCGAGGTTTGCCCACCCAGCCTGCAGCGACAAGGAGCCCCGGAGAAGGGGCTCTCCCCGCCTCAGGCCCTGCCTGCTTGCAGGGACATGGGTGCTGYTCACCCCGCCACCTTAGGCCTCTGGGGCTCTTGGGGTGTCACGACTTCATGGAGGCCTTGGCTCCATAGAGGCCTCAGCAAGGCACCGTCCCTCAGGGGAGACATGTTTGACATCCTGGCACTGCCACGTTTGCGGCAGTGGCCGGCTCCTATGGAGCCAGGGGCACGAACGCTGCTGAACATGGTGACCCAGCTGCCTGGGCCCATCTTGTCATTTTCTGTCAGGAGCTGGGGCTGGGATTTGCCTTTAAATCCCCAGAGGCTGATAAAATCAGCTGCGCTGGGGCCTTCTGCTGCTCGCCCTGTGGGCTGCACCCAGATGCTGCCTGCCCTGTCAGCCAGCCCAGGGGAAGAGGGGCTCCCTTGCTGAGGTGGCTGTGCCCTCAAGGTATGTGAAAAGTTTTAATATAACATTTTTAGAGCATGTTGGAGTATTTATGGCATTCGTCCCCCACATAAGAACAAGTTTGTACAACACAAAGGCGGCAGCTGAGGAGGCGCTGGGGTCGTGGGGCCTGGTGGGAGGCGAAGGCAGCCCTGCTCCCTGCCCGTCCTGGGGGCTGGCAGCGGGCTGAGGTGCCCCTGCTCCCTGCCTGGGCAGGCACAGGGGCGGCAGCATGGCTTAGCAGGGGACAGCTTCAGGGGACAAGCTTCCATCATGAGAGGAAGGTGGAGCCACTATTGTGACACTTACTGATGCCTCTTGTGCCTCATCTGTGATGTGGGAGATGTTACATACTTACGTGCCATGTAAAATCCTCCGAGAGCTGATCTATAGGACCTAGAAATTGTTACCCCTCCAAATGTTGGGACAGCTTACTAAGTTTTGTGCAGGAACATGAAAATCCTTGTGGAGAATACAAGAAAAAACAGTTATCTGGAGGCAGCAGTCGGTGTGATAGACCTGCGACTGCGGGTGATGATGGAGACTTGCTCTTTCACATGGAATGTGGCGTTGATTCCTTGTCTCCCTCCGTGGCTTTCCTTCACACCATTGCTTTTGGATATGTTTCATTATTGATGAGTGAAGTATTAGCACATAGCAAAATACTGTGCTAAAGACAGCCACAGTTAATTAATTGATTCTAATCAATTAAATTCTCCCTCTGCATTCTTCAACATAGCAGATTACAGCATCCTTCACTGATGTTTCTGCTACTGTTTTAAGCAGGTGCTGTATCCTGTGCTCCACTGCTCGTGGGAGGTTTGCTCACGGGTGGTAGTTTAGAATGAACCAGCTTCTTCCCTTGGTGAGGAAATCCAGATACAAAGCAGGCAATAGTTTGCTTTGGATCAGGACTCACCCTGCAGTGCATATCACAAAGAAGGTGTAGATGATGGGCACAGGTCTGAGACTTCAGGCRAGTCAGTGGTGTCTCTCCATAGATTGAAATTCCAGATCAATAAAGTGAGGATAATCATTGTTTAGATAGTGCATATATAGTACATGCTGCATCTGCCTTGGGAGCGCTAGGGTCTTATTTGTGCTTTTGTGTTCCGTTGTAATACCGTGATGAAACTCTGTTGATACAGGCGTGAAACTTGGTGTGCATACCACGAGGACAGAAAAAAAAAGGAACTAGCTCTGCTGAGGTGTCAGTGCAGTCCAGAAAAGCAGAAATCACCTTTGTGGTCTGCTGCCCCATTACCTGTTTTGTAAACCTGCCAGGAGCCTGTGCCACCTGGTGGACACCAAAGAGGAAACACTGAGCTGCGCTGGAGTGAAATAAACGCTTGCTGAAAGCACAAATACTGCCCTGGGTCCCAGGTGTCCAACCCAGCCTGCTCTGATCCTTTGAGACAGAGCGTGAGAGCAGTGAGGGCTGAACCTCCCAGCTGGAGGGGTATGAATGGGATTGGAGACATGCTGGTATGAACTTTTAAAAGTAGCAGTGTGGAGAAGGTGGCCCCGTATGCCGTCAGGGTGAGTTTTGTAGTAAAAATTAATGTGCCTCTTCCCAGGCAAACATGCCTGGCTGTATGCGCAAGTATGTGCTGCTCACCGGCACATGTCTGCAGTGCGCAGTGCCTTAGCTACCAATGTCATCCAAGTACAGGAAGGGACAGGAGTCTTACCAGAAGTCCTGTATTGTATGATTGGGTTTGAACCATCCCAGTTGCAGGGAAAATTTTTATTCATCCCATTTCATTCATAGCAGTGGGTGTTAGCTTTTACAGAATCTTGCTTTTCAATCAAATGAAGTTAAAATTGCCAGAGTATAGCTTGTTTGCCTTTTTAACCAATATGAATTAAAATTTGCAAAAGCATTGAAGGAACCAAGGAACCTAAGTCTTAGTCTTCTGGGTAACATATTTTAAAGTCTGTCTGGATGTTTAGCTTTATTTTATTTTTAAACTGACCTTCCTTTAGCCTTCAGCAGTAAAATTTCAGCCTGAGGGACACAGGCGCTTGTATATCTGAAGTGGCCATTAAAGGCCTATCTCCATAAGTTTGGCTTAAATCTTTCTTCCCCGCCCCCCGCCCTGGTTCTGACAGGATTAGTGTGAGCAAGGGAGAGAGCAAATCCTTCCTCCCAGGACAGCAGGCCTGGGAAGGGGCTGAGCTGTAGAGGTCACTCTTCTCCCTCATTGCTCCCAAAAGTGGGAATCAGGATACTATTGATGTCATTTAGCTTTAGATATCTGCAAAAGCAGAGTTTCTACATATGGACCTATCCTCTAAGATTCCTCTTATAGTGAATGGAGAGAAACAGACTTTTGTAGGGTGTGAGTGATCTGATCTATTTTAGATTATTATCTTGAGAAGGAAAAAAAACATCTTGGCATCCCTCTCTGCACTGGGCATAAAGGCAGTCTAAGGCGAGTAGTCTGGATGAGAGCTACAGTGCTACCAGATCGCTCTGTGTTCCTGCTGTAAGACTAGAGMTAGGAGTGCCAGTCAGAAACAGCATAATACCTTTTGTGAGCAGGCTGTTGTGGACGCAAAACCCCTCAGATTGCCCCAGAATAGGAAAATAAACTCAGGACTCTTAGCATTTACGAGGAAGTAATTTGTAGGGTCTGAAGATGTAGACTGTATCCATTGCTATTCTGTTATCACTCACAAAACTCTTTTTTGCCCAGACCCTCTAAATCGTGATCAACCTTCACAGATTTTTTCAACACTAACATAGCACACTTCAGGAGCATGTATTCTTGTGAGAAAACCATGAATCTGATCACAGAAGATCAGTGATCACCTCCAATTCTTTTTTTTTTTTTTTTTTTTATTGCAACAACTCACCAACATTGCCTCAAGTCATGGGCAGTATATATCAGCCACACACATTCAACCCAGACATGAACCAGTGTAGGTGCTGAATGCTCCCTCATGCACTGCTGGATATGTAACATATATCATGTCGCTTCTTTTGAACATAACTATTGCAGATGAATTTTACTGTGCAGTTCCCAAGGCAACATCCCATTCACAAGCGAGTTTTCCTGAAATAGCCTATCATGGGAATCTGGTGCCCTCACATCCCTGTTCTCTGTGGGCTGGGTTCCCCAGCAGGCTTCATTCTTCATTGTGCAATGTGATGTGGTGTGGTGGTTCAGCCAGAAAACACCACAGAGACAGGACTGCCAGCCTGCCAGGGAGCTGTGCCAAAAGGGGAACGAGGGCATGAGGCATCTGCACCAGGACTTATTAATGAGCAATGGCCACTGCATATGGATGCAGTTCAAAGCAGAGTGGAACTGAAAATTAATACTTCAGTCAGGCTTGACAGACCAAACAATATTAATTTTAACCATGCTGAGAATAAAATATTTTGCTTCATTTTTTCCACTGGGAAATAATGCTGTGGGGTTTTTTTTGTCTGGCAAGATAGACGTTTTCCCTCATAAAATGCTGATTTTGCGAGAACTGCTTTTTATCTGTGAAGACATGAGATTCTGACATAAAGATCCTTACTATCTCTAGAAGTTAGAGTCAAAATGCTACATGTTTAAAGTGGATTGTTAGTTCTGAAAAGAGATAGGAATAAAAAGCATTTTTAAGGATATGCATAGTGAACAGGGATTAGCCCGTCACATCTGGTTGTAAAAGCAGGCAGGGTTTCTCTAGCTGATTGCCTACATTTCAGATTTTCAGAGATCAGGTAGTTTCATCCCATGGCTCCCCTGTCGCAGTCTGTTGTGCACTGTGAGCATGAAAAGAGCTGTGCAAAATGTTTTGTTCAAACCATGTTTTCCACAGAAATGTGTGTTTTCATCAAGTAGAAGTTTTCCACAGCGAATATCAATTTTCAATTAAAATTGAATTTTCATAATAGAAGTTTGGAAACCTCTCTTATTTCTTCTCCCTCTCCCCAGTGGTTTTCAGCTTGGACAATCAAAACATTGCAGCCAAAAGATCCCCAAATAGTTTTTACTTTTCAGACATGTAGTTTTAAGAATGCCTCCAAAGGTTGTGAAGAAAAACTTCTCAAAAAAGCCAAAACCTTTTTCTGTTTTCTGTTGTCAAAATCATTGCCAGGAACAGAAAATTTATAAACAGCTCTAAATAGATAGTCATGGGACTGCTAGACTTCTTGTTGCAAGGACAACATCTGCCCAGCTTCCCTGGGGGGGTCTTTTGTGGCTCCCAGACATGCAGTTCCTCTCTGTTTCTCTTACTAACTCAAGGTAGAGCTGAGTACACTTAGTGCTGTTACCAGAATAGCAGGAAACCTGCAAATGTCACGTTAAGTCTCACCTTTCCTGATGAGATGCTGTATCTGAACCTCATCTTCAAAACCTCACCTCACCCATGTACCCACATGAGCAACCACAGACTGTTCCTCCTTTGCACTCAAGACCGTGGGCTTACCTCCCTTTTGGCTTCTTTGCAGTCTTCCCCTGAACCCCAGCAAACAAATCACTGCATCGCCACCACCTTTATTCCATCTGAGCTGGGCTTTACCTGTACGGACATTTTACTGACTTCAAGAGGAATTACTTGCATGCTGGCAGCAGAGAGGCAGAGGGAGTAGAAAGTGCCACAACAGCATTTTTAGGGGATAGCTGCCTTCAGTGGTCATTCACCCCAGCTACCAGGAAGAATAGACCCTGTCTACAGCTCCTCATACCGTTCTGCCAATTACTGCAGGGACTTAATAACGAGACACTACACATTTTAGCCTAAATGAAGTAAAAACCTTCATGTAAGAGTAAGCTCTGGAACTCGCTGCCACATGAGATAAGAAAACTCAGCCAGAACTGGAGAAGGATGGATGGTGATTTGGATTTGGACTGCAAGGATGATAACACTTAGCTGGGTTCTCACTACTCTGGTCTTGGAGGTTTTTGGAATTGGGATGGATTTTGCTTCTATTACTGCAGTCCTGTGCATTCGGTCAAAGATTTTGGCAGGACTCATCCCTGGGAAGTAGTTGGCCTGAGGGGCTGGAAAGCTCCTTGGTCCCTTCTGTCATGCCTGAGCCATTGTTTAAGAGTTGGCAGCAGCTTCTGGTATTAAAACACTCTGACATCTGTAGTGTCACCGCTGTCACTCTGGGACCAGGGTGTGCCAGCATTTCACTATTTCGTTGCTAGGCTAAAGGATGATGCTATTCAAACAACTCAAGATGAAATGGGGGCAGCACAAGAGGCATGTGGTTTTCTGACTGCAGCAGGCAGCTCTTGGAGCGAGGCAGAGCAGAGGGAGGATTTTTCACTGGATTATTCATACCCACAGGACACCCAAAGAGTCCCCTTTGCCATTTCCCAGCAGAGAGGATTTTGTGGGCTTGGTGAGACAAGAACGAAGGTGCTTGTCGTGGTTTAGACCCAGCCGGCAGCTAAACACCACACAGCTGCTCGCTCACTCCGCCCCCCCCCCCCCCAGGGTGATGGGGGAGAGAATTGGAAAAAAAAGTAAAATTTGTGGATTGAGATAAAGACAGTTTAATAGAACAGAAGAGGAAGGGAAAAATAATAATAATAATAATGATGATGATGATGATGATAGAATATACAAAATAAGTGATGCACAATGCAATTGCTCACCACCTGCCGACCGATGCCTGGCCAGTTCCTGAGCAGCGGTCACTCCTCCCTGGCCAACTTATATACTAAGCATGACATCATATGGTATGGAATACCCCATCGGCCAGTTTGGGTCAGCTGTCCTGGCTATGCTCCCTCTGAGCTTCTTGTGCACCTGGCAGAGCATGGGAAGCTGAAAAGTCCTTGATTAGTGTAAACACTACTTAGCAACAACTAAAACATCACTGTGTTATCAACATTATTCTCATACTAAATCCAAAACACAGCACTATACCAGCTACTAGGAAGAAAATTAACTCTATCCCAGCCAAAACCAGGACAGTGCTGCAGGAAGCTTGCAAACTACAGAGAGAGGGACTGAAGCTGCTTCACATGGGGGCTGTGTGTCAAACCCAAGCATAATCAGAAAGATTGCACTCTTCCTCTTCTTATTCTCTTAGGAAACTCTTCTTTCATCCTCCCTGTACCTGTCCTGACCTTCTTGGCTTTCAGAGACACAGACCACACTTTCTGCTCAGCAGAAATGCACTCATTACTCTATATGCCAGTAATGACCCTAGGCTGAACTGAGAATCTACTCCTTTCGTGTACAGATGTCTACTGAGAGAGTCACATTCTCAAAAGCCTACTTAAGGGTAGATGTTTAAAGGAACAGATACTTTAAGATCCTCTTGATGTGAGAGCTGAGGCCTGAAGTTTCATTTATGGTTCTGCAATTCTCCCCTTGAAATCAAAGCACAAAATTAGAGCATCCCATCTAAATAAATTAGCATTTCTGTGCCATTACCAAAGTTTGTACATGTGTGTGCTCATGCTGACATGGAGTAGGAATGCCATTACATGCTTTATGGCTAGCGAAAATGAGAACCATCAGAACGGTTGCATGGAGAATGGTCAAAGATCCTAGGCAAAGGAGTTTGATGATAAACATCCAAACATCACTGTTTGTGACACTTCTTACTAGGGGCAAATTAAAGCAGGCATTCATTGTGGTAGCTGTATATATGTGGGATAACAGCCCTTCAAAACTGCACCAATGAGACTGAACAGAATGGGGCAGGGGAAAAACTCAGACAGAGGAAGCAGTTATTCAAGGTCACATACCAGGACTAAGAAAACTGTGGAGTAAACCAGTCTGTGACTTCCTTTCCTCTCTAATAGCAAAGGCTAGATTTTCAAAGGAAGCCAACTGCCAAAATGACATTCATAAACGTTTTGTTCATGACAAACAAAACTTGTGAGTGTGGGTGTAGAGCTGTTCTGCAAACCTTTTCCCTATGTTTATAGCTGAAAGCGTTGCTGTTCTGAAAATTGGCCCCATCTGTGTAGGAGGTAATGTATAAAAAGCTGGCCCTGAGCACTTCCAGTAAGGCAGCTATATGGGAGAAAGGATGCTGCTGAAGTTAAGGTATAAACCTGGCATGTAGTAATTTTGATGCATTATGTGATCTAAATCAAGTAAGTTAGTCTCTGATTTAGTTCCTGTCTTTCTTACTGGTGTTTGATCTACATGATTTCCCAGAATCTCTACCTGTTGTCTTGCATATTTAGATTCATAAAACTGCAATAAAAATAAAAACAATAAGCTTATAGACAGTAAGTATACTTGTTCTGTTCCTTGAGAAATACAACTCCCATAGCCCAGTGTTTGGGCATGTACACAATACAGTACTGGAGTCTATAAAAGAAGAATCTGGGTGGATAAGAGGATTTTTTAAGGTCACTTTGTGGACTTTTAAATGAAAATAGTATAAAAACTATTTCCAATCAGTGATATCTCCCCATGGTTCACTTAAATCTTTCCTGCACTTCTCATTCGAATAGCCTATTGAAATTCTCGATTATTTTTCTACATTGCTGTGATGTTACTGCTGCAACACAGAGGCCAAATTCTGCTTCCACTTGCAGCAAAAAAGAATTAAGATTTGATCAAGATTTTGAGCTAGCTGGAAAGTGGGGACCTGAACCTGGAGCTCTGACTGCTCTCTCAGACAGGGCTGTAGCGCAGTGGGTGACTGCATGAACATCCCCTCTGTGTGTTCACAAGTAAGTGTCAGCATTTGTCCACTTCTGAACTGGGATTTATATCATTTAGCACTTTTTTTAAATGCTAAGCAGCTGAGTTTACCCACTTGTATATTTTACTGCTAGATCAGCAATAATTGTATTTGAAATACGCTGCCTCATTCTGTGCAGCATATCAATATAATAAACAGGAAATACAGACTTTTTATTACTTGCATCAGGGCAGTTTATTAATCAGTTCATGCAGCTCGATGAAGTAAACAGGGTTTTAAAAAATGAATAGGTTGGGAAGGGGACGGGTGTAGGTGGGGAAACAAATAGGTTTTCTCATAAAAATTAAATCACAGACACCAGGGAGAGCCCAGGAGTTCACATCCACTGTAGTTATGAGGCTGAAAGGACTAGGAGGTTTCCACTTTGGGTAGATAATAACTAGTGTACTAACAGTGCAAACAAAAGTACAGCCTTTGTTATTGTGTGCATAAAAACACAGACCTGCACATGAGCATCCTTGTGTTTATGTGTATATAGGCACACACACAAAACGTTATCTATGCATGCCAGGGCATAAACATGCCTGACAATTTCTGCACATGCACAAAGTGCCACAGAGATGTTATTCTGCAGTTAGAAGGGTCAAAAACAAAGTGCAGAAAAGCAAAATGAAGATTAGACTTTTTCTGACTGTAAGTCATGTTGTCCTTTGGAAACTGTTCAAAAGGAACATTTACATCCTCCTTCCATTGACTCGCTGGGAAGAATGACCTCCACAAATTCCCATCACTTAATTCCCTCTTCATTTGAACTCCACCTACGAAATCTATTTTCTCTTACATTGGTCTTCTAGAGTCTGCGACTGTGCTAAGGCATCCTGATCCCAATGACAGAGGGAGAACTATGGATGCTGTGTCCTTCTTCTCCATCAGTGTGAGGTCCCGTTTCCATCTTGTCAAGCTGGCTTTCTCCATCCTCTTCTGGGCTCTGACCCCTGCATAGAGGAGGGCAAAACAGGTGGGGTATGGGAAGCAAATGGGACCCCTTTCAGGAGCATGGCCTTTGCTTGCTCTACTGCCAGTATACAGAGAAGCAAGGTCAAAAATCCCTAAATCGTAGTGAAAAGAGCAGGAGTTCTTGATTAGGGGAAGCTACAATCAAGTAGGGTAATTGATTTAGAAAACCTAATTAAGAAAACCTAGAGGGGAGATTTTTGTTCATTTCTAAAGTCACATTAACGGAGACAAAACAGATGACTTTACATGAAATAGAGGATTAAAGATGGCAAAGTGGAACATAATATCACCATTAAAATGTRGTTACTATAGTTTATACTTGCCTCAGAATATAATCTGAAATTTTCACTGTGCCAATGTCTTAACTGCCCTTTGCTAAATTCCTAGCCRTCTCTGAGAGCAGATTGTTCTCAGTTTTTTATATTATATCACAAAAAGRCTTCCTTACCTTCCACTTTCTGTATCTGAGCCTACGTAATTATTTCTGCTGCTACTCAGTAACTTCTCTGACCCTTCTCCACCTTTGCTATATCTTTGCAGCTCCTCCCAGTGTAAGTTTATTTGTGATTTTTTCCAAATATGCCAAAACAACACTGGAGGTGTTAAAATCAGGCTGGCCTAAATATCAAGTCTTAGGCTTCTGTACAGTTTCTTTCTCTTTGCTGATTCTTTGCTGCTTTACATTTAGGAAAATGGATGCTGTACTAGGTGAACTACTAGCATGATTCAGTATCTGTCTTCCTGTGTCTGTTTTTAACCCATTTATGGTCCATAAAACACTTCTTCCATCTTTGTTTCTCTTCATATCAGTTGAAGCACAAACACACATAACGTGCCGCTTTCCCCTTTTCCACTGATTGTATGATATGTTTTATCTTTTATTAATCATTGCAATTTTTTCCATATCAGTACTTTTATTTTGCTTTATTGAAGTGTTTGAATATCTACTAGTTAAATTTTCTATTAAAATGGCTGGAGCGAGACAGTATATTTTGTGATTCTCTTATTTATTGCCACAAAGATCTTGAGCTCTTTTTGGAAGGTATGGCTTGCATAAGTGCAAAAAAGATCACTTTATCGCTTTCACCATAGCATCTGTGTAATATAAGCACCTGCACAGAAGTGGGACTAAAACGTCTTGGTTTATGAAGCCTTTAAACAACATAGTCGTATACACATTTGGAAGCATGCTGGTGAAAATTGTAACATAAACAATTGCACTGGTGCAAATATTACACATAATCCTGGTGTCAGAGTTGATAAAGGACCAAGTTTGTGATCCTTGCTTTAAATCATTAGTTAAGCCAGTTTGCTTATTAATCTTTCCTGTTAGAGGAGAAAGCAACAATGCTGCTTCCCAGTCTGGAAATTAGAGCCTGCCCTTGCTAGCGTTTCCCACATAGGTACTTGCTGTGCTTCTTACTGGCAAATAAAACCATTACTTTCTCTAAGATTTGCTACAGTAGAACATACTGTGTTAAAACTGCAAATGAGTAGGGCATTGCCATGTAACAATGAAGGAAATTCACAAAGGATTAGGTTAACTTTATATTTCTGGAAAGCACTGCTCTGGGGAACAAAAAAGGCAGAGAGATAGCTAAGAGGCAGAGTTGGATGTCCACATGCTTCTCCATGCCTAGACAGGACTTCCTATTCACTTTAGGTCCAGGGGTCTTGACTGTTTGTCATTCCAGCCTATTTCCCAAAATTCACTGATGTGTGGCCAAAATCAATTTCTTAAGTTTTGTGGTGGGTGACACGGGTGACACAGTACACTGATGCTGTAGGTCTGGGGAGGGAGCTGGTTCTCCATCGCCTGTTATACCACATCCCTATTTACATCATGCCAAAGGATGTGGCAACTGCTACATCTCTGACATGACCGTGCTTTACACCCACATTATACTCATTTGCCCTGGGAGTAAATGACTTGAGTTGGATGGAAATTTTCCTACAGAAGAGTTTTCCATCCAAAAATGCTGATTAGACTGAATTGAAATGTTCCGTGGAAAGGTTTTGATTCCGTCAGAGCTTTCAGTGGAAACAAAGCAAGCCTTGGCCAGGCTGTCTGATGGGCGAGCCTGCCTCCACTCCTGCAGCTCACCCACCTGCCTACTTGTCCCTGGACTCTGGCTCTGTGGCTACAAGCTTTCCTGGCTGACTGGCTCATGGAAGCCAAGACACCAGTTAGGTACCAGCTTTCACAGCTCTCTCCCTGCATGGGGGCAGCTCTATGACTAGACTGACTCCCAGAGTTGGACTTTTTATTTTTAAAATCTCTTTTGATTCCTTCATCATGATTTTTCATCCCACTGAAATTGTCCATATTTGATTTTGCCATTCAGTTCAGAGTTATTGTTATTACAGTTGTCAGTAGAGCATGTTTTATTGCAGCAGAAGGTGGTGTCCATTCATCTGTGTTGGTAACATGATTTCCAGCTCCAGGAGCAAGCTCTGAAAATAAAGCAGGGGGAGGTGGTTTTTTTTCCCCATTTTACCTTGCCTGCTCACAACTGCCACCTACAGTGTGTCCCCTAATGCTTTGGTCCCTTCTGTCCTTCCTGGATAACCCCGCTCTGTACTGCAGCTCTGCAGCTACACTTTGCCGGTGGAAGGAAACTGCTCTCATTTCTCTGCCAGCTCCGTTGCCCTTCCCGGAGACTGCTGCCCTCACTGGCCTGTGCACAGCTGGCATGTGCTGAATGTACGTACAGAGAGTGTCCAGACGACCCTATATTTTACCCTTTTTCAACATTTCTGACAAAATCTGGTTAAAAAAAGGACAGAAAGGGATCAAATGCCATTGTAGTTTTTAAAGTTTCTTTCTGGAGCTGTTTTTTCTTTTGCTGCCCAGACAATGTAGCAGACAGCCTAATACCGAAGAAGAAAAGCAGTCCCTTTACAGCAACAGCAACAACTGGTTAGTTACTTAATAGATTAATTTAATAGTAAAATATATTTACCGAAGGAGTTAGTTATTTAACCTTTCGACACCCAGTTACTCTGGACCAGGATTTCTTTGCTCTGTGAGAGGCTGCTTCACCCCGTCCCAGGACTATGAGTGGAAGCACGGGCTGGAGGTCACAGGCAGGGAGGGCCCGTGAGTTGAGGAGATAGGGAGGATGGGACATAAGGGGACCTCAGATCAAGAGCCAAATTGCTGGGTGTCCGCAAGTCCTCCAGGCTTTATGAACAAGGCTCTGAAAACTGTCATCTTACCAGAGCAGAAGCCTTGAAGAGGCAGTGGGAACGCCAGCCACCATACCCTGATTTGCCTGTGCAAATCGAACAGAGCGACATCTTACATTGACCAAAGCTGGCCACAAAAGCCGACACAGAGAATTAGGTGCTGAAACCACCTGTCACTGCTTGCACTGTTTGCTGGCAGTTAGGGACAAAAATAGCCTCTCTTCGTGACATGGTGTGTGTCTGATGCCTCTCTGTGCCTCCTTGCTCACTGCAGGGCCTGACTCTGTGCCATGGCTCTGGCTGGTCAGGCAGGCAGGGTCCTGGTACCTGTCCTCACACCACAAGCGTGCTCCTGTCCGCAGAGGGGATCATGTGAAGTCAGAAGAGATGAGCAATGCTGAATTTCCTACTGTTCCCCAACAGGCTCTCAGCCAGTACCAGCACCTCTCTTATTTTCCAAGATTTCTGTTGCTGATCAAAAAAACCACTTGTGAAGACATGTAGTTTCCTCTGCCAGCATAGAGATTTCTATCTGACAGGCAAAACCAAGGTAACATTAACAAAACCAGAGACAGAAGAAGAAAAGGCCTTTTGGCTCAGTCCAAGTCTCACCTGCTCTACCAGATTTCTTGGTGACAAAATAAGTAATTTCCTCCTGCTGTGAAAAGAGAGTTTCTTTTCCTCAGGACTTGGATACTTGTTAATACCTAAACCACCCCCATCACTTGCACTCCTCTTGTCAGTGAAGAGCATCTAACTTTGCACTTAGGTTTGCATCTTCCAGTGTCTTGCACATCCTTTTTTCTTCATGTGCAATGGGTTGTTGGTAAAAGCCTCTATAATAAGACTTGGCTAATTCTGGGCAACTGCTGAGTGAGTCTATCGATGCATGTGATGGCACTCTGTGCTGGGGCATCATTTGGCTTGTTCAGCTTCTCTGAACYGTGAAGGCCTTTGAACATAAAAAGAAGACATCATCTGGAGATGAAAGTATGAAAACAGACAAAGGTGGATGGGAGCTTTTCTTCCAGCTCCCTGTGCAACCACAGACAAGTCATATCCTTCCCTTGACTCACTTCCCTCTGCTGTAATTAAAAACAAGCTGATTTCCTATGGAGGGAGATAGGTGGACAGTGTAGGATCAGTGATTCACGTGACTTTTATGAAGAAATCTGTGACTTTGAGGTGTATTTTATCAGGGCAGGACCAAAGCATTCTGTGACTTCACGGTTGCCAGACATTTTATAACTAGAAGGGTGACAATGGTGAGTAGGTCTGTGCCCTGCCCTTGCAGTGTCTCCAAGTTGCCAACAGATAGAGCCATCCAGCAGGACAGAGATCTTGAAAATGCAAACCTGCCCTTTCCCCAAACACGGAGCAGGTCTGATTGCTGCAGTCGCTCATCTCAGCAAGGGCTGCATGGAGGCAGCTGCTGTGGAGCCTGCCAGTGCTCTTCCCTCGGGCTGGTCCCCTCTCTCTGCCCAGTGCTTCTAGTTCTTCCTTCTTTGCTATACAGAAATACCTAAGGTCCAGAAAGCAGCCAAAACCGAGCAGCTTAACTGCTGACCAGGCTCATGGGAGAGTGGACAGCGCAGCAGCAAAGCAGGAGTCCCCCTGGCAGCGCTGAGCCATGCCCTGAGGAACCTCACAGGCAGCACTTCTTGGGGAGAGAGGGAAAAATATCTAGCGCTAGCTTTGAAAATATGCTTTTGCATTGGTTCAGTAAATTATTTAGGAGTATGATACAAAGGTCAGTGAGCACAGGGCTGTGTTAGTCACGTAGTTGCTGTGCTGCTGAACAAAATGAAAGTGCCTAGATAGCTGAAAGAGATAGAAAGGTCAGTATGTGCTTGTGATACCACAGTGCAAGTGATAAATAGGCATGTACTGGTGATAAGGTAGGCTTATTGGTGATAAGATAGGTTGGAATGAGATAGATCTGCATTGGTGATATGATGGAGTGTTACATAGTGTTGATCAGACATGATTACCGATACTTTATCAGGTCTTGTTATCGCTGCAGGTGCTTAGTTAGAAGATGAAATTCATCTTTTCCCTTGCAAGATGGAGAGTGCAAGAATCAGAAGAGCTTTAAAG
Organism: Phoebastria nigripes; assembly: GCA_035582835.1. Lineage (NCBI taxonomy): Eukaryota > Metazoa > Chordata > Aves > Procellariiformes > Diomedeidae > Phoebastria > Phoebastria nigripes. The sequence goes on along the minus strand of JAYKAV010000210.1, from coordinate 92,204 downwards.
ATTCAGGTAAAACAGAGGGAAATGGGGCGAGTGGAGAGAAGGAGGTAAGGAGAGGTCAGCAAGAAAAGAGAGGATTTGAGGAAGTTTATGGGAGAGCAGAAGCAGTCATAGAGCACTGAGCTCTGAGTCTGTGCTAACTACAGCCTATGCCTTTATCTTATCAGTGACACAGCTCTTGCTTGAACACCCAGTGCCTCTGGGATCAGTCAGCGAAAGGACTGAAAGGTCCAGCAAAGTGTTTCAGTATTTGGACCTGCCAGCAGTGGGTGAGGAGAGAGGACAGAGCTGAATATATCCATGCTGTGGATGGGGAAGAAGAGGGGCTATTTTGGTCTGCAGGGTCATTGCGCTGTGGGACCCGGAGATGTGTCTTACTGAGGGGGCTGAGCCCCTTCTGTGATTGCAGACTGGGGATGCCTGGGAGGGAGGCAGTGCCTGAAGTCAAAGGAGATTCCCCTCGGGGGTGACTGTCACACCTCGCACGTGCCAAAAGCAGGAGTCACAAGGATGCATGAGTCACAGAGCCCTGTGACTTCAGGTCCTGGTTGTCTCACTCCCTTTTTCCCTGTCCTGGTTTCCGCAACTCCTGACATTTTGCGATGCTCTTGGAACAGCCAGAGCAACATCCACAGCCTAGATGGCTTTCCGGAGGAGAAGCCCCTGCCGCTTACTCTTGTGGCATAATCTCGAGGGATTTACATTCTGTCTGTCGGGGTGTGTGCACACACACTCGCTTGAAATTGTCTCCAACTAAACCAGAAGCTCCTCTGGGGATATGACTTCTCTGGAACTTTTCTTCCCCATTTGAAAAAATACCAGTAACTAGTTAGCTGAAAATTTAATATGAGAAATCATTTCAAACTGGAAAACGGATTTTTTTCGAAAGAAAAGTCTAAACAAAATGTTTTGGCAGTGGTTTTCACGCAGAAAGCACATCGAACCTTCTCTTTTCCAGCAAAATATCTGCTTTCTCTGGGAGGAAAACATGACACGGGAGATAATTTTTTTCCTGTCTCTGCCACTAACTCACTGAACAGGACCAAGCCACTTTGTCCTCCGATACCTCTGTTTTCCCCTCTACTGGTAGGGATAATATGTCTGTAGTTCTCAAGCATACAGGACAAGCTAATGGGATTGAGAGATAAAATGCTTTGGTGCCTAAATAGTTGGTATCACCAGAGGCTGTAGTCTAAGCAAGGAGAGGGGAACACTCTTGTTTTTCATCAGACCTAGGTTCTCTGAGTGCCTAAACAGGCTGTACCCAGAGGGTAATTTAGGCCTCATACCTGAATGCTCCCCAGGAACCGTTATCTTCAGATCAAATCCACCTCCCATTAAGGTTTTGGATAAGGGCTATGCCCTGGCCTGGGCTGTAGCTGTTTACCTCTGGGACAAGGTACTCTCTGTGAGCTACTGTGTGGCTTACGGATACCAGAAGATGGTGAGAGATAAGCTTTTCTATTCACTCTATCTCAGGGCTCTGATCTTCTGCTTCCCCCACTTCCCCAGCCTTCACAACCACTCTGCTCTCTGCAACAGTGCAGACCACAGCCCCCCAACATGGGTAATCCACTGCATCCGGGGGTGGGGGTAGACCAGTATAAGCCTTAATAGGTGGGTTTACACAGTGGACTCAGCTGAGCAGCTGTATATGCCATTAGCTGCAAGAAACCTGCAAGAAAGCTCCAGCTCTGCAGTGAAGCCAGCCCAAGGGTGTCCAGGTTGGTGACTCTGCGGTGTTATGGAGAGCATCAAGGAGGGAAACCCTGGCCTAGTGGAGGGAAATTACAATTATTTTCTTGTCAGCTTGAAGCAGTTGCAAACACTTATGATAGTTCAATAGGCTGAGTAATAGGTATGTTAAAAAATATAGAACAGTTTATTTACAGGGTGACCAGTTTTCAGGCTTGAAAAGCAAGATGCTCCTTTCAGTGGCACAGCGGGGCCAAATGGGATCCAGGAGGTGAGCAATGGGTCCTGGGACTTTGGTTGTTTCAGGAGCCATAACCAGCTTGGAGGGCTGTGGCAGTGCAGGGGGCATGTACACCATGCTCTGTGCTGAACAGGCACATGGCAGTGCCCTGGGGTGTAAGAGCTGTGGCTGGCAGGGTGCGAGGAGGACAAAGCAGCGACACCATGCAGCTCTGCCCCACTGCTCCTCCCCATCTCTRCTGGGAGCGAGCAGCATACCAGCTGCTGCTTGCCCTAAGCCAAGGGGAAGGGGACTCGATGGCTCCCTGTCCTGTGTCCCACCCCATGCAAACCTCACCAGAAATGTGTACTTGGTGTTTTCCTGTGAAAGAATTGGTTTTTAAGGGATCTGGAAAAATCCGGGTCTGCTGGAGCCAACACAGTTCATCCTCAGTGAGCCTGGTAGGCATTAAGCTCTGAAGTCCTGGGATAGTTTTGGAAGTGGGTAAGAAGGAACTATAATACTGTCTGTACTGTCCTGTGCTGGGTCAGACTGGAGATGTAAATCATGGCCGGCTGTTTGGAGACACGAGGCACAGCTGAGTGCCCTTGTCTGCTGTGACAGCATCGTCTCCCAGGTTCTTAATTCTGGAACTACTTGAGAAACAAAACCGGCATTTGAGAGATTAAAGCAAAAATTCACAAAGAGCCTTTCCAGGTCCCATGCAGGAAGGGTGTGTGTTGAGGAGCAGGGAGGGAAACTCAAGGAAGAGTTGCTTTTGACTTGTCCTCTGTCTCTGGCCCATTTTCTGTCTTGGTAGCAATACTGTAGTAGTAGGAGCGGATTATGTTTTCCACAGGAATAAATCCTGGACGCTCTTCCCATCTGCAAGGGCGGAAAGGAACAAATAGAGTCAACAGAAAGGACAAAAGTGGACTGATCAATGAGAAGATACCAAGCACAGAAGAACCTGGGGAAGAACAGCAGCCCAGTTGTACCAGGGCTTAGGAGGGCAGCGGGGACTTTTCTGGGATGGAGAGGGGCAAAAGCACAGAGGCTCTGACATCTTCCAGGGTTGGTACAGGCAAATGGAGGGGTATGATAATAAAGAAATAGGTGCATCATTCATCATAGACTGTGGAATGAGATCAAGGCAGGAGACACCATTTGCTTTGTGTTGCCACCATCCAGACAGCGTGTGCTGTTCTGATGGACCTGCCGCCCAGCAAAGAGTTGAGCTAGTGAAAGCCTTACCTGTAGGTCCAGCATTGCTGCATGAGGGCATACATCTCTGCCGGGCAGTCCGTGGGGCAGTCCATGCGCTTCCCTTGCTCTATGAAGCTGATGACCTCTGGGCCTTTCATTTTCTAGGATAGGATCAAGTGGGAAAATGCTTTAATGTTTTTGGAGCTGGCAACAGGATTAGAAGAAACAGATTAGAGCTGGGCCTGGGGTAATGCTTTGGATCCATGCACCACACACCCCATACAGTCACTGTTTTCAACCCCGGCAGCCAGCAGTGGTGTCTCGCGTTGTGGCCAGCCCAGCCTGCAGACCCCATCCCAAACCTGAGCAGAGGAGTGGCTGAGCAACTGATTTTTCAGCTCTGCAAGTGAGCAGAAGGATCAAAGAGAAGATCTGCTTTGATTCAAACTAATTCGTTTTGTTTTCTGTTTCTTCTCCCTTAAATGAACACAAAGCTCCAGGATCCAAACAATCTAATTTGTGCCTTTCGTAAAGTGGAAGTGAGCCTGTCTCCTTTCCCCTCTGTTCAACAGTGGGAAGAGCACCCACTCAAGGAAATAGAAATTGTAGTTTCAGTGTGCGTCAGCCTGTTACAGAGCGGGAGACTAGACTGTGGCATCCATCCGTGATGGACCCAGTTCCTCCTCACCTTGTACGGTTTCTGCCCATAGCTGAAGGCCTCCCACATGGTCACGCCGTAGCTCCATACATCACTCTTGCTGGAGAACTTGTGATAGAGGATGCACTCTGGGGCATACCATTTCAAGGGCCACTTTCCTGCTGTCCTGGCCTGTACCAAAGCAAAGAGGAACATTTCCATTCTGAGACACAGACTGCTCTGAGCTGAACCAGAATTCTGCTTCGCTAAATGTTTGTGTCAAATGCTGAAAATGTTTGTGTCCACGCTGCTGAAAAAACCCCCTTGCCCTAAACCCTAAGCCCTGAGCCCCAAACCCCAGCCCAGGCCCTGCTGTCTCGCTGGCCCTGCTCAGCCATCCCTGGGTGTAGGAGGCTGTCCCGAGGTGCCACCCTCCTCCCATACCCCACCCCCAGGGCTCAATGCAGTTATGCATTGAGGGATCTGGGAAGATCAGCCCTGGCTCACTCTTCATCACCTTCTCTTTCCTGCTCTCTGCTCTGGCTCTTCTCCTGTCTCCTCTCCCCTGTCATCCCACTGCACTGCATCCCCCTCACTGCCTCTGCATCCATCTGAATTTCCTCCTTGCCACATGGAGCTTTGCAAAGCCCCTTTTAATGTCACAGCAGGGAGGCCAGCCAGAGTGTGATGTGGTCATGCAGCAGGGCTCCTGGGAAGAGTCCAGACCSCCTGCCTCTGGGGGTCTCAGCCCCCCAGTTAGGAGGGCTCCTGCTCGCTATCTGGATCCTTTGCTGTGCTTACACTTACCTTGTAGTAGCTGTCATCAGCGCCAAGAGCCTTGGAGAGTCCAAAGTCACTAATCTTGGCATAATGCTGGTTGACCAGCAGGACATTTCTGGCTGCCAGGTCCCTGTGGACAAAGTTTCTTTCCTCCAAGTACTTCATCCCCATGGATACTTGATGCATTAGCTCCACAATATTGCTGACTGGAATCTCGTCTCTGGGGAAGATGAAAGGACAATGCAGTAATAAAGGACCTGCCATTACTCCATATGCTGCAGTCCCCTCCAAGCTTTCTAGCTGCAAGGGAGAATGAATGTGGACATCTCTGCTCCAGAAGCATCAGTCCCTATTACCTCACATGAAAAGACATCTCTTTCTGCTGTTATCAGCTTCCCTCCACCTACAAAGCCAGGCTCCCCTGGCAGAACAGAGTTTGATGAGAAGTGCAGAAAATCAGCCAGCCACATTTTATTCAGTACTCACTTCTTGGAAGCCAAGAACTTGTTGAGTGGCCCTCCAGAAGCCATCTCCATCACGAGCATCAGGGACTCTGCCTCGCAGACCCCAATCATGCGGACAATGTAGGGGTTGTCCAGCTGATGCATGATCTGGGCTTCCTTCATCATTTCATCCTTCACTGTTTTCTCATTGTTGCTCTTCAGCACCTTTATGGCCACATCGATCTGCTTCCTGCACAGGGCGCAAGACCACCACACGTGGGATGAATTAAACAGCAGCTAGACTCATGTATCACAGCCAGGAATGCAAAACACTTCTCACGTGATACTGTTTGATCTCTCAACGGCAATCTCAGTAGCCTGTTTTGGCGGAGCCCTGCACAGTACTGGTGCCTGCTAGAAGGCCAAAGAGAAAAGGATCACCTCACCCTTATAAGCGTAGGCCAGTATTTGCCATCTGTAGATCTGAAGGCGCATCACCTCACACACTGAGACCTGCATCATCATTGCCATTTTTCAAGGGGGAAAACTCGGGCACAAAATGGGCAAAGGCCATCTTTGTGGACTCATAGACAACCAGCGACAGAGCCAAGGATCGCACATCTCCTCAGTCTCACTCCTTTGCCCTGACATGGACCAAGATGACCTCAGAAGCATGGACTTGCTCCTCTGAGCCCAGCAAATGCCTTCAGAAGTGGCAGTCTTATGCCCGGGAGTGTGCAGTGCAGATTACACTCTGAGGGCAATGAGGCTGTCACTGAAAGTCTGTGGAAAGTCATCACTGACCTTCCAGAGTATCTCTTATACTTTAGGGTCCATCTAGCTAGAAACAGGATAGCTGGGGACACATCTGAGCTCAGCCTGGAGCACCCTCCTCCCGCTTCCTCGGCATCCTTCAGGGCGGCACTCACTTTCTCATTTTGTAGACTCCTTTCTTGACGCAGCCAAAGTTTCCTGCCCCCAGTTCCACTTCATCGATCATCAGGTGGTCCCTCTTCAGGAAAAGCTTCTTATCCTTCAGTTCTTCGGGGTCACTGTATGGGCTTTCGTAGACACTGGTGTCCATGGGTAGCAGGCGTGACTTTCCTGCACCTTCCCGAGAGATACAGATTTTTATAGCTGTAAACAATGTATCCTTCCCCATCCCACTCTCCCTCACTGATTGGGAAGGTTTTGTTTAGTCTCTGGGCCAATTCTCCTTCAAGCTCCAGCATTCAAGCCTCCCTCCTGGGCATCTCCCTTCCTTTCACAACCCATGGCCTCTCCTAGTTACAGCTGCTGAGGGAGCAAGGATGGGGAGAGGTGTTTGAGCATTCCCACTCCACACATGAGACCCTGCAGGACCTGGGCACGTGCATGACTTCACCCCATTGAAATGTAACTGAATACACTTGAGTATTTAGTAGGCAGGATGGAAGACAATGGGCCAGGGCTTGATTTACTGGGTATGATGGGGAATGGGACAGGGCTTGTTTTACTGGGTACTGGGTGTGGGCAAACAGTTTTGCCCTGAAACGGGTGGGATGCTCCTGGGTGCCTTTGTAAGAAAGGGGCTTTGTAGCACAGCTCTTTGACCAGAAGGTGATACAGATGTATCAGGTAACCCCTATGGTTCCTGTGGCATCCCCAGGTCCTCTCTCCTCCTGTTAGGAAGAGAGGGCTTTCAAAGATGCTCACCTATAGGCTCTGGTGTGTATCCATCTGCATTGAGAGGCCCAAGATGTCTCTGGAAAAGAAATGGGGGATAAAGTGGATAATGCAGCCAGGGGTAAGTGCTTCAGTCTGAAACAGGAGAGGAGAGGGACGGGGAGCCTCTGCAGCCCACAGAGCTCCAGCTGGTGACTTCCTCTAAAAGGCCCTGAGGTGGGCACAAGAGATTGGAGTGGTATCAAGCCAACTTTTCCTTTCCAGTCCCGGCTGGCAGGTACCCCCACTGCAGCTGCACAGCAGGGATCAGACCCTGGGAGGATTCACTGCCATGGAGCCTGAATGCAGCATTGCCTTTCAGTAACCCAGCCTATGGGCTGTGCAGGATGAGGTGCTGAGGGCTCTATGTTTACCCAAGCAGTGAGGGGCATGCACACAGGGTGCATTTTGCTCTCTGCCCCCTCTGCTTTCCCCATCCCAAAGTGACAAGTCTCCTGCAGCAGCGGGGGTCATCCCAGCCAAGTCTCTGCAGCTTGTTTTGAGACAGGGAGTGAAGGGAAGCCCGGAGGCAGCTCAGCTTGCAGCCAGCACACCTGCCTGCCTGAAGAGTGGCCCCTGTGAGCACACACAGACACTGTAAACAGCCACTGTCCCAAAAGCAGACAGCGACAAAGCGGTATGGTACACATTTGTCCAGCACAGCTTTGAATGCCAATGCTGCTTGCAGCAAAGTTGCTGCAACATGAGAGACCACCACAGATTGTGAAAGCTCTCTGAGAAGATGGGTGAATGCTCAGGCCTTTATTTAGCCTCCGCTGGGCTCTGGGATGGGCTGCTCGTATAGCCCAAGCTAGCTGTTTTCAACACTGCTCGGCACTTGGAGCAGTGACTGAGCGCAGACGTACCCCGAGGCCGGGGACGCAGAGGGAGCACAAAGACCTGGCCCGTGGCCAGCGGCCAGCAGCAAGGCTGAGTGTTCCCAGAATCTGACCACGTCTTCCTCACTCCTGCCTGGCAAGGAGGGCAGGGGGGAGAGGGCTCCCCGAGGACAGGCCCACATGTTGCAAGGAGCGCAGTATGAATGGAAACCATTTTCAGCTCTAATGGTAGCTGTGCCCAGCTATTCCTCGTCCCCATCCAAGCTGGAAAGGGGACAACATTGCAGCTGGGCTTAATATATTCCATTTGAGTTACTGCCTTTTAGAGAAGAGCAGAGTTTGATCAGCAAGCTTGAAATGCAATAACATTAAAATACTGAGGTACCAATAAACAGGTCCTCCCCAAAACTTACGCTCACGGAGGGGTGGATTGGTGGAACCGGTGCTGCAGATGCTGTGAATCAGGAGAGAGAAGTTGTTATTAAGAGTCTGCCTATGCCCTGAGCAGGATCAGAGCATCAGTACTTAAAGGACTGTGTGGACGCCTGGGTCTGATCCCCTGCCCTACAAAGGCCAGTTTCCACAGCTTTAGCCAAAAAGGTGTGGAAATGTGCCTGGATGTGGGCGTTATTCCCAGAGCAGCCCTCAGGGGAGGTGCAGGCCCACTGGAGGGCCCTACAGTCTCCATCAGTCCCAGGGACTGCCTGAGCTGTACCCTAGAGCCCCCTGCCCAGGAGAGCGGGGGTCCCACGGGCAGGCTCTGAAGTGACATTTGTGATACTTGGGCCAGGACAAAGTGACCCATGGTTTTGAGTGTTCAGCTCAAGAGACCCACCAGGAGCCAGACTTGCAGGATATGTTGTTTCCTGCTGCCTAAAAAGCAAGTGATTTTTCAGAAGCTGTCTGTTTGGCACCAGAAGTCCCTAATCCATTTGGAGCACTGATTCCCCCATCTGCTCCTGTCTTTGGGCCACCCTAGGCCAGGCCTGGAGAGTGGCCACTTTCAGCAGACAACATGATGTGAGACTTGCCCAGTTTGCCAGAGGAGCAGAGACCTCACCGTTCGCCCACCGCCAGGGTCTGAGCAAGGTTAGACATGGTAAAGGAAACTTGGGTTGGTGCTGCTCAAACTGGCCCCACTCAGTGGTAAACTGAGGCCAGGGATGGCTCTGAGAGATGTCGGCTCACCTGGCATGTTGGGGTTGGGGCAGGTTTCCCTCAGGTAGAAAATCAGCCCATCTGGTTTGAGTTTTAGGTACTCCACCAACTGGGAAAGGAATTGGAGGAAAAAGAGATTATTGCAAGGAGAAAATTATCTCTTTTTTTTGCAGGCAACTTGTGTGGCTTATGGTAATGATTTCTCTCAGATTTATGGCAGACAGGGACTCGACTACTTCTTTCTCTCCTCTCCTATCTGTGCACTCGGGGATCTCCTAGAGCAAGCGTTTTTATACCTGGCTATCTGCCAGAGCTGGTAAGAACTTGGGAAGTTAGATAACGACCACAGAAAGACAAAAGGAAAATCTCCAGTAGGAGAGCTGGGTAGGGCATTTTCAGTGTAATGTTATTGTTGTCCCAGCCAGAAAGGTTTTTAAGTCGTGTTGTGTTTGATAAAGCCTGAGAGAAGCCTTTTGCTTTCCCAGAGGAACCCCAGGGTTAGCTCCGTGAATCCTGGGCAGTTTTTCACTGCAGCAACTGCTGGTTCAAGCACAGTGGGGACTTGACTCTGGCTGGAGACAACCAGACCAGCCCCTGGCCACCAGACCGCAGGGGAGACGAGGCTTTCTCTTCCCCTCCTGTCTGGCTCAGATTTTGTCAGCAATTAGGAGCCTGACACGGTTCTGTTGCCATAAAAATGCCCCGAAGTCTTTGTTTTCAATCAAATTCAGAGTGAAAACAGTCCTAGGAATTTAAAAAATTCAGCAAAACAGAGTTACCATCCCCCAGACAGCCCTGCCCAGGAAGAAGCACTGGTATCCGTCCCCTGGAGCAGGTCCGAGTTGTGTGCCACGGGGCAGAGCCAGGCTCCGGAGGGGCATGCAACTCCGCAGCAGTGCCAAGAGCTGCTGGGCCATGTGTCATATTCCCTAAAAACCCTGCCCCACCCTCATGAGGACTGCTGGGGCATTACAGCCATCTCCACTTCCCAAAGCCCCTGACTCGCAGGGGTGATAGGATGTGTCTCCTGGCACTCGGATCTTCTGTCATGTAAAGATTTTGGCAGCTGGCTTAAGATTTCTGGCCTCCCCTACTCTTTGCACAGAAGTCAGTCACTTGGAAAACAAAATGGCAATCTGCACACAACAGTTTTGCTGGTCCAGGAGCAGCGTGGGGGACACGCAGGAGGGACAGCCTGGGATGAGCAATCTCATCGGGGCTTGCTGCAGGCAGAGGTCTGAGGTGCATGCTGTGGCTGAATGTGTGATGGGGTGCGAGTGTAATTAATATAACCATCTCAAGTATCCTGGCTTAAAGCTAGAAATTAAAAGCACTAATCCTCTTGTTTCCTTGGAGAGGCACCACACTGGTGTAAGGCATGAAGGCAGTGGTAAAGCCAGCACTATTTCAGAGCTGCTGTGATATCCCAGACTTAGATCTACTTAGCTAGGAGTGCACAGAAATGAATGCAATGAGGTGAGCTGATAGACAGCCAGACCCAGGGAATGTAAAGGTTTTCTGGAAGGGGCTACAACCACCCATGTACAGTCTTAAAGCCTTTAAAACTCCACATGGCCTTTCCTTTCCCTCAAGGCATGGGCAGCTATAACAAGGGTAAAGTGCCTTCGCTTTATTAGGACACCAGTGGTCAGCATCCCACAGTACGGTACCTGCCAGAGTGTGTCGAACTTGGTCCCCTCAGGGATGGAGTACTTGCCGGACTTGTCCTGGTCTATCCGATAGTGGTAGACTGTTTTGCCATAGACGAGGGAGAGGGCGTAGGCACCGTTTTCCTTCCTTTCTCTCAGCCTGGTAGAAAGGAGAACTATTAAAAGCAACTCTAGGTTTTGCCCTGCAAATTATCATGGCTGCAGCGGTGGTGGGTCACTGGGTGGGCATGTGGTAAGGTGTCCCTGCACCCCACTGTTGGAATTGCCACCTTCCTGACACCCCTCTGCAGAGGCTGAGGAGGAACCCTTTACCTTCAGTCTCTTGCCCCCCTCCTCCACCCTCTCCAGCTAATTCTTTCTGTAACTCATTCAGGAGATAATTAAATGAAGGGCTGCCTCACTTTGGCAGAGATGCAGAGCAAATGCTTTCTCCTGTATTTTATTGGCCATACATTGTCTACGTGTCAGTGTTAAATGTTTTCAGCCACTGAGCCCTATATCTCATATCATCTGGTGCGTTAACAAGCATACTTCATAGAGATATCTAAACATGAGAAACAAATAAAGCTCAAGATTGGCTCTTCATGGAGGCCGGACACTGTCTGGACAATAATGGGTTTGGGGTGTCAGACCCTGTCTTTGAAAGATCTGTAACCACAGTCTGACCATATTCAGCTAAGGGTAGTGGAGGTGGGGAAACAGTAAAAAGTACAGGGATCACAGCATCTGCCAGTGTTTTGCATACTCACAGGAATTTCCCATCAGGTTGTGCCCCAGAATAGAGCCTCCGTTCAGCTTCATCCCGGGCGATGCCACCATGGTACCAGGGCATCCTCTCGTGGGCTGTGGTGGCGATGAGCTTCTCCACCTGTGGAGCCTGGCTTATGATGGCCTGTTCGAGTGCATCACCCTGGAAGAGAGTGAGAAATGAGACCTCCTGCCACTCTGCTGCATTGTTGCATGGGTTCAGCACAGTTTATTTTGCACCCTTTTGCACAGATGACAAGGGAAATTTGGAAGGTCTCGTAATTGAAGTGCCTGTGGCCTTAATCATGCCTATAGCAATAGTGGGTTGAATTCTGTTCTGCTGCAGAGCAGAATTCCTTGGTTATCTAAACTGGTCCCATCCCTCGAATCTAGCTGAAGTCCATTGACTTGCTGGTGAGGGAAGAGAGAAGTCATCATATTCACATGGGGGACCTTGACATCAGGCTTGCAGGGTGTCTTTCAGCCTCGCATTCCTGGGAGAGCAGGACCTCTTTTTGGTGCCTCTGGCTGCTCGCTGTCCCCAGACACTACAACTTGTCAAGAGCAGTGCAGTCTGGAAATCATGTGGGAGACCCTAAATTAATTTTACTGGCCCCACACATTTTATAAACAACTGTAGTTTTTCGTTTGCCAGTAGGTGGCAATGTCCTTTGTGTTATCTACCAGCGTCCAGAGATCAGCTTCAAGGAGAAACCCTATAGATACCTCATTCTGTCAAGCACCCTTGGTCTAAAATAGGCCAAATTTAGAGATCTTTCGTAGAAAGGCTCCATAAAGAGAATGCCTCAGCCATCTTTCTGCGAGGACTTGGAAGTGTCTAAGTAGCCACTCTCGAGGTGACAGCAGGTAGAAGGAAATTAATTACGTGGCTGCCAGTGTGACCATTTACAGAGTTTTGCCTTATACATATATTATATATATGCCAGTCTGCAATAAAATGCAGGAACCCGTCTGTAGCTATTTTTAAATTTAAATTTAACCAGACAGACCTGGTCCAGTACCCAGTACCTCAGTCTCATAGGCAAAACCTCCACTGAATTCAAAGACCAAGGAAAACCTGAGCAAGAATTTAAGTCTGGTTTCATTACACCTTCAGCACAATGTTATGGAGGCACAGGCACCTCACATGGAGAGCAATGGTCTAACTGCAGCGAGTGTCCCATGTGCTGCAGAGGAGCAAATGGCACATGGGGAAATGCTTGCAAAGTGGGCAGAGAGCTCCAACGCCCTGCAGAGCAGACACAAGACAAGCTGTTCAGAGGAAGAGTCTGAAGGCTTGGGAAGATGTTTAGACCTGTTTCTGAAGAATAAACTGGAAAAGAGAGAGATTTAAGACTGCTCGTAGTGCCAGCAGCCTCCGAGGAGAAGGACCTTGCTTTACCATGCTATAAGAGGGGGATGACAGTGACAGAGGAGGTCAGGGCAGCAAGCAGCAGTCAGACACCGGGGAGCACTCCTTGCACAGTCCCACACCACCTTTGGCAATGGCCAGTACCTCTAGTTTCCACGTCTGTCGGACATATTCGCGCACCATATTGTCTCTCATGCTGTCGAAGACACCGGGCTGGGGCTCCACACCACTGGGGCGGTTGCAGGGCTTGCGGAGGGTGCAGCAGAGCCCGTCGGCATCCTTGGAGTAAAACTCACAGAGCTCCTCCGGCCCACAGTGCGCTTTGCCCCCTGCAATGGCGTAGGTACCGTTCATCTGGCGCTCGATGGCATAATGGTAAAACTGCAGGTTGCAGACCATGGAGAGGACATATCCTCCCAGACTGCGCAGGCATTGCCGCAGCAGGAACAGGCCATCTGACATCCCCGCCAGCTTGAGGTACTCCTCCGCTTCTGACCTGGCAATGCTGCCGTAGTAAAAGGGCAGGTGAGCAGCAGCATCTGGCATCTCTGCCCGCTTACCGGGACTGCTTGGGTCAGCTCACACGCTGCTGGTGCTCGATCTGGAATAAAGAAGCAAAGTTCTTCACTGACACATAATGTTGCAAAAAGGTTTAATTGGAATTCAGACTTGTCTGCCTAGAGGTTCTTCAGCCCTCAGCTGACTATCTGTAGCATCATTTCAAACATCACATGGAGAGTAGCAGTGGGTGCATTCATAACCCCAGTCAGAGAATCCCACGGTGATTCCATGGGATCCTGAATGCAGCTAGAAAGTGTAAGTAAAAATCCATCTGATCTTGATTTAAAGATTTCAAGCAATAGAGAATGCACCGAATCCTACAGTGAATTGTTCCAATGGTTAATTACCTTCACTATTAAAAATGTGCTTCTTACATCCATCCCGAAGTTTTTAGCTTTGACTTCCTACCATTTTCTCTCCAGCCCTGTTCACAATAAAAGGAAATTCTTTTGCCTCTCTGAATAAATTAGTTTTGCCATGAGGGTCTATAAGGCCAAAATCTGAAATGGAATAAGATTAAAACAGGAGATGGATATTAAATGTCTAAAAAACATTTAGATACACAATTGCACCAAACACAGCAAAAGGAGATAAAGATAAACCCAAGTGCTTCTAGGCAGATATTAACCATCAGTTGACAGAACAAGAAGAAACCTTCCTCTAATTGCCTCTTGAAAAATTTATGGATTTTTTCCCACGATACCTGACTCCGGCTGGTTTCTGAATTTGGCCGATACTCTGATCCTGTTTGGCAGTTCCTATTTCTACATCGTGCACATGCTCCAGAGAAGGCCGGAGCTCAGATGTGGCCAGCCATGACCGCAAAGTGAGTTTAATCCCACTGTCTCTGTCGAGCTGCAATGTGCAAGCAGTACTGGAGCCTCCTGTTCAGAACAGCCTAAACCCAGAAACGAACCTACCGCCGTGCTGCTGCAGCACCAGCTCGCAGTGGGAATCCAGTGAGAAATGGCCCTTTGCTGACTGAGTCACTGCAGAGCCCCTTCTGCCAAAGAGCTATAGGTCTTGTATCGAATCATCTAAAATCCCACCCACAAACAGAAGCCAATTTCCGGTGATTAATGGAAACATTATCATATTCAAAGGGTCTCATTTGTTCCCTGGAGCCTGATCTTTGATTTTGTCATTGCGCAGATGCTGACCCCAAAAAGATCAGAGTGTTTGTCGCCATCCGCATTTCCCGCAAATGCGTCACTCGCGTTCAGAGTAAAGAAAACACTGGCTCTTTGGCCAGCGCGCTGGGTATTTGCCCTGATTCTTCCCAGCGTAACTCTTATTTCTGAACATGATGGGAGAAGTCGCTGCCCGATGGGTTGGGCCCACTGCACTATTCCAGAAGTGGCCTCTGCTCTCAGGCAGTGGCTGGAGCTGTGCCTGGGCTGGTGGTCACCCCTGCTCTGTCTCACCCAGCCTGCTGTAGCCCGCTCAGCAGCATAGCGACAGGGCTGCCTCCTGCCAGACTCTGGGACTGCTGGAGCTGGGAAGGGGTTGGCTGGATACGTGCTTTGTATGGGCAGGAACGGGATAGGGGTCAGGAGGAAACTGCTCAGGAGAAACCGTTCTGCTGTGTGCACCCTGCTCTGCTCAGCCTACAACAGCAAAGACCTACAGGGAGCTGGATTTATGGCAACCAGACTCTCCTCTACCTATTTCTTTGTTGTCTTCATTAAGCCCAGAAATGGCCGTGATGAGAACAGGAAGGGAGAGCAGGCTCTGCCGAGGAGGCGTTTTAGCCGAGGCAGGAAACCACAACAGGAAGCCGTCAGTGGCATTTGCAGCTTGGGTGCGGGACTAGCATAAACGTATCAGGCACAGTACAAATAAGCCTGAGTTGTGAAGCCCCTTTCATCAAATTCATCAAATGAAGCAAAGTGGGGTCTTGGCAGACCTGCCAGTCTGGGACACAGAAGGCAAATGAAAACACCCTGTAGCTCAAACCCTAACTGGAGTCAGTGCTTGGAACCAAAGCAAACGTCCTAATCCCTTGATGCCTTCAGGCATCAAAGCAGCCCAGACACTGGACAGGCGTATCCCCCAGGTTCAGCTCCTGAGACGAGGCAACTGCCAGGTCTTCCCAACCTCAGCCTGGTCCCAGGGGAGGGCAGGTCCCAGGAAGATGGGTTGAAGGATGTGAGGAGCGAGGACTGCAGCTCTTGGTTTTAACTGCAGAGTCAGGCTCATGAGTCATGTTCACGAGTCAAGGAAGAGGAAGCACTGAGTGGGCAGTGGAAGGTCGATGGCCTTCTTCATGTGCTACTAATTTCCACTAGCTACCTGGGATAAACAGTGATTAGGTACAAGGACGCTGCACCCAAACATGCCGATTCCCTTTTCTGGAAAGTCCAGGACCAGAACATCACAGCAAATGGAACATGTTTGACAATTGTTCAGACAGGTGAAAATGAGATGGCAGAAGCCATTGATCACCACCGAGCTCCCACAAAGTTTCCAGCTGCCTACACAGGTGGTTCTGTTATAAACAGACTGGTTTTCCTCTCCAAGCACAGGGCTGTGAGTCAAGAAAGCCTCAAGTGAAGAGGCTTATGAGAGTGAACTCAGGGATAAGAGGTTGGTTCAGGCTATGCCACCCATTTCATACAAGCCTTGCTGCCACAAATGAACCCTATTAGAAAATTACCCTTATTAGAAAAAACCTCGAAGTCCCCAGCCATGAGGGAAAGTCACCCCCTGAAGTCTGAGAGCAGATTTCAACAGGATGATTTATAGCCCCTCTAAAGCTCTTGCTTTTAAAAAGTTTGTCCTACTGTCCTGGCTCTTTCTATTGCCCATACACCAGCCCAGGGTCTTCTGGGCATAGCTAAGATCCTCATCCAAACTACAGTTCTGTTCCTTAGAACTACCTCTGGGTGGACCTGAGCAACCCTGATACAACCTCAACAGACCTGCACAAACCTCATACAACTTTGTTTTCCCATGCTGTAAAATGCAGACAAAAATTAGAACCGATTTCATGGATTGCTTTTATGAACATAACAAGCTAGTGCCTGGAAGAAGCTGTGCAAGGGACCCTCCACCACTGTTAATTTCAAGTAACAGGACCTGATTTTTCCAGCACCTGCTTAATCTCTGTCCCTTGGGCTGCAGCGACCCAGATGCCTGGTGTTGCCCGATGTTCCTGTTGGCTTCGGGCACTCCCCCCAGGTTACAAACAGCACTCAGGAAGAAGGGCCGTAAAACCAGGGCTCCTGTGATAATGGCCATGTTTGCAAGTTGCCGTTATGACATGAAGATGCACTGAAAAAAGCAACGCCCACGTAAAAAGTAGTAGGATCTGTGCACCATGACACACAGGAAAGCCAAGCAGGAAGCTATTGAGATGTCAGTCAATCAGATCTATATATAGCCGGCCACTTGCTTTTACTTAGATCAGACAAGAACCGTCAGGAACTGGTTTGATTTTATAATTTCTCAGAACAGCAGAACCACTTTGTTTGAATCCAGAGCCAGTCCCCGAGAGCAGCAGGGTGCACTGATGAAACTGGAGGAGGCACTGGCAAACCCTAGCATCCTGTTAGAACCATATTTTCTGTATCATTATGCTGGCAGCCATAATCCCTTATAACGCAGCCCTGGCTGGCTGGGCTGTCCCTTCAAGGTGGCTGGGTCAGCCTGGGGTAGAGGAGGGACCTGCCTGGGGGAGATCGGGGAGCCAGCAGGGAGGGCTGGAGGATGGGAACCATGTGATGGGGAACCAGCCTGGAGGGGTATAAAAGGGGGGTCGGGGTGTTGTRTGCTTTGGAGGTTGTGGTAGGAGCTGCTGCTGGGGTTTGTGTTGGCAATGGGGAGGAGTGTTTTTAACAGTTCTCTGAAAGGTGTTTAATTGGGGGTGGGGGAAAGAGGTAACTGAAAATAAGGTAAATGCTCCTGTGGCATTGCTGAAAGGTCAGATCAGCCTGTCTGATGGGAGCTGGGGTCTCTGAGCTCTTCTGTGGGTCACTTCTGCTTCCCCCCAGGGCTGGGGGTGTTGGTGGGGGTTTGAGCTGTGGCACAGGCAGCTGGGTGGGTTGCTGATGGGCAGGGGGAGCAGCCTAGCCTTAGGGGCTTGCTTGCCCTGCAGGCAGGAGCACAGTGTGGGTGAAGGCAGCTGGGTGGGTGTGGGGTATCAGTTCTGTCCTGAGCTCCTAATTGGCCTGTGCTGCCTTGTCTCCTCCTGATGTGAATTGGCCTCTTTGACCACCTCATGGGAAGGAAATATGCTGCTTATGGTGCCTTGCCTAGACCCACCTGCAGTTAATGCAAGAATAAATGTGCTCTCTTATGGTGCTGTATACAGCCCCTTCTTTTTGTTGCTTTAGGAAAGCACTGAGTAAAGGTTTGTACCCCAGATTATTTCAACCCTCCTGTTGTTTACTGAGCTCTCCAGGAGTGGCTGCAGGAGCTCTGCTGGTCCCCACAGAGGGGCAGCTGGCTGGAGGAGTGGGGCTGAGCCTGATGAGCAGAGGCTGTGGCAGAACGAAGGTGCAGGCAGGATTTAGAGGTGGGAGCAGGGTGAGGTGTGGAGAGGGATGGCAAAAAGCAGAGCGAGTCTCAAGCAGCAGCTGCTTCCCTCTGTGCCTGCAGAGGTAATGGGTATGTACAGGGACCTTCTGGCTTCCCCCATCCCTTCCCCTGGATTCCCTTCTGTTGTTCCTGATTTGATCTGAGAACTAGATTTACAGTGGAGAGCCTGGTTGAAGATGTGAAGGTCTGAAAAATGTCTACAGTGTTACAAGTTCCCTTTCCAAGTCACTCTTCCCAGGAGTAGGTGGCACCATGCAAGAGGATGAACTGAAGAGCTGATTCCTGGAGCTCAGATACATGGTTTTTTAAATTTTAAAAAACARAAGACTTGAAATTACTTTGATTCAACTTGAAATGCTTCTTAGTTTAAAGAAAAACCTGAAAAACTTAACTTTGGATTGGCCTGACTACACTCTTCTAATTGTTCTTGATTAATGTTTAATTCTTACTTATGTACTCCATGGCAGCTCTTCCCAAGATTTCCTCATGAGCACTGACATTCCTGGCTATAACTGCTTTCCTAACCTCCCTGCTGACTACTCATTAAAACCTCAGCTACCCAACCATTTATTAACACTTGAATTATGTGTGAGTGGGAGTTTATGTAAGTGTGAGCCCATTTATGTTTGTACTCATAAACAGTGTGCTGTCTGCTTGCATGTGAAGATACAATCTTTTCAACTTCTCGGTGAGTATTACTGACTCAGTCCTGCCTGAAATGGTTGTGTTTACAGAAACTCCATAGAAAAACCTGCCTGTTTTCCACTAAGGACCTTGACTGCTCTTGCTGTCCTTGAAGCAAGCAGGTAAGTCCAAATTACCCCTCTGCTGCCCGTGGATCCCAGGCCAGGTGCAGAAATGCTTCATATACCTCCTCTCCCTTTGAAGTGGAACATGGGAGCCATTTGGCCCCAGGGACAGTCCACAGTCTTTCTTGGAAGGAAAAACGTTGAATTCCACAGCAGCACTTGCAAGGCCCACAGAGGGACCTGGTGCTCCTGTGGTGCACTCGGTGTGAAGGCTCCTAACAGTGACAGGACTGTACCAGACACAGGCTTTGAGAAAAGCTGGTACCATGGAGATCGTACCCCTCCTCCCCCTTCTAAATCCTTGGCCAGAGATCTAGTGCCACCCCATCACAGTATTACTGGAGATCAAAAATAAATAGAGGGGATGGCTCTGCTCAAATGCTTGTGGCCTTGGTCTTATGGTACATGTATGCTAGAAGCAGCCAGTGCTGACCCAGCGGCAGGGCTAATGGGTGACTGGTGTTCTGTGCCTCCTTCCACCCAGGATCTGAGCTAGGCAGGCTGCCTTGGGTCCCCTCAGCTCTGTTAAAACATTTATTCCCGCGAGCCTTGCAGCTAGTGTTTGAGGGGTCAATGCATGAGCATGCTGCTCACAGCCCTTCCTGCAGAGCCAGGCTGACACTCGTATCTGTGCCCAGAGGCTCCGAAGTTGCCATGTGTCACCTCTGCTCCCATCTTGCAGCTCTCAGATCATTCCTTCTTGCTGCTCTGTTTTGACTTTGCCACTCTGAACCTGCCCGAGCGGGCGAGGGTGCTCATCCTTCTCCAAAAGGGAGAAATGGTGCAATAGAGCATGGAAAATTGATGACATGCTTGTTTGGTGCAGTCAGATGGCAATAAAGGCCTGAGCTCATTCATATCCTGCTGGGGACTTGTTTTCCTTCTGTGGTTATTTGTCAAATGCTAATGAGCGGAAGCAATTTGCTCCTCTAGCTTTGAGAGCAGGAGACAGGGAGGGGGCTGGGGAGGGAGAAGGCCACCTGCATGGGGCCTGGTGGGTATAACTATCTGCCTCTTTTGTTCAAGCTGTTGTTTTAACGGCTGGGATTGCCTTGTTCCCAGAAAGCAGTTTTCTGGTGTCACCCTGCTTCCTCTGAGTTTTTCACTGATGCTTGTGAGCCTGCAATGCAGCTGCCTCAGGGGTAGCATGAGGCAGGGCTTGGTGCGTCCCCACAGGAGACTGGGTAGATATTTCTGCAGTGCCATAGCAGGGGAGTCAAACAGGCAGAGTGCAGTACCCTGAGCCAAAGCACAGTGAGAAGATTGCAGTAGGAAGTACCAATGGGTCTCTGAAACATGCAGATGGTGTGTTACTGCTTCTGGATTAACACGGATGAATGCTGTATGCATGAACTTGTTTCCTATTTACATGTGCTCATGCCCGTGGTGTATCACATGCTCTTTCTAGCTGAGTGCACCTGTTTCTTACTAAAACCTTGTTGTCTGGTTGTACACTGCTTGGGGAGCGTGGATGGAAAGACACAACCAACCATGCGGATCTCTGTATGTTCCTCGGCACCCAAGGGGGTGCAGCACAGAGCAATGCAAGTGGCTGCTCTTAGTCTGCTTTGCACTGGGTGATCACTGGCCACAGAGCTGACTCTAGTTCTGCCACTAACTATAGGAGTTTGGGCTAAATACTTGGCTGTTTCCCTAAGGAAAGGGGTATTGGTTCTTTATCTAGTGCTTTTCTTCCATTAAAAGATCCCTGAGCAAGTGTTTATCCTAGGTAGGATCCTAGCAGACCCTGATTAATCAGAATGTAAAGAACCCTATTTCTCCTAAAATGCTGCAATGAGGGGCATAGAAAATTTAACTGAATGTGGTTCTTTGTTTAAACTCAAGCTGACATTAATATTTCAGGAACATCCAGTGATGTAGACAGGCACAAGTACCCTGACCCCTGCGTCCTACACAGAGGAGAGCTTTGCCGTAGGCTTCAGTGGCTGGGTTAGTGCAGGAACAGAAACCTGAGTTTTGGTGCCACACGCAGCTGCCCTTGGAGCTGCCCCTGCTACTGGGTTGTAGTAGTATCTTCTCACAAGCCAAATGTCCCTGGTGAGCAGCTTCCCTCTYGGGGCTGCTCTGGAATAGGTGGGGTGCTGGGGTCCAGGAGCAGGGTGACACTGCTGTGTGATGGGGTAAAGCAAAGTCACTGTGTTGTCCTAAGGCAGCTTGTGCTCATCTGTTGCATGTGGATTTAGTTTAGARGGCTGTGAAAACACCCTGCTGATCCTTTGTAGAGCCACTGAAAACACTCCTGGCTCCAGACCCATTGATCCTGAACAGCTTTTAATTAGGGTCTAACGTACATAGTTAAACACAGTACATGCAGTTTCCTGCCTGGTATCCCCAAGTGCTCTTGTGGTTTGATATCTCAGCTATGGGTCATTGCGTCCTAAACAAATGATGTCAAGATGTTTGTCGTGGGGATGAGTGAGCACAGAGCTTGTCCCTGCCACCAAGGTGGAGCTGGTGTTGACAGCTAAGCAGATAGAAGAGTCGGTACTCCAGCAGGATCCTCTGGGTTTTGGGTCTAGCAGATGGTTTCATGGACACAATGACAGAAAACTGCAGTAACTTATGCATAAGTTGGAGGAGAAGGGCTCTGGTTTTTTGCTTGCTTCTACCTGGCCTCCCTGCATTACCTTGTGAAGGGCTTTTAGTGAAATAACAACTTAGCACACAACATCATGGGCCTATAGATTGACTCCTGCCAGTACAGAGCAACTGGGGAGTGGCAAGCTGCAGAAAGATTAAATGAGATCTTTACGTGAGGGATTGATGGTGAGCCTGTGGCTTGTGTCCATTCCTTGGCACTGCTACGAGTAGCACAGCCCTCACAGGGTGCAGTAAAGGTGACACAGAGGGCTTTGAGCCGCATTGGTGCAAGAGCACTGGCTGTGATGAATCTTACTGGAAATAAGTTTATCGTGTCCTGCACTGGCTTGGGTCCTTCTGATGGTGCTGAGCGGGTACCTTCTCTGGAAGGACTGAAACCTGCTGAGCAGGTTCAATGCTGCTCTGAACAACATGCCTTCTCATCTCTGCCCCCCTCGCTGCTCCGGGTGGTGAAGTGGCTGACAACTCTATTTCCAACCACAAAATGACGGTGGTTTTGTTACATAAACATCTGCATTTATGCTTTGCCTTTGCCATTTAAAAATAAATGTAGTAGCTGAGCTTAAAGTTTAGCAGCATTTATTTTTTGCAAGGCCTAGAAACTCCCTGAAAGATCACAGCCGCTGTCTGCACTGCATAGGAGTGCGCAGTCTTTGTCCTGAAAAGCCCAGGAAGAAGAAAAGGCAGGGGGAGGGGGAGATAGGGGGAAACTGAGGAGTGGAGGACTGTTGTGTGTGCAGTTATGGTCAGGTCAGGTATAAAGCTCCAAAATCTTGTTCCTTGGCTCCTGGTGTACAGGGCTCTGCAGCCACTGGGCTATGATGCCTTCCTGATGGGGCGCTGACTTTTTGTACTGCACTTGGTAGGGTGCTGGGTTATCGTGTCTACTGGGGAGGGAGACGAGCTGTCTGGAGGTAACATGGGGGGGCTCACCCACCTGCTGGCCAACCTCCAGTTAAAGAGTTCCTCTTAAATGCTTCATATGAGTTAAAACCTGATTCAGGGAAAATACATTGCATCTGACTTGTAGGCTAGTGCTTTGCTGGTGGTCGGGTTTCAGTCCTTTAATCATTCTGCCTTAATTTAGCCTCGAGAGGAAACAGTTACTGTGTCTCCATCAGTAACATCTGATGAGCATATGCTCTCCTCTGCTTTGGTCATTGGGGTGTTTCATATGGTAGATACTGTCAGACATTGATTGGTCTGTCCAAAGCTACCTGGCTTCTCCTCTGTGTACTATACAAGATGCATTTTTAAGGTATTCTCACCCTGGACAATATCTCTATGCAGATGTGGCACTTCATAAGCTTATTCTGGTTTATAATCCTCCTCTGAAGCCATCCCCGGAGCTCTGCAAGTCCCTCTTGGAGAGGAGGAGGAGGATGGGGACAGGGGAGCAGGCAGTTGCCATTCAAGCCAGTACTGAGCTAGGTCATACTGGTGCTGCGTCAGTGCCATGTGTTGGTCACCTGAGCTTTGGCCCAGACAGAGGCTTCCATGTGCCCTGAGCTGCCCCATAACTGTACACAGCCACTGGACAGGGGGTTCTGTGTGGGGGCACATCGGGTGTATGTTACAGCTCACGCGTATGGAGCCGGCATTGCTGCAGTGGGTCTCCGAATATCTCCGAAGCAGATGTTAGAGATAGTTCATCCTCATCTTCCAATGCAGCTACCCCCAATATGGGACATGGCAGATTTGTGCTCTGCAGTGCTGGCACAGGAGTGTCTGAAACRGGGAACAACCTTCTCTAGCACTACTAGAGGGGATGTAGGCAGGCAGAGTATAAATATCCAACTCAAAAGTTGGCTGAGACACCAAAGCAACTTCTCTGTGCTTGCAGTAAGTGCCATGGGCTCTAATGGTCATGAGTCACAGGGTTTCTCAATCTCACTTTGAAAGTCCAGGCAAAGGGGGCTAGCAGCAGATCCAAACATGACAAAATGAATGTGTTGGGCACCTGGTGTTCGCCACCGGCGCCGCAGCCGTAGCGCTTGCTTTTGTGAACAGAATATTACTGTAAGTAGAGTGGATGAAAGCCGCTGCCAGGTGGGGAAGAGGCTGGCAAAGCACTGGGTGCCCTCATTGCTTCTCAGACATACAAAGATGAGTTTTGTTTACATGGAACAGACCAAAACATAGTTCCTGCAGTTTAAAAATAAAAACATTAAAAAAAAAAAAAATACCACCCATGTGGTTCAGTACTGGTGGTGAACGATCCCAGCACCTTGGTGCTATTGAGATTACTTATTTAGTAGGTGATTTGATACTAGAAGTGCTGGAAATGCCACAAGTTCATGAGAGAGCAACGAAAGCGATGAAGGGCCCGACTGGACTGATTGATGAGTACAGCTCTTAGGGATGGAGTACACACATTAGTTGTTGATGAAGCGTGACAGGGGAAAATTTGAGAGCAAGGTAGAAGAGCATGATCATCTTTCAGAGAGGAAAAGCTGTTTTGGATGCACCAGTAAGATGATATGGGGATAAAGGAGAAGATATTAATCAGTGGAAAGTAAGTCTGGTTATCAAGAAACATTTCCTAACAAGAAGATCATCAGGATGTGGAACAGGGGAAATAGTGGAAGTCCCATTGCTAGTCACTTAACACTGGATCAGAAAATGTACTGTAGGGAACAATCCTCTACAGGCAGGAAGAAACTGGGATGAGCTAATAGGACTTTCCCATATCTAATTTCTGCAATTCTGAGTTCCATTAGGGAAAATAATACTTTCAGTTTCTTTCTCTGGCCAACRTAATTTCCAGTTCAGCCAATGTTCTGTGGAAAACTGAAAAACACTGAATGCAGAAGCATTTTGCTCCTGCTGTTCACATTTTTGGTGGTTTTTTGTTGAACATCAGGGTCTGAAATGAGAATGAAGTCCTCTGCTTGCTTGCAGACTAGGGTTATATGCACAACAGCATATATTCTCCTGCACATTTTTATAATGTGTCTCAGTGATCAGCTACGTGATGACTAAGGTGAAAAAATAGCTCATTGTCCATGGTCTGGTAAGTTCTTAGCTTTTGTCCTTTCTATGCTGTCAACGGGAGGTTGCATTAATCAATGTCTACCCATGCTCAGTCTGTTCTTCTTACTATATGCAAAATGCACGATCTCCCTTAGTTTTGCTTGGTGCAAAAGTTAACTTTGAACTAACCTTCCAGCTGAATATCCTGTTGCAAGCACCCATCCTCTTTTCTCTCTTGAATGCAAGACACTAAAACGAGCAGCAGAGGGTTAACGCTGTCTTACAGAAAACCTTCTGGTCACTTAGCTTCTGCTTCACCCTCCTGCAACCTCCCCTTGTCAGCTGGACATGTGGGATGCCAATAAACCATCAAAAAAATTCTCCAAGGAGAACATTGTGGTCCAAGGAACGGGGCTTTGTATTGCAGAGCCCTCTAGGCTGCTGGACTGCATCCAGCCATGGTGGGACAGGCTGGATGTTCCCGCCTGGCAGTTGTTCGGGCACTGCTAGCAGAATTGTTGTTGCTCTTGCAGCCCGCTTCATAGCGGGTGTGTCTCGGCAGCAACAATTAGTTGCAAATAGGCTTTTCTTCAGCACTCTCAGCAGAGACTGAGTGGAAATCCTTCCAGGTCCCAAGGAAGCCAGGGCACTGGCAGCTGTGCAGGGCATGTCCTGCCCTGCGTGGGCCCAGCTGAGTTCCCAGAAGTGCCTAGTGCTGTTTAACCCTTCCCTTGTAACATGGTTTTGGAGAGATGCAGGCAGCACTGAACACCCCTGAAAATTTTGCCTGTGCCTCTGGCACCGATTGCCACATTTTGTTGTGGCTGTAGGGCTTTTCTCTAGACTATTGTCTGTTCCTGCATCAAAATTACGTTCCTTGGGGCAGTATTTGCTGGCTCCTTTCCTAGCTCAGCCACAGCACTGGAGTCTGTGCCGAGTACCCACCCGCACAGTTTGACTCTGGCAGGACCCTCGCCGATACCCTTCTGTCCTTTATCACTTGATGTGACAATGGCTACAGGACCTTGAGCATCTGATGTAGGATTAGGGGAGGATGCTTCTTCCACGGGTTTGTAGAAATGTGCATAGTCTCACACTCCTCCCTAGGGCTGTATTAACTTAATAAAATAAGGCTCTAGTTGTCATATAATATTTATGCTGGGTACTCCTACCTCTGCCTTCTTAGCTCTGCGCATGAAAGATTATAATCTCCTCAGATAAGAAATGAGGGGCAAACTATACGTATATGTCTTCATCAGTAATCTTCAGGATCTGCACAAACATCTGACAGGAAAAGGGTCAAAAAAATCAAATCTTGCTAACTATTCACCTGCCCTGCAGATCTCAACAAATTTTTAGATTCCAGTGTGATCTGCTCCAGAGCCGCACACTGGGAGTGTGATGAAGAAGAGGCAGGTAGGAGCAGGATAGCAGATGGTCAAGGAAAAAACTGAATAATCTGTTCTTCACTAGCCCAACCTATCATAACTTTGTTACTTAATAGGCTTCTGCTGAGGGATTATTTAGAAGCTTTTCAGAAGCACAAATAAGTTGGTTTTTTAAAAGACTTTAAGGGTTTAAAATACTCAGCTGGCTTCAGTCTCCTGTTCTTTTTGGCCGAAATGAGAGAGAACCTGGGCAAAATGCGGTTGTGTTAGGCATCTCAGATGCAGAAGGACTTTCTCTGAGATTTGCACTCAGGATTTGAGTCAATGACTGATAGATGATGGGTCTGGTATCTCTTCCAGCTTTGTCTCTGTCATCTGCTTTTCTATCCACTTAATTGTTGACAGGCAGCAACAACTCATAAGTGCTTGGGGAGAGTGACCTTTTTTTGGTTAAATCCTCATAAAATAAGGTTTGAGACTATGTTCACTAATATTATCCAGGTGCTTGAGTACTCATAGTGGATAACGTAACCCCAGAAACAGCAGCTCGGTCGTGCCTTTGGCACTTGGTACTCACTAAAGTAGCCCCAGGGAAGTGGGAGATGGTTCTTGTATTGCCAAGGGCATGTTTAACGTCCCAGGAGATATCTTCCCAGCTCTGTAGAAAAGGGCCAGAGCAGTGGTAAACTACACTGTGTCTGTTTGGAGCCAAGGGCACTGCACTGGCAGACGTGGCAGCTCCTGGCTTTAAGGTTATAAACTAGGCAAATAAAGTAGAAAGACAGCTCAGAGCCTAACAGTCATCTGCAACTCAATGACAAAGTTTATTGAGCATCAGTTGTTCTGTCTGGAGTTTTAAAAGACAAAAGATGAATCTGAGCTTGAAATCTAATTTGCGACAAGGAGGGGAATTCTGCAAGATCCAGATGAGCTTCCAAAACCGCAGGTGTAAAACACTGTCCTGATGCTTAGGGGCAGTCTTGATAGGTCTTCATCAGAGTGGGAGCACAAACTTTGCCTCATTGCTGTTGTTCAGGATTTCTTTGAACATTATTTCAAAGCAGAGTGAGACTATTCCTTTACTGGTGTACGTTATGAGGATTAAACAAACTTCATATTGCGCAGGATTACAGGGTGGTCGTAGGAAATTCTGAAGAGGAAAATTAAGACAACTGAAGGCAGGGGAAGCTAAAGACTGGGACTTCACCAGCTCTGCTCTTCTTGCAAAAGCTTATTAGCTCCAAAGGGTAAGTATGTGTTTGCATGTGACCAGCATGTGTTTGGGCAAAGCGTGTGACTTGCAAGTGGTAGTGGAAGTTTGCATTCACAATCAGTCATTTCCTATGTGAAAAGGTCTGTTCTGAGTGTTGAAATGCTCCACTAACAGGCAGCTTGCTATCTGTATTTTCCAAGTTATAAAACTGAGGCATAGAGAAACAATGGGCTAGATCTGCACAGGGCTTTTTGTTTGTTTTAAGTAATAACGGCAAAGGCTTTTTGTTCCAATTATTTGAATAGGATTTAGGGAAGTAGTTATCTAAGACCTTAGTCCATGCTTTATCCTTACTACCTCCCTTATAGTGGCTATAACTTTGTTTGCTGGCTCTGTATGGAGTTTGTAGAAAGCTGCGTATGTTCTCCATGGCCCCTTGTATCTGTCTTATGTTCTGGGCTCTCTCCAGCCTGGCCCCAGTCTCTGCTGTGCCCATTCAACTCCATACCCAGCAGGGAGTTTCCTGGCACCTCTGGGCGTATTACAAGACTAAGTAAGCACATTAAGTGATCAAAACTGTGTTTAAAAAATGCATATTCCTGCACCGGAAAGGACTCAAGTATTATACTTTAATTCCTAACCTAGTCTGTTTGATATAGCCCATCTAATGCTACCATATGAGTTAGTAGAGATTCCTGGGAAAGCAAGTGCTAAACGAAGTATGTGGGGCTTTAAATTACTTGGTAACAGCTATCTGTACTTTTGTGTAATTCCAACCCTCCAGATTAATTTTCTGTATTGCCCCTTGATAGTGCCTGCCCTACTAACAGCTGCTTCGTGCATCATTCTGTTCCCAGTCATGTTACTCAACTCAGACCCACACAATTGTTAGAGGTGAAAAAAAAATAGTCTCTATGGCATCCTTTGCCATTGGCATCTCTGCTTTTGTGCTGCCGGTCCCACCTGCTCGGGGTTTGTGTGAGTCAAAGCTTGGCTTAACTGACACATCTGTTGTCCTTTCTGACCACATTGGCCCTCTCAGACTTTTGCTACTCAAGCGAAGTTTTACGTAGCTGGTTGAGTGGGCTTAGATCATGTACAGAGCCTGGTGCTAAAAAGGTTTTCTGCTCTTTGTGAAGCCGGTTGCCTTACAGGGCAGTACAGAGACTGTGGCATAATCCTTGCTATCTGAGAGTTCTCAGGAAACCCTCTTTCTGGTTAAGGTCTTAATGGGAATTAACTTTTAAAATCATTAAACACCCACATGCATATACGTGTGGATTCTAAATACTGCTGTGACATCATCCATGTTTCTTTAGGAAATCCTATTACCAGGAGCATCAGCGAGCTTTTCAGAGACTTAGGCCCCTTCTCTTCTCAAGAGGAAGAAGGATGATGAAAGGTTGAAAATACAAAAATTGTAAATATATCAGAAAGCATAACCTTGTAGATCAGTTTGTTCATCGCCCTGCCAGCGAAGGAGCCTTCTGCCTGATCCCTTCTCCAGTCCCCTCTCCAGTTCTGCCCATGTGATGGGTTTCCCTTGCGTCCCGGTGGCGTTTATTCCACAGTCTAATAGATCTGCCCGTTAGGAAATGTCTTCTGAGGTTTTATCTCAACTTTCCTTTGTTCTAGTTTATTCCGTAACACCACAGACTGTGCTTGAATTGATGAGACTTGGAACTGTGCCTGTTTTCACAGAAAAGTGCAGAGCAATAACAGACGAGATGACAAAGAAATTAAAGGAAGTAAATGTGAGTTTGCCAGAGGCCTCTGTTTTTGAGCATACTTGCTGTTATATTTGTCAGTAGGAAATCTCTGAAGTCCTTCTCAAGTATTTGGAGCATTATTCAGCAGGTGCCAGGTATCCTAAGACTTCCCACATTGCCACTGGGGCTCACAGGCAGTTTAAAGATAAACTTCCAGAGGAGACAAGTTTTGATGTCATGTCCAGAGGTAAAGGGAGGAGAATGGCTGGCCCTGAATATTGGACTACAAGCCATCATTTTAGCATCTTCTGACCTATCTAAATGCCCCCCAACTTCAAAAGGAACATGATGCCCCCTAACTTACACTAGTTTTTTTCCTGAACCAATGGAGTAATCAGTAGAAAAGCTAGAGTGGTCGCACGATGAATTAATCTGGGCCTATTAACACCAACGTTTCACAGCATCTCCCCTCCTGCCACTAAACCCCCTGATGCTACCGGGGTGCGCAGAAAGGTACGAGACACGGAACAAAGCAGCCATGTCGCGAAGATACCGACAGCAAAAAAAGTGCCTCTTACCTGGTTTGGAGATAGGCAGGGTGTCTTGTTGGGGCTTCGTTACAGCAATTTTGAAGAAAGAAAGGAAAGAGGGAGAATGTTATTCGGCGAGTGAGAAATGTGTCGGGTTTGGAAGACGAGAGGGGAACGGGCCACACCATCCAGTGAGCTGTCTGGCATTCACTAACCTCCGTTTGCTGGTTTCTTTGAAATGTGACCTATTTCCTTGTTGCACAGGAAGGGAAAGAAGAGAAAATAAAAGCTGTGTAGCTCTGAAGAGTGAAAGAGCTCTGAGACCTTCTCAGTGCCAGGGCATGGGTCTTCTATGGAAGAAAACAGATCAGAGGACGGTGGTGAAGAGCTGTTGTTATTTAAACAAATGTGTTGGGGGAAGACATTGCCTGGAGAGCAAAGCTCTCTTGCCCATTGAACAGATGTTCATGGGGAGGTGAGCCTTTTTGCACAAGTATGTCTGCCATGCCATGGTGTGTCCCTTGGAAGTCCCAAGGGGGTAAGGAGAGCTTAGTTTCTTTGGATTTGCCACATCCAGGCCAGAGGCTACTGAGAAAGGCCCTCTATGTAGGGTTGCTTTGGAGTTGCGGTTTGTGATGGTCAAGACCTAGCCTCTCCTAGACTGTTTTTCCTGCTCTGCTTTCTGATTAGCTCTTTGTAGTGCCAAAATGGCCATAACACTAACAGCTGGGCTGGGAACCATCCAACACCAGTCCCACCAAATGGTGTTTATTTCTGGTAGGGTTTTCAGCTGCTCCTCAGGGATGTGCCTCCCTTTCCAGAAGGGAAAAGTTTCCATGTTTCATCCCCAGCCATGGTAAACAGCTCACTGCCACTTGACGGCTCATTAGCCTGGAAGAGGTGGGTAAAGGGTCAGTGTTCAGTGCCAGCTTTTGGCGACTGGGGAGAAAGGCTACAGTGCCATGACTACTTTCTGCTGAATGCAAAGAGGTGCCCCAACGAGATGGATGGGGAATCCTGAAGTGTCTCGCTGTTGCAGGCAGAAGACCCTGTACTGTAGAAGTTGGGACTAGGGCCCTGATCGTGGCAGGTTGAGCTTGCTGATGTTCAAGACTGAYTGGAATAAAAACATACAGTAATAATTACACTAGTAATTTAGATATGCAAAATGCAAGCTATTCTTGAGCATTACTCAACTGTATGGCACTTCATTGCCAAATCCCCCTTGAGGAGCCCTTTGTTTACATTTTGACATGGAGCTATACATGATGTTTACTCAGAAATCCATATTAAAGGTTTTTCCTAGGACGAGGTGAGATCCTGAGATAGAAGGGATGAGTCACTTTAGGCAGTTTACAACGGTGAAAATGCAGCATCCCAACACACCCAACCTTGTAGTGCGAGCAGAGAGCTCTCAATCCTGAGCCCTCAGCAAGGCTCACTTGCACATTTGTCCTTTGCCCAAAATCCCCACAAAGTTTGGGCAATGTACAGTGATCTTGATAATCGCTTTCTGATGGCTGTGCTTTCAAAGCTAGCGGTGGCTCTTTCAAGCTGGAGTTACAGGTTTGGGAGACACCAACCCAATTTTATCTAACACCTGGGATTAATTAAACTGAGTTTTACTGTTGGGCAATTAGTTTGCATGTCTCTATGCTAGTGGAAAAACAAAAGCATTTGTTTACAGCTGGTTTCACTTGCAGGTTCTCAACCTGCAGTATTTGGGCTACAAACAAAGCAGAGTAGTTTGTTCATTACAGCAGTAGCTGAAAGACTGAATGGAGCATTGTTGTGTTAGGTACTGTGCAACCGTAAAAAGGGTTAGTCAGTGCCTAAGTAGCTAGTCCCAACATGGACTTGGGACCAGGCTGTGATGTAGAGCCAGAGCTGGGAACTTTGCCCAGGCCCTGCAGTTTAGACATAGCAAGAGAGAGTTTCTTTTATTTTTATTTTATGTACAAAATGTTATACAAAACTATCCCATCAGGCCTCAGCATCGTTCCCTATGTGTTTTAATGGCAGCTAGGACAGAGTTTGCAGCCTTACAAGCCTTAAAATGAGCACTGGCCTGAGTGTCATGCAAGCTGGTGCTGCAGCTGGGCATGCTGGATGCATTTGGGCATCGGCCAGCACCACTGAGACGCAACGGCACCAAGTTTGCCTGGAAGCATTGCTCTTTGTGTTTCCCCAGGGTTCAGTGCATCATCCCTGCAGGGTTTCTACCAGCCTGGTGCTGAGCCTGGACCTCGCAGGATCCGAGTGCGCAGCCTCTGCCATGTGTAGCCACAGGAGGGTGCAGTGTCACCGGGCTGCTGAGCTTCGGGGACTGGGTCCTGGTGCTGTGCTGAGCATAGGGCTCCCCTCCATCCCAGGAGTGAGTGAGGATGCAGGGGAGCCGGAGGGAGAGGATTTCAAGCGTCTCCTGGAAATGCATCATCATCTCCTCATCCTAGAAAGAGAGGAAGCAACCGTCTGGCACTGTTTGTATGTTGGAGATGAATTGTAGTGGCCTTCGGTTGCCTGTGAAACCCTTTTTTTCAGGCAGAGTCCAATACCCTTTGCCTCTTTTCTGTGAGTATCTGGTCTCTTTACCTTTCTCCATTTTCTGGGCTTTTGTGTAAGTGATGGAGGCCTTGGCTTGGGAAGGTGTTTGCAGCTCCGAGGTGGCTCCATCACCCCTTCAGAGACAGATCCAGACCGGAGCAAGACCTAGTTTTTGAGCTGAGGCGTTTGTATGGCCTGGTACGAGTATGAGAGGGTCCTCAGAGCGGTACTGCTTTTGGGTACAGGGCTGGGGGGGGTTGGCCCCAAGCATACAGATTGTGTGTCCTTGTATGTCAGGAGTCTCTAACACTGTATTTACCATCCAGGAGGGACTGGAGATCCTGCATAACAGGGAAAAGCAAGTTTCCCTGGGAAGGGAGAGGGACAGGCAGCACTGAGCCACTTGCTGCTGAGCAGGGAAGATGGGCGTCTGCAGCCTCCATCCCTCTTCATTACACACCAAGTGTGTTTGGAGACAAGCTTCCGCAGACAGAAAGCTCCTGGTATGGCACCGGGCCATGCTTTGAGCAATTAGTTTTTCCCTGGCCAGAAGCRGCACCATTCAATTAAACCCCAAATACTTTGTTTAGTTGCTCTTTTATGTATGTGCTTTGGGGGCTCAGACAATGGCTWGCACGGCCTGGGGAGGAAGGAAACTGCTCTTTCCACCCAGCAAGGGAACCTGCCAAAAATCCAGCCCAGCAATTGCAGTCCCTTTGAACTCGGTTTTCAAATGGAGAGCCAGGCCTTTCCAGTCTGAATGCCTGTAAGAAAGAGTGGCCCTTGTGCTTGCGTTGGGATGCCCTGGGGGCTGGGGCAGCACTGGGAGTGGAGCTGGGGGCTATGAACTCCCACTATAGGGCATCTCCTGGGAGCAAAGGATGTTTTTCCTTGTTTTCTCAGGGCTGTTAGGACGAGCATGCCTACCAGGCAATACCGAATACTTCAAGACCAGCAGAGGCTCACGAGGTCCCTCCCGGGCATCTCCTGCTCAGGTCACACTGCTGCGCCATCCAAGGAGCGGAATTCAGAGGGCTTCAATAAGGGTTTACACAAATTCATGGAAGAAAATGAATTATGGCTGTTAAATGCCAAAATACAGCTTCTGGTTTAGGTTCAGCCCTGCACTTAGTTTACTGATAGCAGAGGATGTAGGAGGATATACCGCAAAAAGTACCACAGCTTCTTGCTTTTTTCTTAATCTGTTTTCTTAAGCATCCCATGGCCAGCATCTGGTTAGGACGTAGGGCTGGCCAGGCCTTTGTGGCTTTTCCTTTCTCCATTCCCATCTAATGGTCAGGTGGTTACAGACTAGTGCTGGGTCAGCCTGGGTGGCACCCAGGACCATCGCCAAGAGCCCTGGCTGCTCAGACCTGCCCCAGGGCCAGATCCTGTGGATTTGGCAATGTACGTACCTAGAAGGGCCACGGCAGGACACGCAGTCTGGAGGGTCTGGCTGTCCTGCAGGCTTGGCATCCATGCCACACTTCACAGGGCTGCAAACCCTCTAGCCCCCTCCCAGAGCCCCCCCCTTGCAATCTGCTCCTGGGCAGAGGGGTCTCCTGTTCAGGGAGCTTGGTCTAAGACTTAGGTTACATCTTCCCCTGGCAACTTTTCACCCCTTTACTCTTCATTCAGCTCCTCTTATACTAAAAGGCTCCTTGGGGACAATTTTGGGGTCCCTCTATCCCTATTGATGGGCTCAGGCTGGAGGTCTGCTGCCTGGTGCTGCTGTCCTTTCCCTGTGTCTTTCACCAGGGCTCCTCTCTGTATCCAGAGAAAAGCAGGGCGGCGCATGGCAATTTGGAAGGGCCGTTTTTTATAATATTTGCAGAATTGCCAGGTAATTCTGTCTTTACCAAGGCTCACATATTCAGCTTTCTAATCTCAAAGACGACTTCAGAAGGAAGAAGGAAATGAGCTCCTGCCCTTTATTGTCGCTTATTGTTTTATGTGTCCTGAGAGGGCTTTGTTTTTAAACAAGCAGTATTTTATTATTTGCAATGTTTATTCTTTACTTTAGAAATGTATTGTCCTCTGTGGGACACTCCACGGTGGCAGCAGAACAAGAGAAATTATGGCATCACAAGAGCCAGCAGGGCGAAAATGATGTAACTCGGGAGGGAAGGGACTTCTTAAAACATTAGCAAATTCTTGAGGGCTTTTTTTAAATTTAAAGCCAATACCTAACATTACTGTAGAGCAGAGCTGCCTTTGTTAAGGCCATTTCATCAGACATGCACTGGCTTTTTAAAAGCATTTTGAAAGCTACCGTTAAAATGAAGGATGGGAGTGTTGTTCGTTGTTGGGGAAAAAAAGCAAGCCAGGATTTTTGGTTATCTGTTTTGTTTGCCGTCTGCCACCGTCAGCATGATGTCTTTGCTTTATCGCTTTTATTGGGATGTTTTATCAGCCAGGGAGCCACCTGCATCACCTCTGGGGCTCTGCTCGCAGCCGGGGCTGCCCSGGGAAGGTAGCTGCCTGCTCCTTTGCAGAAAGGCTTAGCTGATTAGTTTTATACTGTTGCAGGCAAGACCTGCCTTCTGCACTGATGTCAGCAGTCAGGGCGGGACTTTTACAGCCTTGTGGGTTTGGGGATTTTTTTTTTTTTTTTGATAATCCTGGCAAAATTCCTGAGCAAAGTTTTTTTTTTTTTTTTTTTTTTTTTTTTTTTTTTTTTTTTTTTTTTTTTTTTTTTGAGCAGCCCCTATACATGCTGCCTCCGAGCCGCTCTCTTATTACTGCTCACTTCCTGAAAGGAGACTTTTTAGCAAAGCCTCTAGCTCCAGCGCTGCCTGGGTCTGACAGAAGAAGGTTATTGAGGAAGGCGACATAAACCCTCAGCCTGGAAACTTTCTGACACGCGCAGGACTGAGGGGGAGAGGGAAGCTTTTGGCTGCTGCTGGCAAAAAGAAAAAAAAAAAAAGAAGCTCAAGGAATTAAAAGGGGAAAAAGAAGAAAGAAGGGAAAACACTAGAAAAGGTAAAACACTCTTTAAAATAATTTTTCCAGAGAAGACTCTTTGAGGTTGGAGTGGGGTGGTCTGGGGTGGAGGGAATGCAAATGTTCTTTGAAATCAGAACCGTCTCCCTGGAGAAGGAATGAGCCCGAAGAGCATTGCACGCTGGAAAAACATTTATGAGAATGAAAACCATGTTCACCCTTCTCCAACATTCAGAGTTTCCATAAAAACGCAGGGTTGTGTTTCAAAGTGTCTGCAGACAGCAGGAGTCAGGCATCTGCACTCGCGCACTGTCTCCCTCGCCTCCCCCATCCCCACACCGCTCCACTTTTTTTTATTGCATTAAGCTATCTGATCGCATGTTTGCTGCTTTAGAATATAATTTTCTTATGCAGAGCTGCCGTGGGCGAAACTCTCAATTACAGAAAGCAACAGCTATAATCCCTATTGCAGAATTATACATTCCTTGCTGTCTTCATTCCTGAGAATAAACACATATTGCGCTCCCTCTCCCTCTTTCGCTGTCTCTCTCCATCTTCAGGAGCTGCCAATGCCTCTTTCCCTCCTGTACGATGCGGTCAGAGGATTATAAACTGTCTGCCCTGAAAAAGTTGCAATGTCATTAACTTCGTGTGCATCACCGTGCATTTGGCCCCGTTGCACTAGTCATACATTTCTTTGCTTTGATTATGTTTTACAGTTGTTTGGTTTTTTTTTTTTTTTAAAAAGATCAATCCCTCAGAACATGTTATTTTAAACATCAAAGTAAATATTAGTGATGGTGAAATGCCAGAAGATTATCTCATTAGAGCTGAAGGAGCTGTGCTATAAATAGAAAGGAGTTTATAAAATAACCTTGGCAAATACCTTCCAGAGGGGAAGAATCAAACCAAGAGGGAAGCACGGAGCCGCGCTGGTCAGAGCCGCGCTCCAGGGCAGGTACCCTGCTTCGGCGCCAGCTGCAGCTGTGCGGCAAAATTTAAAATTTCAAATGGAGTCTCATTTTTGGGGACTTTTCTGGTCAAGCGTATGCGGGGATGTAAACCTCAGGGGGCGTTTGTTTTCCTGTTTCAGTCTATGCCAATACCCATGTTGGCTGGAGATAGCTCAGCCACACCAGAGATCTGTTTCTTATTGTGTTCATTAATATTCTTGTTAGCAGAGCTCACGTGGTGACAGTGTGCGATCTAGTGCATGACGGGTGATAGCAGGAAGATTTTTGAAGTCTTTGTTCATTTCTGGTCTCCCCTGTGCTGTGGATGGTAGAAGGGGAAATGCTTTGTCAGGCACCCAGGTAATTCCCCAGCTGGCGCAGGGGTGTTCCCTCTGCTCTGCTCGCCATAACCTTGCCTGGACTAGTCTGAAATGCCTCCGTCAGTGAGGCTTCCTCCAGTTCTTGGGAGGTTGTTCCAGTATAACGAAGTTTCTCCATATATGGAACGTGCCGAGTGCTCCGGTTGCTCCATCCTCAGCTTCCCGTTGTTCCTGCTTCGCCCCACAGCAGCACCCTCCTTTCCTTCTCCTCCTTAGATCCCTAAAACCTCCAGCGCTTGTTGGTGTGTCTCCAGTTGCATTCCCCAAGCAGCTGCTTGTTGGGTGGAATGGGAAAGGTCCTGTCATCTCCTGTAAATCATGCTTTTCCCAGATAAGACTCGAGGGCTGAACTGTTTCATTTGGCAGAGGAAGACCTCGATAAGCTGCAACTGAGCGAGCAGTCGATGGGGTGAAGTGTAGCCCTAAGGGAAGGTATTGCCTGCTCAACATAAACAGTGTCTGCTAGTCATGCGAGAGGCCTTTTAAGTACCAACATGCAAACCTGTAACATGAGAGGCTCTGTTATCACCGATGGCTCAAGGCCGCCCAGAGACTGTTACGGGGAAGAGTAAGTGTGCTTATCATCACATGAAGCCCTGGTCCAGAGACAGCGTGGGCTCAGCTGCCCAGAGGAGCAGCTCCGTGGAGGGCTTTTCAGTGCAGGTTGCATCAGGCCCACCCAGGGGATGATTCTGTTCAAGCACTTATCTAAAGCTTATCTGAAACCCCCAACTCCAAAAACCACTTTTCTTGCCAAGTTTCCAGCAATTAGTTCATTCTAAGCCAGAAACACCGCAGGATGTGTTTGTCACGTCCTGTCCTGCTCAGATCTCAAGTTAACACAAATGAACTTAAACAGAATTTGGACCAAATTTGTCAAGTTTTCAGAAACAATTCACTGGTGATTTGGATGATGTCAGCTCAGATGTGCTGAAGATACGCAAGTCAAAAAGATCTTCGCTTGACCCCACCACCATAGGAAATGTTTGCAGGACGAGTAGTTACAAACATTTCCTGGGAATCTGTAAGCAGGTCAGATCTCATGCAGCGACTGGGGAGTGAGAAACATGGAAAACCACCAGACTGGATACCGGCTCATTTTTCAACACTGAAGGAGGTTTTAAAGGGACACCATCAAAGCAAATTTTCCTGTATTGGTTACTGTGAGTGCCTTCAATTAAGTCTGCAACCAATTCAAGAATTGGGAGATTCTCCACTGAGAAACTCTGCCAAAATATTTTAGCTCCATCTGACTTCAGTGGAGCAATGTCAGTGGCACGTGTTAAGTGCAGGGTCTCCATCCGGCTGCGCCATTGCTGCTACTCTCTTACCTTCTGCATTCTCCCGGGCTGGGAAAAGAATGCTTGGGGTATGCCATGTCTGACTATTCGGTGTCTTTACACTTCTGTTTATCATCCCGACCCACCGTTATTGCTACTGTGTTTCCTACTCTTCCATTGTGTCTTAATTTTTAAAGGGAAAATGAGTTAAAATGAATCTATTCCTGTGCAGTTCTGCAAATCCTTCTGAACTCAAACATTCATAAATGTTGGTTCCAGCTGAGCTGAACTTGCGGGTGAAATCCTGGCCTCCCACTGTGGGAGTTGTGCCACTGACCTCAACAGGACCAAGACTTCACCCTGAAGTGGCTTTGGTCAAAACCACAGCGCAAACGATGAGTTAAGTCCTATCGGGGTTAGCAGCTCTTCATTCCCTGGCCATGAACGAAGGCAGCTCCTCCACGGCCAGCACAGAGAAATGTACTCAGTGGCCTTTGGGCTGCAGCTTCCTCGTTAGGAAGCCACACATGCTTGTGAGTTGGCATATTTTCTGTTGCACCCTGCCATACCCCATCAAATCCAAACCATCTGGGCCATATGTTTCCCTGAAGAGAGAACCTGCAGGCAGGGGAAAAAGGGCCCATAAACTCTGCACAGCAGATCTCACGGAGCACGCTTAAGGGAGCCGGAGCCTGGAAACGATCTGCAGATCTTCTGGATCTGTAAGGGCTGGAGGGAGTCCATAGCCCGATGCGGTCTGCAAGACTTTATCCCACTGCAGAGTTCCCCTGGCACGTTCCTGCATGGGAACATGTCTTGGGGTCTGTGGGTGCTTGCTGTCATGGTCACGCTGCCTTGCACAAAGGGGGCCCCAGGGTGATTGCATGGGGAGGGCCCCCATGCCCTTGCACAGATTGCCTGCTTGGCTGTTGCCAAATCACTTCTCTGCTTGCCTTGGTTTGCCCTGCTGTGAAATGAAGCCAGTAGCATTCACCTGATTGCAGGGAGACTTTGAAAGGCGGGGAGACTACGAGGACAGCGGCAGAAGCTAGGCTGTGTGTTTGCATTATCATGCTCTCAGTGCCCTGGGAGGCTGGGTGCTGCCTGCACATCTGCAGAGGGGGAGTCTCGGTCCCGAGGCGCTGGAAGCACACAGCCAAGCAGGCAGCGAGGCAGGTAGAGCAGATCAAGACGAGCCACCTCTCTGGCCAGCCAGGGCTCCTCTCCCTTTCTCTGTGTCACCATAATGTAGCCGCTTCTCGAAAAGGACACGTTTCTGATTTCCTGGAAGGACAGTGTGGTCCAAACTGACTTTGCTGCTTTAGGGTCCTGCTCCACAGCTCACTGCGTTTCCTCCAAGCCACTTCTGTATGTGTCCCCCTGAGACAGCCTGGGTTTTGCGATCCCAAGCTGATCTAATGTCAAAGTTAACCCTGTTCTGAGAGTGGGGTGGGACCAGAATCCCCTCGAGTCCCTTCCAACCTCAGTTATTCTTTGATTCAGTCTGGCAGGACCAAATCAGCAACGGGTGCTGGAGACAGGCAATGCTGTGGATCCCTTCCCCTGTCCAGGACTGCGCTATTGCTGGGTGCAGCGTTAGACATTGTTGTGCCGTGGGGATGCTGTGCCGTGGTGGTGGTAGAAGGAGCTGCTGATCTCTGTGCTCACTGCAGGTCCCATGGTGCTTCTCACAGCCCTTCTGGGTAACAGGAATCACCTCAGATGCTCTTCTTGGGAAGCTCAGTGGGGCTCTCTTGTCTCTCCAGCTTCAGCACATGTGACTGTGCTGTACCATGGATGCATGCGGTGTGGCAGGCGATGAGAGGGGCTGTAGTGGGGCTCTGCCCTCTAGCATAGCACTTCCAGTCTGATGACCAGACACGTCTTTGTCGGAGGGTCCCAGCACAGGTACAGCACTACAGATGTGTGGGGTATGGCCCTGCCCTAAGGCCAGGTTGATGAAGGAGTCAAATTTAGGGTGCCACACTTGGTGTGTGAGCTGTGACATGTCTTTGTAAAGTATAACTTTATAAAACGTGCTACTGCCTGAACCGGGACAAATAGCACATCCCTTTCTCAGACCAGATCCCTCCTGCAGAGAGCTGGTGGCGGTTATGCAGGTGAGTGGAGCTCAGTGTTGGCACAGGAAGGTTGTTTGTCTTTTTGCAACCCCAGAGCTCGGTGCCTTGTGTTGCTGTGTTGTGTAAGCATGAAGACTGCTGAAGGGCTGCTGCGGGAGCCAGCTCTGCCGGGATGCAGATGGCTGCGCCGGGCTGTTGCAGTGGCTGCATCTGCTTCCCTGCCCACTCAGAGGTGTGAGTGCTCCTGGCCTTTCCGAGAGCCTGGGGCAGTTTCCTGGCAGCTCAAGCACAGCAGAGCTGTGTTGCTTGCTCCATGCTGTTGCAGGGGAAGCAGTAGGAGCACGGGGAGGGAGCTGCTTGTGCGGAGACCCAGGAGATCTGGATTCTCTCCTGGCTGCACTGAACCCTGCAGAGAGAAGGCGTAGTTTTATGAAGGCAGAAGGCAGTCACACAGACATGGAGATTCCAGATATAAAAACAGCATTCATGCATGGAGTATCTAGAGGTATTGGCGGTGCATGATGGCATGCAGAGGGGCATGTGGGTACCAAACACAGACATGCCTGCAGGTAGTGTGTATCCTCGTACAGATAGCATGTATCCTTGTGCACAGCCACCACACAAACAGCTGCAGTTGTGGTCTGCATGCACGTGGATGACATGTGCGTACTTACACGCATGGTGCATGTGTGTAGTTGGCAGGGGCACTGTATGGTAGGCGAGATGCACTTTCTTTTAATGACTGCTCGGTTGTCTTTTTAATTCTGCTGTTTTGTGCATGGCTGAAGCCAGCAAGGAGAGTGGTGGCAGGGGGCCAGCAAGTCTGGGTCACATGGAGTGGCTCCAAACTATTGCATAAGTCTTGTCTGAAAGTGGACCTGCTTGGTGGAGTCATCTCCCTAAACCAAAAGAAGTCCAAGGCTGGGAGCACTGGGTTGCTCGGTAGCCACCTTACATCTGGCTGAAGTTGACTGGTCTAGCAGCTAGATTTGGGCTCAGCCCTGGGGCTCGCACTGCCCCGTGCTGAACACCCCTCCCTGATGATGATATGAGCTGGCACTTCTCTCATGCTTTCCTGTTGAGGACCTCCGAGGGTTTTACCACACTTGGAGAAATGCAATGACCCCAGCTTTCCAGATAGGGCCAGATCCTTATGTAACAGAGAGAGTATTTCCAGAAAGCAAAGCAGTCGGTGTCAGAGAGAGGTCGGTGTTCCCAGCTCTCCACTTGTATGCCCTCGCTTTGTCATGGGTTTCTTTTGCCCCTTTGCTGGTGAAATTAAAGATCCCGCTGGATTTTGGAGAGGAGCAAGGGGGTAATTCAGTCCTTTCCTCACTAAGATTGCACTGAATAGAATTGACTGTAAAACAATTCTCGTGTTTTTTAAAAAAAAAAAAAAAAAAAAACTCCCACACAGTACTGGAGTGAGCCCAAACCCCTGTGAAGCTTGCTTGTACAAAGGGATAGAGGGTGTGCCCGGCTAGAGCTCAGCAGGGCCCAGCGTGGAGTGCAGCAGCGAGCCTGTAAGAGGGAGCTGGTGGTCCGAAGGCAGTGAGGGTGTTTCCCTCCTCACCCAGGCTGGTACCAGGGTGCTGGCAGGGGGACGGAGACCTGGGCTCAAACTCCTCGCCTCTCGGGTTCAGACTGGCAGCATCAGTCTGGATTTCCCGCGTTGCTTGTGAGCACCTTTGGACGGGGTTGGATCTTATTTTAACAGTGCGAAAGCAGCATCTCTCCTCCAGACAGAATCTAAATTTGACCCCGCAGTTGCTGGGATGGGTATCTGCAAAGAACCACTCTTAGGGTGAGATGAAACAGCCCTTAAAAGCGAGGTGGGCTGCAGCGAGTGTCGTAGGTCCCCTCTCAGCCCGGTGGATGCCAGCAAGAAAGGGAAAGCCAAAAGCCCTTGTTCTTACTCTAGTGTGGGCTTGAGAAAGCAGAGGGATGGCAAGGGGATCCTAAAGGGTTGCTGTAGAGCAGTGTAGGCAGTAACCATCCCACGGCTGGAGGCTGCTGTTTTCTGGTGAACAGTGATAACTACGTGTTTCTAATTCTTTGCTTGCCGTGCCCCCAGAGAGGCCAGCCTTGGAGCAGCAAAGCAGATTAAGGTTCAAGCTCTTGTTTTCAGTTCTGCAGACCTGTGACTTTAACCCATTTTTCACATTCTGCAGCTGATGCTCCTAGCAGTGAGCTGCTGATTAGTTAATGCTGATTTTTCTGTTTTTAACCCATAATGCTACTCTACAGCTGAGAAATGACTTCCCAGTGGAAGTCCCGTCGTGCTGGCAGGATGACTGCAAAAAGACTTCTGCCATCTGCAACTCAGCATGTTTTCAACTTAGCAGTCCAGCCAAATATTTTGTCAGGAATATCAGGACGGTCTCTTGCTGAAAGTCGGGGAGGTCTTGGGAAGCTTTGCATCCACCCGTGTGCTCACTGCCCGGCCTCTCAGCCCCTGCCACAGGAGGTACAGCATGGTGGGGGGGAGCAGCGCTGTTTACTCTGTCCTCAGGAACGTGCAGAAACCTGCCGGGAGCTGGGGTGGTGACTGCGCACCCATGAAACACCCGCCACCCCAGGGGAGCGCAGCGGGGCCTGCAGCGAGCACGCAGCTGAATTGGCAACCCAGTGCCTGGAGGGAGGGACCTGCCTACCGCCATACCCCGAGGTGCACTGAGTCGAGGTGGAGAGAAGGAGGGATGTAGAAATGGTGAGGAGTGATTTGGGAGCAGTTTCAAGGAAAGGAGGCAGGAGTGTCGTCAGTGGCTTTCCTCATCCCCCGCTGCCCTTCCCTTCCCCTCCTTATGCAACGGATGGCAAGGGGAGGCTGGAGGCTCTGGTGGAGATGGGAGAGCTGGTGGTACGGAGAGTGGCTGGGTGCAGTGGTGGGAGAGGAAGGAGATGTCCCCTTTGGCCATGAACTGCAAACAGGCCCCATCCATGCCTGGCTGTAAGGGCTGAGCTCTGATTTCTTGCTACGGTAGTGACTGGCCGACATTGCCCACTCCTCTGATCTGGACCAAGAAGCCTGCTAAATTATGTGTGCAGATCGGCTGCATGGAAGTTGATGTTTGATGGGCTTGGTTGAAAGTGTGAGAAAAAGACTAATTTTCCTTGAAGACTCTGGTTTTGATATGTGGGGGTTTTTTATATCTGGCCGGAGCCATCTCACTATGTGTTTTTTTATGCCGAAAAGGCTGGCCTGGGTCACCGGGGGTGGGTTTCTGCTAGCTGCCCTGGGATGTGTGCTGGAGGCCTTGGTGCCGGAGGTGGCCGCTGACACGTGCAGCTCTCTGTGAGGCTGACCACACAAAAGGTGCCATTGAGTTGTCTCTGGAGACCCGGGCAGGGCTGCCTTCGGCCGCTGCCTGGCAGAGCTCACCAGGGCTTTTGCTTTTAAGACATTCCAGTCCTCAATGAAACGATTTCCTCAGCCATCGTGCTTTTTGTGACCCTCCCCCCGTGTGCTCGCTCTCACAGGGAGGTGGAGATGGGGCTGGTGGTCCGGGCGTCCCCTTGCTCTGACCGTGATGGCGCTCAGCTCTGCGGGT
The DNA here is from genome assembly GCA_035582835.1 of Phoebastria nigripes. Lineage (NCBI taxonomy): Eukaryota > Metazoa > Chordata > Aves > Procellariiformes > Diomedeidae > Phoebastria > Phoebastria nigripes. Next base: position 49,660 of record JAYKAV010000210.1, on the reverse strand, counting down.
CAGGCAGCAACAAGCACATGGTGGTTTTCTGAGTGTCCCCTGAGCGGAGCAGCATGGGCTGAAACCAGGACGGTCCCTGGAGACCACGTGGAGGAGTTATCCTTCTGCCTTGCGGCAGTATTTGGGAAGTAGATTTCAGCCGAGGGTTTACAGCCAAAACTTGTGGGCCTCCGTGAAGCAGGTCTGAAGTGCTGCTCAGCCCGTTGGCAGGGTCAGGAGGGAGCTGGGGCCGAAGCTGGCCAAGCTGTGGGACGTGGCATCACGATAACCCCAGCATGGTTAGGAAGTGCCGGTACCCCGTTTTACAGAAGAAAGAAGTAGTAACTGTGAGGGCCGGTGACTTTCATTCATTCGTTAACGCCGTTGCTAATAGCACAGCCCAGAAACGCTGTTTGGGGTGAAGCAGCGTGGCCGCAGGGCACTGCTCTCACCGCTCACAGGCGCTGCATGTCAGGAAGATGTCAGTGGAAGGGCCGGGGGCTGGGGGGTGCACTGCAAGTATTTCCTCCCACCGGGGAAAGCTGGAAGCAGAAATCTGTGTTTGTATTTATTTCTCTCTCAAAAAAGGGAAAAGGACACCTGAGCTCATAATTTGCAAAAGTTGGATGAGAAACCTGGAAGCCGCTGGGCCCTGCATCTTTAAAAGCAGTTAAATTCCTCTTCTCTGCACTAGGAGGCACCTTGAACCTTCCTCTTGGCCCCGAGCAGAGCCCATCTGCTTCCTATTACCTTCCCATAAAGCTGCCTCCCCGGCCAAAAAGCCGGGCTTTCAGGGAATTCTGTCTGCAGCCCCAGTGTTGAAATTAGTAACAGTTGTCATCTGTTTTTCTTTTTTCTCTTCTCTTTTTGCTTTATTCCAGCTTGAATTTTAAACCCCCTCCCCAGCCCCCCGCTTCTCACGTGTTTTTGGTGTGGGAAGAGGCGACCTCAAAGCCGCCACCGGCTCCAGCGGCATCGGCCCCCACTCCCCTCGTCCCCACTGCTGCTGCCTCCTCGTGCGGGCGGCCCGGCCCGGCCCACGGGTTCACGCGGCGAAAGCCACCTTGGCGCAGGGAGCGGGGAGCGTCAGCCGCTTGCGGGGCGCCTGCCAAGGACAATGAATTCCTCGGGAAGGAGCAAATCAGAACCGGCCCAAGCGAGGGAGGCACGAGACCGGAGAGGTCACCCCGTGCCCCGGGCCTCCCCGCAGCCCCTCCATACCAGCCCGTGAGACCTCAGCGTCCCACCGCCCCGTGCACGGGCCTGGGCTCCTCGGGCTTGCCTGCGCCTGCTGGTTGCTGCCACTCAGAAAGCAAAATCTGAAAACTGAGGTTATGGAAAACTTTATACGTATTGAAGCAGCCGCGGAGCCCGTGCTCTTCCAGCTCTCTCCTCCTTGTTACGGGTCCTTCTCTAGCAGGAGACGGGCTCGTCGGGGTCTCAGAAGTGAAGCGCCGCTGGGAAGGGGCCATGTTTTCCTTGCCATGTGTGGGGAGGAATCAAAGCCGAGCCCTTCCCCCAGCCCGGCTTACGGGAATTTTGCAGCTGTAATTCCTGACATGTGCTGCTCTAAACATGCCTCCTTCCCCCAAGGTCGGGGCTGCAGGGTCTCGGCGCCTGCAGCTCCCTCCCAGCCCCTGCTCTGGAGGATGCCGAGGAGCCGGGACTGAAGGGGAAGGGCAGAGGGGAGATGAGGGCACCAGTAGTGACTGCCGCAGCTCAGGGTCGCGGAGAGGCGGAGGAAGGATGGGAAATAATGACAGCCTTAAGGAAGTGGGTTCAACAGCTGGAAAACAAGAAAAATTAGTAGTGTGAAGCCCAGGAGAAAATATGCTTCAGCTGAGCGGCTTTCTGTCTGCAGACCTTGGAGCCGTGACAGGATTTAAAAGCTGGAATCTCAAGCTTTAATAGATGCTGAAAAATGCTGACTTAGGAGAGGGCTGCAGCACGCCCAGCTTTCGTTTCGCCTTCTCCCTTTTCCAGTTCACTTCCCGCAGCCCCGCAGGGAGCAGGCACAGAGCAGCTCGCAGCAGCCTCAGTGCTTGGCCGTGCATTGCTGCAGCCCCAGCTCTGCCCTCTCTGCACTGCAGCCGGGGGATGACACCACAAAGGATGCTGTCACCAGGTGGACGTGGCCTCATGGACCTGCAGTGCTGATCTCAGTATCCTTGTGTCATGGTGGAAGAGGACAGAAGAAGTCCTGCCAACCCTCTTGCCTCCACTGTCTGCTTCCCTTTACCTGTTGCTGGTGAGCGGAGCAGCCTGAGACTAGATTTAGACARTTTTTCCCCAGTCAGGCAGTTTATTCTCACGGTTGCTGATCGCGTRTGCAGTCTTTGAGGCCACTGTCGTGGGTGTTGTGTCCGGGCTTTGCAGAAACCAACCTGGCAAGTGGCACTAGATGGGACTGGGGAGACCATCCCAAGGCCTCACTGATGGTCTTTGGCCATTTTTAACTGTAAATAAACAGTTAAAAATATTAACATTTAAAATATGAAACTCCAAATTGTGATTTAAAGATGCACGATTAATCCTCCYAGCCTTTCTGTCTGGTAGGGAAAAATCATTAACTTACTTAGATTAATTATTGGGGCAGGAATCATCTCTCTGATTTCTTCTTGTACCTCACCTACGTAGTCTCTGGTGATGGGTGTTATTCCAAGCCCTCACAGCACAAATAACATTAACTGCATAGTAAAGATGGGAAAACATAGTAAAGATGGGAAACAGACTCCCCTGGGGACACGAGGTGAAGGGGAGCGTGGCAGACCCGAGGAGGAACCAGGCTCTTCTACCCTGCACTCTAGGCAGTAGTTAATCTTTGCTATTTAAAACACACAAGAGCAGAGCGAGGCAAGGGTTAATTACGTTATTCCAAGTGTTTCCTTACTGGGATGAGGACCACACACATGCCATGGCTATTGACACCTTTGCAAAGAGCACCATCCTCCCATCTCTAGCCGAGCCTCATCTTCCCAGCAGCTCAGGAGCATCCGTCCTGCCGTTCCCTGCTGTGCTCCAGCACCGTCTGCTGCTGTGCAAGTCTTTGCTGCATCACCGGTCTGAAGTCAGACTTCAGTATGCATTTATCTGTCGCCTTTGCAGGAATGTTTGCATTTTGCTGCAGGGCTGCTCTCGAGCAGAGCATCGCTGTTCAGATATTTGGGATTCTCCAGGCGGTAGTTAGGTATGTGCCATATTCGTTGCATACGTCATCTAATCGCTGGATAGAAACAAAAACCACAGGCTTTATGCAACTCTCCAGCACTATGTGAGTTTTGTATAATTGCCTCAGACTGAGTGGAAATTATCTGCAAGCCAAAAATCTTTCACTGAAGCAATTAGCAAATCATTTTAAATAACAAATACAATTGGAATCTCACGATCCATTTGTGGATAGAGCTGAGGGTAAGGGTGAGTTCACTGAATGGGTCCTTTGTTTTCAATCACTTTTTTAGGTTTAGCCAATACACTCTGAGAGCAAGTGCGCTTCTCTCAGTGCAGTGATGGTCATTAAAGTGTATTTTAAAGCCAGGGGAACTGGAGTAGAGAGGATTTCTAGGTTGCTGCTCACTACCACCCTGCTAATGCTTTTATTTCATGGTCTCCTTTAAGAGATCAGGTAACCGAGACCAGGTCACTGTTCGGTCTGCGCTTCCTCGTGGGCATTGCCGCAGGACAAAGGGTTCCCATTTATTCTGAGCTCCTTTCCTCTGGTATAAGGTATATGCCAGACCTTTAGTGCCGCTGTCAGAGCAGTGCAGGGGCTGTGCTGGGAGCAGAGTTCACCCCTGGGAGAGCACCCGGGTGCGCGCCGTCCCTGTAGCAGGATAATGCGGCTTTCTGATGCTGTGAACTGACGTGGTTAATTGCATTTGCGCTCACTTCCCAACCTTTCCTCCCCTTCCTTTTTCTTTCTTTCCATCTCACTCTTCTCTAAGATCGGGCTTTCCTCGTTCATCCTGCACACCGTTTTCTCCCTCGTGTCCTTCTCCTCCATCCTTTGTTTCCCCTCTGCCCATCTCTCCCACTCACTCATCCCCACCCTCTCCTCCGCAGGGGCAATGCCACCGAGAGCCTATGGTTCGAATTAGCCCATGCTGACCCCACTGCGCTGGCCCAGGCACAGCACACTGCAAAGACACTATCGGTCTCGCTGCTTTTGGGAGAGCACGGAGCGGCTGAGGATGCCTGCGGAGGGACCGAGGACTCCTGTCTCTACATAAGCGGTGGCCGAGGGAGAGACATGTTGGGACAGCGCCCTTTCAGCTGGCACAATACTCCCTGCACTGAGACAAGCATCGCTAACCATGGCAATAGCTTGGAGGCTTCTCATGTGGACTGTCATCTTCACTGCGGCTGTGTGCAACTTTCCCGGTTACACGTTCCAGTCACAAGGTAGGGATCGCCGTGGGGAGGGGAGCTGGATCCACCCACCTCCRCTGGCAGAAACCCTAATGCTGGCCCCGGGGGAGGTATTAGCGTAACATTGTGCTGGGGAGTAGGTGGAGACACCCYGAACTCTGCTCTGCTTGCTGTACTGCAGCAGAGCTCCTCCTGCGGAATTTGCAGGTGTTTTCCGTTGACCTCCGAGGAAGGGATGTGTTTTGCTCTCGGATGTTACGCTCCTTGACTTTTTGCATGATTCAGAGCAGTAGGGTCTGTGTAAGATGAGAGCCACGTACGGGCTTAGAAAGTGAAGGGGATGTGGTAGCAATAGAGGAAGCTCCCCTTCCACTCRGGTGGAGCCGCGCATCCTTGGATGAATAGAGGCTTTGTTACGAGGAGGGTTGTGTGTGTGCAGCCAGCAGGTGCGCTTGTGAGCCATCCTCTGCGCGTGCAGGGATGGAGGTCTCTGCTGGAGCATACAAATACAGCTGAGTCTGGACAGATGTGTGCTGCTGGAGGAGCAGTTTTAGTTTGTGCACACATGTTTCTGTAGGTGCTACCATTAGTAAATGCTCAAACCTGCTCAGGCGTGAGCACTTTGTACCTGTCTTATACGTTTGTGTGTTTCTGATGGTCTTGTGGTTAAATACAGAGCCACGCGTGCAAGTGATTGCAAGGAAAGCAGAATGTGGGTCTCTTGTACATAGATTTGTGCTTTTATACATGATTTTATTCCAGGTTAGGAGTGAAGGGACTGGAAAGTGAGGTGGACTGCCTTGTACCCAGCCTAGAGTACAAATACAGCACCAATATTAAGCAATTTAACTACCCTGTGTTACCTGCCCATGCTGTATTTGTGCGATTTCTTAAGAGGCAATATGAACACTCCCATCAGGCACCAGAGGTAAGAAGAAAGGGCTCCAATGTTAGACATTTATCTGTGCAAGGTGTTAAAACCTCGGCAGCGTACTTACGCAGCCATAATCCTGAAATAGCACGTGTGCCCAGATTAATTGCAGTAGGACCAAAGTCGGTGATGTACCCGGGCTGTTGAGTAGTGCAACGCCATCGGGCTGTAGTTACGATGGCTGTGGGTTGTCTTGCGAAGCAGAACTGGAAAGAGGAACAAAGGCAACCGAAAGCCATGCGCCGTCTTGAGTCTGAACACCGTCTTGTTGCTAAACGTGGGGCACTGCCGTACTGCAGCTTGCGCTGGGTGAAAGGAGAGGCAGTCAGACACAGAGCTGCGTGCTGTGCAGGCGCTGTGCAACGTGCAAGGTTACACAGGCAGAATTTCTTGAATCTGAAACAAACACGGTTTCTGGTCCTTTTCGTCAAGGCCTCTGGCAATGCCTGGGGTGACTGTTCTGGGCCTCCCGCATCCGTCAGTTCACACCTCTCTCCATCTGCAGCACTGCGTTCGCAGCGCAGCAACGCTCTGACGAGGACTTCGCTGCCAGATCGCCTCCATCCTGACTCACAGCAGCTCAGATCCTCCCTCGCTCACGAGTCCCCACGCCGTTTCCTAATATACCTCAGTCTAAACCCGAGGGCTCACCAAAATTACAGTTAATGCATTTGTGCTCTCCTAGATACTGGCTTCCCCTGAGCAGGTCTGGGGGATGAGTCTCAGCCCGTGATGTTGCTGGGAGCATGGTGCCATGGGAGCACCAAGCCAGGGATTGCAGTCTGTCCCCTCCCCAGTCCCTGACCAGTCCCAAGGGTTGGGCTACCCCACGGGCCCCTCTTGCTGTCAGAGCACTTTTTTAGGCTCCCTGCATCCGGAATGGTTGGCGTCAGGCTATTGATGTTACTCAACACTTCTCTTCATCACGCTGCGGAGATAGTGCGTACATAATCCTCACAACACCCCTTCAAGAGGGTGAAACACTGTTATCTCCTCTTAGCAGTTGGAGACACGGAGAATAAAGGCCAGTGTTTTCAACAAGCCACTGATTTTGACCAAGTAACTTGCTCCAGTTAGCAGTGGAGCAGGATTCACGTGCCCCATGTGCACGACTCCAGATCAGTATATTTATTTTATGCAGGAAAAAGATTAAAGTATCATAGTCATAAGCTGTAATTATCTTTGTGGGAAATAGCAGCCCAGCGTTGAAGGCCTCTTCAAGCCAGCAGAGATGTAACGAGATTCAGATGTAACATGTACACTCAGGCTGCAGTTTTTAACAGTGCAGGGAACAGCAGCTGAAACAATTGACCAAGGATTCAGCACATGCCCACCATTGCTGAATGGTTTTTAATCAAAAGGAAATTTTCTGCTAGTACCTTAGTTTAACGATAGTGGTAGATCAGATGTTCTCTGTTTTATAGAACGTTAGGTGAGGCTAATCTCACTGCTCCTGGCTCACATGTAAACCAATGGACCCTTGGAGGATGCAGTGAGACTGACATAATGCCAGGGCAGCCTGAAGCTGTGGGATCCCATAGTGTTTTCCACAGCCATCCTTTAGGAATCGTGTCTGGGCTGCAGCTGGGGCTCCTCTTTGCTCTGGTGACAGGACCAGAGCAAACATCTGCTTCCTTTTCATTCTTTATGCAGCTCTGTAATGAGAGAGGCAATGGTAAGCGTACAAGGAGGGAACAAAATACTCCCTCCTCCGCTTTCCCCTTCCCTCTCTTCTTCTTTTTGTTCAGCTTAGCCCTCTACCTCCCCTGTGCCCTTTCCCTTCCTCTGCCGTCCCTGCCCCTGCAGACGTGTGCTCCTTTTCCACCAAAAATGGGGCAGCGAGGTACCTCTCCCCACACCACATCCTTCCTCTTCCCAGCTTTCTCCCTTGCCCTGTCCTGGGAGGTCTGTGGTTCTCCAAGGGTGCCCAGTGTCCTGCACAGCCATGGGCAGGTTTTCCTGGAGAAAGGCTTTTTATAGCATCTCTTCCGAAGCAGTTTGACAGCTCTCTGGAAACACCAGGCTGCTTATCACCAGTGCAAACCCTTCTGATACAGTGGGTGCAGTACTGCACATTTCAGGCCAAGATCTATTAATACAGAGTGAAGTGACTGAGAGGGCAGAGGGAACATGATGGCTTTTCTGGAAGGAAGGAAGGGCCAAACAGTGCCGCTCTTGCTGTTGGGAGCTCCTAGTACGGTCTGTAATATGGGGAGCATGACCAAGGCAGAGATGAGCAAATGAGGGAATAAGGGAACATCTGTGATGTTGGGTGGAATACACAGGGTTAGGGAGTAAAAGAGGTCCTAATCTCTTARAGCCTAATCTAATCTCTTACATTTTTAGAGGAGAGGAAGGAGCCAGCTGTAACACTGGACAAGGACACTGGCTTCTTCTTTGTGTTGAAAGTCTCTGTTATTTTTTTCCGTTTGTGGCATCCCCCCTCTAAAGCATCACTTCCTAAAACATTCATGTGATGCAGGGCACTGCTCTTAGATCTTTCTTCCTGTGCTTCAGTTTCCAGAGTGATATCCCTGAGAGGATGCGTGGTGACCGGCACTACAGCAAAAGCAGGTTCTCACACACAACCTCAGCCCCAGGCTCTGGAAACGTTTTTTCCTCTAGACATACGTTTCAGGTCAGGATCAGAGACCGCAGCCCAGGGTCCCAGGCCCTTTCTAGCCACTGCGTGTGCAAACCTCCTTCCGAGTCACTATTTTGCAAGCCCATGTGGACTGCAGAGAGGGAAAAAGAAAAACAAGACACTTCCGATAGCAAATTTTTCCAAGCCTGAGGTCATTGCTTAAGTGCAAATAGTCACTCTTGTTTGCCTGGCTGCATCACACGCGAGGCGGTGTGATGCAGGAGAAGCTGGAGCACAGGAAGTTAAAAAACTAATAATTATTTCTGGCTTGTTGAGGCAAGGGAGAGGTGCCAGAAGTGCTTATGGTTTGGAAGGATGGGAGCTAACCCCTAAACCCAGCTGGTGGGAAGGACTGTCCCATTACTGGTGGCCAAGGAAACCACTCTGTCAGGCTCCCACACTGGAAAACACACTAGAGGAAAAGGAAACTTTCCAGTGCTGCCATGTGGTAAGAGTGTAATTTGGAGTCCAAATTTATGATGGCTGGGAAGGCTTTGAAGATGGGTGCTGTGGAGCCAGGCGAAATGCAGCCACCCTGGAGCAGCCTGGCCTCTCCTGTTTGCTTAGGAAACAACTACAAATAGGATGCAGAAAGCACAGCAAGAATATTCCAGAGTGAAAAGAGGGCAAATCCTCTCCCACTCCATGAGCAAACCTCTAGCCATGAAGGGTTCAGAAGAACATACTGTGATGGGGGGAGCTATCCTGTCCAGTACATGATTTTTTACATCTTCCAGTGAAGCCTCTGGTACTGAGGGCTGTCAGAGACAGCTGGACCTCCAGTCACATCCAGTCTGGCAGTCCCTGTGACATTTTGCTTGGAAAATGAGAAATTTCTGTAGAGGTTGCAGAGTGCCAATTTCTTTGACAGCCAAAAGTGTTGCGTTACCGTGTGAGTGCAGGCAGACATTTTGGACAGTGACCTTGTCAGAGCGCATTTCCTTAGTGGTATGAGACAGGCTCAAAAACTCAAGTGCCCCAAGAGAAGGTGCTAAGCCAGGCTGATACGATAAAGAGCACCAAGCTGGTGAGCTGGGAAGGCAGGATGGTGTCATAGATAGAGACCTGGCTGGGGAATTGGGATATCTGACTTCTTTTCTTGCTGCCTTCTCAGCACAGCTGGGGAATTCGGGTTACCCGCTTTCTTATTTCGATTGCAAGACTGGCATTGCAAGGACATTGTCTTTGTGCCTCTTAGGGGGATGCACAGTACCTAATGCACTAACGCAGCTGTGATCCGGGAGGCTGGTATGGTGCTGTTATTGTGCGAATTATCAAAGCAGAGTTAGCAAGTCCACATGGCAGCTGTAGATGTTCTGAAGAACCCCACAGTTCCTTGGCGAGACTGTCTTCTGAGACATTGTCGCCCCAAGGCTCGTTCTGGCTCGTTTTGAACAGACTTCTTGCTAGCTTTGTTACTGAAAGGATCCAGGTTAAAATAACACTCCAAACCACAGAGTGTGACTCTGCACAACCTGGAGTCCCTCTGCCCAGTGGAGATGGAGAGATGGGGGATAGTCCAGGTCCAGAGCCAGAATTTGGGCGTCCTGAATGGCCGCTTGGACCAGTCTGTTTCTCTCCGTCACCTGGAGAAGATTACACTCCATAGGCTCAAGGCCTGTTGATACCCCAAGGCTCTGTAGGCTGAAGGCCTTTGGGAATACCCCAAGGATTCTGCAGCCTGGACAGAGCAGACCCTGTGTGTCACGACCCTATCCCTCCGCCATGCGCTGGCTGTGGCTCAGTTGTGCTCAGGCGCAGCCGGTTCCGTGCTGAAGTTGTTGGGTGTTTTACTCTGACTCTCTTTGCAGAATGTCATTCCCCTTGTGTTTGCTTTCCCTCCCCAGAGGAGTTCCTCTCCACCCTCGATCACTATGAAATTGCGTTCCCCATCCAAGTGGACCAAAATGGGGACTTCCTCACCTTTGATGTGAGAAGCCAGCTGAAGCAACGTCCTCGGCGCAGTCTGGGCTCTTTGCCCTATGAGCCATCTGAGCAGCAGGTTTTCTACAAAGTCTCTGCCCACCGAACCCAGTTCCTCCTCAACCTGACACTGCACTCCAACCTGCTGGCTGAGCACTTCACTGTCGAATACTGGAAGCGAGATGGCGTGGACTGGCAACACGATTTCCACGAAGACTGCCACTATGCAGGCCACTTGCAGGATCAGTACCTGAACTCAAAGGTCGCCATCAGCAACTGCAACGGACTGGTGAGTCTCTGTATTTTGCCCAGCCAAGGGCAATACTAACAACTAGAGCTGCCCATAAAGCAGAGCTGCCTACAGCCTCTTTGATCTTTGCTATAGAAGTGCAACCCAGTTTGGGTCCCATCAGGTGGGTCCATGGTGGTGGGAAAGGCATGGGGTTGGTGTCAAGCTAGAATATTGCACACTGGAATCAAAAGTCAGCTGAAGGTGAAGAAGGCCACATCCCACCATTACATCTGTAGGGGTTCCTGATCCGTGTTTCTCTTGTAGTCCAATTTCTACCGAAGTCAGTGGGCATTTTTCCATTGATTTTAATTGGAATGGGATAATCCAGGCTCTAGACCATTATTCTGGCTCTCACAGAACTCTCCCCTCCACTTCCAACAGCAACAGGAAAAGATATGTTTTGCATGTGCTAGTGAGGAAGAAGTGCAGAAGGGCAGGAATTTCACAGCACAACTGGGAATGTCAAAAGTGCATTCAGATCCTTACAATTGCAGATACATTCCTGGGGTTCCCAGTCACTTCTGTCCAGATTTCAGGAGCTAAAAATGTGACTCCTGGGGGAAAAACTGAAATAATCAGTTTTTCAATATGAAAAAGAGAGCATCAAGAGGGGACAAGATGGCATTCCTCAAAAACAGCAAGGCTGCTGCAAAGAGGGTGGGAATGATTGATTTTGCACGTGCTAACAGCTAGGACTAGACATCGTGGTCTTAAATATCAGCGAGAAAGCTTAATGGTAGACATTAGTGGTAAGGATAGCTGAGCTTTGGACTAGATTGCTTGGAGAGTACGTGGCCCCTACATCGTTGGAGATCTGTAAGAATAGGCCAGACAAATGCCCCTCAAAAATATTCCAGGTATGATTCATTAGCTCTTCCAGCATTGGGAATAGACTAAGGACTTCCATCCTTATTTTTCTGTGATTTTCTGATATTTCTGGCTCACAAAGCACATTTCATGACCTGCCAGATGGAGGGATGGAGCAAACATACCCTGTTAGTGAAACCCAAGGATGATGGCTCCCTTGGATGGGTAACATGTAGATAAAGACTCTGTAGGCCAGATTCATATTTATGCTACGGCCCCACCTCTTAGCAGTATTCTGGCAGTGTGGAAGAGCTTCCAAATGGGAATGAATTCATGTTTGATTTATTGCTAAATTACACTGCCAGAACAGTGCTGTGGGTTATTAACAGAAATGAGAATCTGACTCATTATATCATAGAGTCTAATGTTTCGATCTCACAGCCAAAAATCAGAGCTGCATAAACTCTTGGTTCCCTAGTTAGCCCTTTGTTTAGAGATGGGAACTCTGCTGAAGTCCTAGACAAATTTACTGGTGTTCACAAAAGCACTGAAGGGTGAGCTGGATGCTGCTGGCTCAGAAGGGATCTGGCATTAGCCTACCTTCCCACTTGAGAGGGCAGCAAGTTGAGGGCAAGCAATGGCCCAGCAGCACTTGTACTGGGATAATTTAGTCCACAGGCAGTGTTTAGCTCTGGAGAGATACCAGGGGCTGTCTGGAGGAAAATGCAGCCAGGCACAAGAGGGACAGAGGGTCATCCAACAATCTCTCCTTTTCCTGAACTCTGTCCTTCTGCCCTCAAGAGCTATGGATATCAGCAAGGAGCGGGAGGGAGGTCTTCTGGTTAGTGAGGACGATGGGGTCAGGAATTTGGACAAGAGGAGACTGGCATCTTTTTAGCTGGCAGAGTGGGGGCTGTACTTGCCACTGGAGAAGATCTGTTGCAGAGCTGTGGTTGATCAGTAACAGCTGATCCACTTGTGCCATCCCTCAGCCACAGCACACTCCCCTCCAGGCAGGCATCAGTCCGCTTTGGAGGGGACAGGTAGGGACAGAAGAGGGTCTCCAGTTGCTGAGGTCTCAAGGTTCAGGTTCATGCTGACACATGCTAAGGGGGGACTGCACACAGTGACCCACGTTTACGCAGACCTGACTCACTGATGATGCAAAGGGGGCTGTGTGTTGTGTTGTTGAATGGGCACGAGCAGGGACCAGGTGCTGATTACGGGGTAAGCTGTGCATGAGGAGTAGGGAAAGGGACGATTGCATCCACAGAAGTGTCCAACACAGAGCTATGAAAATGGGTAACAAGCCCCAAGCCATCCTCCTGTCCTCAGACTCCCACATCCCTAAGCAATTTCTGTGTCTGCAAGGTGTACCACTGTAAACCACTGTGTTTTCAAACACCCACGATGTAACTCGCACCTTACGGCACCCCAGCTTTGGACTGCCAATATCTGGCCATGCTCCCATCGACTCATCTTCCCAGCCACATGCACCGTCACCCTGGCCTGAGGGCAGGCAGGTAGCGTGGCTCACCCCACACATCTCCCGTGGAGGGCACGCCATGCTGTGCTTCAGGCTGAGCAGGGGGGAAAGTCACCCAGGCTTAAGTTGTCGGAAGCAAAGGGCAAAATGGTCCATTTTCCAAAACATGCAGAGCTGTGAGCTGCCAGCAGGGCCAAGCACTAAGTAGCTGGAGCTTGCAGGGAGCAGCCTGGGCAGCTTTGCCTCAGCCTGGCCAGGAGCTGAAATCCCTGTCTTAAGCAAAGCCATGTTTCATCCCACTGGCTGCACAAGATCCCAAGGACCCGTGTCCTACCATCAAAAAAATCATAGCAAGGAGAAGACAACTTTAGGAGAGAAATGCCACTCTCTTACCTCTGGTGTCAGAGCTCATCAAAGGACAGTTTAAAGGCCAGGTTTTCAATTCTGTGTGTCTATGCTGAAATTGTGCTTTACCTGAAAAGCCCTCCTGAAGTCAGCATGAACATTAAATGCTTGGAGCAAGGCAGATGGCCCTGCTGCTGAGGCTAACATCGAACCGCTCGTGTGTATGTATGAGGAGGTGGAAGAGCTGAATTGCAGTATGTGGCTATGCTTTTCTTAAGTGTGGTTATAAGCTAATAGCATAAACCGTCCCTGCTCTGCAGATGACCTGGGTGAATCATAGACAGGATATCCAGTTTAGCACCCCCACAAACCACAGGGATCTCTCTAAGGGCTTCTCGCTGCCCCCTTTCAACAGGCTTGTGTCATGTCCAGCACCCGGACCTCAGAGCTTGGTCTTTGGGGTCAGCGATGGGGCAGTTTTCAGACTCCTGTGACGGCTGAGCTTCGTTGCCGAAGGATGCCAGGCAGGCGGTGGAGCCTCCTGCCTCTCGCACTCCGCAGAGGCTCCGAATTTAAGTAAGAACAGCCCTTTCCTAGCGGTACATGGTTTTTGGGCAGGACGTGCTCTCCCCTCCTGCTGCTCTGCCCCAAGCTGGTGGTGACCTCCTTCTCCCCGTCCCACAAAGCCGGCAGCCAGCTGGCTTCACAGGCCGACACTCGGCTTTCCGCCGGAGCCCTCGCCAGGCTAACCTCACAGTACCTCGCTTGTGTTTGAAAAGGTGGAGCTGAGCCAAGAGCAACAGAGCCTGGTGCAGGAGGAAATCCCCCGGCACTCTGGAGATGGGGACTTCGCTGTGCACACACTGCCCTGATTCAGCTTTCATGGCAGGGAGGGAGAGGGGGAGAGACCTATTACGGAGGCAGCGTCCACCCCAGAGAGGCTCTCCCCCACAAACACCCAGCAATAATGTTGTTACGCACGTGGTGCCTGCCATGCAAGGACCTCAAGATGTTTTACAGAGACCTGCTTCCCCACTCCCCGTCCTGGCAGATCAGGGCTCCTGTCCCTCCCCAGAGGGGAGCTGGTAAAGTGCTGTGACATCGAAAGGGCAACGCCAGCATAGAGCTGATGGCAGACAGGGGTGTCTCTGCACCCAGAGCTATGATTGCGCGCAGGGAGTGGGAGGACAGCCAGGTAACGTGGGTCGTAGACTTTTCGGATACTTCTTGTCCTGCTTGAGCAATGTCAGGCATGTTTCTGTGCCTCGGTTGCTTGCTGGTAAAGTTCAGCTGATAGCACACCCACGTTTCTTGGAGTTAGGTGAGATTCAGTGCCAGGAGTTGTTGCAGCAATGGAGCTTCTACTTGTGTTGGGCTGCCAGAAACTTTTTAGGTTGCTCAGACCTTTTAGGTAGAGGGAAAGCTTTCTGAGAGGATAGGACCAGCTGCAGAGGAGAGATCTTGCAAGCACCTGGTGGGTTTGGCTGCTCATCCTGCTGGGGTCTGCTCCTGCCTGGTCGTCACTGTCTCACAAGTGGGTCCACTCGCAGAGAGCAAGGTCTGGGCTCAGAGCTGAGATTCATTCAGTCAAAGAATAAAATAAGGGAGAACAACAAAAAACAAGTAAGGGAGCAGAAACAAGATCATCTGACTGAGGTAGCCAGTCAGAGGTGTAAAAGGGGCAGTGATGCCTACGGGGCACAGCGCAGGTTTCAGGCTGCAGAGAAAGGTTGTGGCTCCTGCTGGTTGCCTCACTGCTAATCGGACTTCAGATTTTAAAGATTCAGTGTGTTTCTCAAAAGCCTCTGAGCATCTACACTTCTCTGCAGCTCTGTGCCCGAGTTTCCCAGCTGGTGGTAATGGTCCTGAGCTGCTTTCGAAGATTCTTCAGTGAGGTTGAAAAGTATAGCAGGTAGATCTCACTGCTGAGTTGTGCTGTTATTTGAAGGTATGGTATTTAGGATCCCACAGACAGCTCTCAATTAGACTGAGTGGGTGGAATAGGAAACAACTTATTCATAATTTTGCAAGGAAAGACTGTGATCTCCAGCGGACTTTAGTGAATACAGATGTCCCAAGGCATCCGTGACCATCTGGCTCGGTTTTCTCTGGTCTGTAGGTTCATATAGTTCAGTGTTTGTGCATAAATGAAGGATTCCTTCACATTCTCAAAAGTATTTGTCAGTTCCCAGAAATTCAGCGGTTAATCATCAGAAAGCTCATTATGAGAAGCCACCAGTATGTCACCCAGTTCTCTCTCTACCTCTTTTATTGCCCTCCATGTCTTTCCTTCTGCAGCATGGGGTGATCGTCGCAGATGAGGAGGAATATTTCATTGAACCGCTGAGCCCAGGAGCCAATGTCAGCACAGGGAGTGAGGGCAAGGGTAGCCCCCACGTCGTGTACAAGCGATCGTCTCTCCAGTACCCACACATGGATGCAGCCTGCGGCGTGCTAGGTATCTGTACCCACCAACACATCCTCAATCCATCCCAGTGCAGGCTGGTAAAGTCCCAGTAGATCAGGCTTTGAAGGTCCACACTGCTCTGTATGGCACAGAACCAAATTTATCTCCTGCATTCAAGAAATTTTTCTATATTTACTTTTACGCATGCTAAGGATTTCTGGTGGCCTGGTCTTTGGAAAACTCTTGTACTCTCTTCTTCGCAGCAGGGCTTTTAAATGTGTAAATAGAGCGTGGAATAGAAGAGAAAAAACTGCCTCTTATTGTTCTTAAGAAAAATCCTCCCAGATTTGGCCAATTTACAAGGTGTTGAGAAATCGTAGCTTACACATGCTCAGCAGAGACTTGTCTTTGGGTTGTAGTCACTGAAGATTGTGTCCACGTTGAGATACATCTGCTGCTGTTAGAGACCAGGTGGAAAGATGCCTTGTAGGGTGGGATGTGGGATCTGGTTAGTCACAGTGGGCTCTGGGAGACGTTTATAGAGAATGGCAATTGCACATCTACCCCATTTCTACGCTTACAGGCCTTTGACTTCCTAAAGGACTCACACAGGTCTGCCCTGGCCTCTGCCCACGTGCCCGTGCCCTTCTCATCCTTGCTAGCAGTCAGTCTGTGTCCCAGAGCCTGGCTGAAATCCCTGGCCTTTGTGAATGTGCGAAGTTCCTCCACCTATCCAAAATGTTGCATGCACACAGGATCCTGCTCCCTCAGTTTACAGAGGCTTCCCCTGGCTCCATAAGGATGAGAGGAGATGCCATCCCTGCAGAGGGTCCAGCTCACATTTTATGGATTAGAGTCTGTGGATGCAGAAGCAGTGCTGTTCCCAGTTGCTTCTGGCAGGTTTGTGCGTCACTTCAGGGTGCTCATCCAGCGCCCCAGTGGTGACACTTGACCAGATGAGGAGTCACTGCTGGAAGGGATGGAGCCTCTGGAGACACCAGGGCACTGCCAGCCTGCTCTGAGCAGGCTCTGAGTGTCCCCAGACCTGCCAGCATCTCTGGAGACAACCTGTGCTTCCCTGGCCCGGCTCCTCCCGTCCCAGCTCCCAAAGTCACGTTGGACGAAGCGCCAGCAGACTCCCCTTCTGCTGACTCTTTGCCATGTTCCCCAGCTTCCAGACGAAAGTTAGCCTGTTCCTAATTGCTTTTTGGAAAGCAAAAACCATGCAGTGGGAGCCACAGGCTAAATACAGTTCAAAACAACCACAGCGCAACTGGCCCCAGCAAAGCTGCCCTGTCCCCTTGCCCTGCAGGCTGGACCTGTCTTGACCTGCCCAGCACAGCTGGGCCCCGAGCACCTCCGTGAGCTCCCTCTGATCAGCTGGAGGGGCCGGAGCTGGTAGGCTGTGGGACCGCCTGTGATCTGCCCATCTTCCCAGTCTTGCTGGATGTTTGATGATCCAGCATCAGAGCGGAGGAGGGGGATTCAGCCGGCTCTCCTGACAGGGCAGGAGAGTGGTTGTAATCTCCCAGTCAGCTCTCCTGCCCTGTGGTGGTCTCCAGGCCGTGGGTTTGGAGCTGATGGCCCTGCTGGGGATGTCTCTAGGGACGGGTCAGTAGCACTTAAAGCCTGGAGCAAAGTCCTACAAACCTGCTGCTGCTGCTGCTTTGGAGGCTGCAGCCATTTCTGTGGAGGAAAAGCCAAGTCCTAAATTCAGGTCCTGGCAGGAAAAGGAAAGAGGAAATGATCTGCAATGGCTTTATTTTCAGATTATGTCTGTGTAGTTTCTAAATCCACACAGCTCTTCCCAGCGACAGAGGCGAGGGCAAGGCCTTGCGGTGCGGAGGCAGTGAAGTGCGTGGGGCTGCCGCAGCAGGACGGGTGCACACCTCTGCGTGCAGCGCCTGGGCAGGAGGAGGGCAGGAGGGCAGGCAGGATGCCAGCAGGGCCGGCAGGAGCATGGGGACAGCCCTGGGCTGCAGTAGGAAGAGCTCAGCAGATCTGGCCGATGGCAGTGGGGGCATTTGCTGGGTCCGTGCATGGTGCATAAAGAGCCTCGCAATGGCCTTTCCTTCCCTGAAACCAAGCTCATACTGCGCACCCCTCACCTCTTGTGTGCTGCTGAATTGCTGCTGGAGGGCAACAGAAAAATATCTTTCCCTCCTCAGATGAAAAGCCCTGGAAAGGGAGACACTGGTGGCTGCGGACGCTGAAGCCCTCCCCTCTGAAGCCATCGGGCAACCACAGTCAGCGTGGCCAGCTGCCCCTGAAGAGATCCGTCAGCACAGAGCGCTACGTGGAGACCCTGGTGGTGGCTGACAAAATGATGGTGGGGTACCATGGGCGGCGGGACATAGAGCAGTACATCCTGGCCATCATGAATATTGTAAGTGTTATAACCACATCATGAACTTTGGGGGACCCCAGGGGCTCACACACCCAGCAGCAGAGAGCAAGCAGGAATAAATCCTGTTCGTCACCCCGAATGTCTGGGTTTGGCAGAGGGCCATGTGCTTTTCCTGCAAGAAGGCAAGCGGGATGGGAACGCAGTGGGGAAATCAGATCTGTTCCAGGATGGCAGTGGCTTCTCCCCATCCCCAGAGCAAGACATTTGGGTCAAAAATCCTGACACGCTGCTGCTGCTCGTGAGCAGCGATACTCTGGAGCCTGCAGGGACTCTCTGTTGTATAGGGGAGGCACTGTAGGAGAGGTAAACTCTGGCCTGTCTGACCATGCTACAGGCCAGATCTGGACTGGGAGAACAAAGCCCTTTCTTTGAACAGCATCTCTCATCTCAAATTAGCATTGCAAATAGGGCCAGCCAAGTTGAGAAACACATGGGAAAGCATAAGGACAGTGAGCTCTCACGCTTGGGGGCTGATCAGCATGAGGGGTAGGGAGAAATACCCTCGTTCTTCCATACCGCGCTGCCCGTGTCTCTGGGTTACTGCAGAGGAGCTTCCTCTGCAGTATCAGATTTGGGTCATTGCTGGCGGCAGGATACCAGGCCAGATGCATTAACAGCCTGAATTGGCCATGCTGAATCCTCCTGTGAGGTGAGATAGGCTTGGAAGTTATCCATCAAACCGCTGAAAGCCCCTCTGTGATGGTTCTTTGTCCTGTCCTCTGCAGGATCTCTTTTCATGGCTTGCTCTGTTTGCATTTCTAAAGCAGATGCCAGATTTTAAAACAATACCGTTTCTAACTGTTTCATCTGCTGTAAAGCACCCATCGTGTGGCRGCAGATTTCTGAGAGATGCTGTGTCGTTCTCTGCCAATGGGCAGTCAGCAAAGCTTCGTCCCTGTGGCTGCATAATGCCAGGACCATGGGGCTTCCCCACCTGAGCTCCAGGCCAGGAGCAGGTGCTGTGGCATGTCAGCTTCACTGCTCGAATCTCCCCAGAAGGAGACACCGAGGTCTGAACGTGGTTTAGGAGGCTCTGCAATTCAAGTGGTAATGTGGAGTCCCATACCCATTTCTGCTTTCTAAAAAGATTGTGTTCAGACCCTGCAACCCACACTGACGAAGCAGCCCTGTTTCCCCCTGCCAGGTGCCCAGCACATGCCAGCTCACCTGCCGATTGCATCATCACCCAGCCAGCGAGCTCATTTTTAAGACTCGTCTTTTCTTGTTTCTTGGAGGTCAGGTTGCCAAACTTTTCCAGGACTCGAGTCTGGGCAATATTGTCAATATCCTGGTGACCCGGCTGATTCTCCTCACCGAGGATCAGGTAAGGTGGGCTTTGAGCTGCTTCTGTCTTGCGTCTGCACTTCCTTTGCGGGTCTGTGTGTTCCCCCGGGATGTCACCCCCAGGAGGTCCCCACAGTGCAGTCTGCTGGGTGCACCACATCCTCTCAATGGCAGCTGGGGACTGGGTTCAGGCTATTGGCTGAGGAGACCTCTGGGACTCTGAGGACTGTTTCTATGATAAGGTGGCTTTAGGGAGGTTTAAGTAGCTTTAGTCCTCCTGAAGTCTTGCTTTCCCATGGCCTCCATGAAAAGGTGGGGGCATCTGGACTGGTGTCAGTGCTCTGCTGGCATGGGAATAGGCAGTGCCTTCATATCAGAGCTTTCCTGGAAACACACTGTCATATTGCTTCCATTCCAGCCCACACTGGAGATTAACCACCACGCCGGGAAATCCCTGGACAGCTTCTGCAAGTGGCAGAAATCCATTGTGAACAGGAATGGCAATGGGAATGCTATCCCTGAGAATGGCATAGCCAACCATGACACTGCAGTGCTAATCACCAGGTAAGGCTGAGCCCAGCCCTGGCAGCTCTGTCCTCACGGGGAGGTTGTCCTCTGTGCAGCTGTCCTCTGTCTCTGTCCAAGTGGTTCATCCAAGGCTTCCTTCCCATGTGTTCCCCCGCAAGCTGCCTGGCAGCAGCTGTCCCTCAGGCTGGCCACTTGCCAGTTCCCTTGCAGCGATGCAGATTATTGCAGTTCAGATAGTTATCATCCTCCAGTGTCTTCCCTCAGTCTTTGTTGTGCTCTCAAGGAGCTTAGTTTGCAGCCATGGGTATTTGTGCAAAAGTCAACAGCGCAGTGTGTACAGCGGTGTTGGGCATGTGTGGGAACCCACCCTGGAGTCATGGAGCATTGGGCATCCTACTGAAACAGAGAGCGCCATCTGCCCCTGCTGTGAAAGATGGAGAAGAGGTTACAAGTGGGATCTGAGTGTCATGACAGTGACAGAGTGCCTCCAGCCAGTACAGGATTTGGCTCACCTCATTTTACCTCACCTCACTCTCTCCTTGGTAGCTGATGGACGCCCTTGAAGTAGTGACTTCATCCCAACTCCCTTAGGACAAGAGCAGTCCTGCCCTGCCTGTGTCTCTGCACTCCTGTAACAACAGTCTAGGTCAGCAGCTTAACCTGGATGCTGAATTAGACCTCCAGAGCTGGGTGAAGGGGTCTGAACCTTCACATGCAGGACAAATACCCCCATCAGAATAGATGGGTGCTTGAGCCTGGAGCAGCAGAGGGTACGGGAGGGACGGCTGGAAGGATGGATGGATGGTCAGAAGGAAAGAAGATGCAGAGAGGACRACAGGGACAGTGGAAGGAACAGAGGGGCAGCTGGGAGGACAGAGCATGCCGAAGGGAGAGCTGGAGGGACGGAGGGGATGAAGGGTGCTGAGAGGCAGCTGCCGGCTGCGCCTGGGACACTGGCTCTCCAGTGCCCGCATAAACCCTGCTTGGGCAGAGGGGCAGCAGCCTGGGGAGAAGCCAAAGGCAAACCCAAGATTTGTTTGTGCCTTTTTTCCCCCTCTTGCGGAGTAGAAGAAAGTCATAAAACAAAAGCGCTGGAGAGGGGAGCCTCCAAGCGGGAGCTGGTTTCATTGGCGCCATGCACCGCTCTCCTGCTCCAGTTCCCGGCAGCGGCGGGAGCTGAGTGCAGCCTGGTGCATCCCTCCCAGGGAGCTTGTGAGAGCTGCCTCGTGCATCCCTCCTGGGGAGCTTGTGAGTTGAGAACCCTCAAGCACCAGGAGAGAAGCGAGCAAAAGGCCCCTCGGACCCAGCTTTTCACCCTCCCGGGGCTGCAGCGTCTGCTTTTCCTTCCCTCCCGCCACACRTGTGGGATGCAAACGCCGGCTCCGAGTTCTTCGGCCTCCCACCAGATGTTTGAGCTAACCCGAAGCAACTCGCCGGGCCGGCTGCGCCAGGCTTGGACAGCACCAGCGCATCTGGCCCCGTCTCTAATAAATTCCCCGTCTCCCGATAACATCTTGCTGAGCTGCGGGCTTTTTTCTCTTGCAGGGACGTGTCAAACCAGAGCCTCTGAAGGCTTTAACAGTATTCACTCAAAACAAAGCAACAAATGTTTTTCACTCTCTTGGTTTCCTGCCGGGGGTGAGAGGTTTGGACACTTCCAGAGAGCGCCAGGGGCCAAAGGGACAGGAGCCATCACCAGGAACACATTACGTTTAACCCATCGTGTGCTATCAGCTTGCTTCCTCCCCACTCTCGTCCCTGTGGGGCCGCCGGGGCGAGCAGTGTCGGATGGTCCTGCTCTCTGTGCGGGTGTCCCCCAAACCCACACCGCAGTCAGCATCCTTGGTGCTCTGAGCCCAGCTCGCACTCAGGTTGAAATTCACCTCGGGGCTAAGGAACAACACCCCAACCCGGCTCTGGGACATCCCAGCCCAGCTGCTGCCAGTCCCCCTGCCTGCCCACCCTATGCAGATTGCAGTCTTAGCCTTGCTCCTTTCAGCCCGGGTTTTGCAAAGACCCAAATGTCTGGGGAGTCTCACCTTCTGGAGAAGGTATTTGAACAGAGGCAGGGAGGGCATGTGGTTTGTCTCCGCAATTAAATGACAATATTCACTCTGTGGCCCAAACTGGTCTCTTCTGGAGCTGCTGCTGCGTCCCTTTGCGAAGGTGCTGCATTTCAATTTGGAGGAGATTTTACTTTGCTGTCCTCGTTTAGCTTTTCCTTGTACGAGGCTAACGATGTGCAAACAGTCGATTCCTTGATGCAATGGCTGGAAGTCAAGGCCAGGAACAGAGTGAAGAGTCATCTTGAATCAACTCATATTGAATTTGTTTGGAAAATTCTCAGTGAAGAACTAAACTGAAAAAAAAAAAAAAATCACTTTAGCATTTTAATGAAACCACAGTGGGTTTTGAAATGGAACATGGTTTCAAACTGAAATGTTTTCCTTATTTTTTAAAAAAATTTTCAGAATTATATATTTGATTGATACAATTTGCTGCAAGAGACCTGAGTTTACAGACAGGAGGCTGGCCCTGTCCTCTTCCACCCTGCGCTGCTGGGGCAGATCGCTAAGCCCAGAGCCTCCCAGGAGAGAAGTGGCTGGCTCCTGGGAGCGCACTGGGTGCTAGTGAGCAGAGCTGGAGCACCCACCCAAACCCAAAGAGCTTCAAGGTTGGAATAGCGTTGTCCCTGCTGATTTACGTTTCATCAAAACCAAACCTCTGACCCCGCTCAGCACTGCCCCATGGTTAAGGGACAGGAGCTATCATTAAAAATTCACAGTGAGTCTCAGCCTGGGGAAAGTGAGTGTTGTACAATACGGATCAGAGGCGTCTTACCTGTTACAGGCGGTACTTTCCATTCCAGAAGCGTTGCATGAGCCATGGCCTGTTTTGAAGTGTTTTGGATGTGAACACATCAGTAAAATGGAGATGCGCTATTTTGGAGCCGCCAAAATTGTAAGCATTCTTAACACTGCCTTCTCTTCTTTGCAGATACGACATTTGCATCTACAAGAATAAACCGTGTGGCACCCTGGGTAGGTAGGATTTTGCTGCCCCTTCGGCAGCACTTCTCACCAGCACATGCATCTTCGGGAGCGTGGCGAGGGCGGGCTGTGCCATCCCCCTTTCCTAGTGAGCAGGCTGAGGGGAAGTGCTCACCCAACGCTACCGCAAGCACCAGCAGCGGAGCCAGGAACAGGCCAGTGGTTTCCAGCCCGCTCGACTATGTAGCCTTCTTACTTCTGTAAACACTAAAAGCAGCAACCCAGAGGAAGGATGGGCTCTGGAACGCTTCTCCGTTATATCCCTGGGTCAGGTCCAGCCTGATGATTAAGAACTGCTCGCATCTAGGGCTGGTCCATAGCCTAGTGGTGTATTCCTGGCTTAGCAGAGAGAAATAAGACTTTTTTGTGATGACTATAAAGGGAGTTCTTTATTTAAACTGCTAGACGCAGACAGACCCTGCAGCTCTCTCTGGCTGTAGCTCCTAATTTGTCTTGCCCTGGTCTAGACTAAGCAGTCAGGGAAGGATTACTGCTCTGAATCACTGCAGTTAAAAAGGAAAAGTTGGTGGATCTTTGACCTGATGCGCCTGCGGACGAGGTGCCTGGGAGGGAGGTTGAGGCTGGAGGTGCCGTGACGGCTCGATTCGTTCCTTTAACAGAGACTGTTCCTTCCCTGGCCCAGTGTAGCAGGCACAGCCTGTGGTGGTGGGACAGTGTATGGGCAGAGGGTTGGGGGAATCTGCTCCTACGATTCAGGGGGGATTTCTGCATGATCCAGCCCTCCAGATGGAGTCAGGCAGGATTTCTGATCATGGTGGGTGTCAGCCAGAACCAAGCGCAGATGGTCAGGTTGGATCCTGGCTTACTCAGTTGTCCAGGCTGCCCTGGCCGAGTTCGGATGCCTAAGTGCTGGTGCAGCTGATTTCAGGTTCCCCCACCAGCAGTGCCAGTGTTGTGACAAGGACTGCTCCCCCTCTGCACACAGTCTGGGGTTTGGATAGGAAATTCAGAGGATTTGGGCCATTCTTAGCATTTCCAAGCCTGTCATTGTTAATTTAGTTGACAGTGCTGTGTGACCATACGCCCACAGCCCATAAGAGCTGTGAGTCCATCCCAAAGCCCAGTGCAACCGGTGGGAAGAAACTTATTGACAGCAGGCTATGCTCAGTGTTAGTGAGAGTGAAGCACGCTATATAGTCCCCAAATACCATCCATGTCCCCTACAGATGCTTTGTGCTGACCCTATGTGACAGCTCTATCTCATTTCCCTAGGCCTGGCCCCCGTTGGCGGGATGTGCGAACGAGAACGAAGCTGCAGCATCAACGAGGACATTGGCCTGGCCACAGCCTTCACCATTGCCCACGAGATCGGCCACACGTGAGTACTGTGCCAGAAGAGTCCCTGGGAGCGGCTGTCACAGGGAAGGGCCCCTGTTGATTTGTTCCTGCCAACAGGAGCTGAAAAATCCTTCCTACGGATGATCCAGCTGTGTCAAAAATGCAGCAGCTGATCACCTCTCTATTGCCTTGGTGATGCTTTCTAGGTTTGGCATGAATCATGATGGGGTCGGCAACAGCTGTGGCTCCCGTGGGCAAGAAACGGCCAAGCTCATGGCTGCTCACATCACCATGAAGACCAACCCGTTTGTATGGTCCACGTGCAGCAGGGATTACATCACCAGCTTCCTGGAGTAAGGAATCCATCTCACCTTGCCCTTCCTTCTACCTCGCAACCAGTACACACCTCCAACCTCTCACAGTCACTTGTGAGGAGTGGGTAAAGCCAAAGAAAAGCCCCCCAAGCACACAGCCCACGCACCTTCTGTCTTGTCTCCCAGCACCTCATCCTGTCCCAAGAGGCACGTGCTTTCCTTCTTTCCTTTAGACTTTCCCATGGTTTGTTGCCTGCTGAAGATACTAACCCCATTTATCTTGCAGCTGTGAGACCTTTATTTAGGCTCCCCACTTCCAGAAACTTCACAAATATATCAGTAGCTTCTGGAGGCATACGGATGTTTCTGAAGTTCAGCCAGGAATTGCAGGGAAGGGTTGGTGTGCTGGGGAAGGAGGATCTGGAGACAGGACTGGGTCTGCACGGTCTAGCCAGCTTCTCTAGACACTAAGGAGGAAAGTTTTCAGTTGTGAACAAGCAAAGTAGGAGAAAGGTTTTTGGTTGGTTTTTTTTTTTTTTTTTTTTTTTCCAAAGCACCTTTAGGATTCAGGAGAAGGGATTTAGGCTCTTAAGTCCCAGAGTTTCGATATTGTCACCTTGCCTGAATCATGCCTCTGCAGCCTGAAAGTGCTTCTTGTCCTGGGTTCAGGCAGCCCCCAGGGTTTCTATCACAAAACAAGCAGTCAGGATAAATTTTGGTGAGGTTTTTGGTAGGATACCTAATAGAAGGACTGGGTAGGACTTGAGTCACAACTAGCAAGTGTGTGTGGCGGGAAGTCCCCRGGGAGTCTGAATACCAGACCTCTACTGGAGATGCTGCTGTTGTAACGCTGTGAGAGGGGCAGCGAAGCCAAGCCTCCCCGAGGGGCTGCTGCCTGCCCTGCTGTCCCACAAACCTTGGCCAAACCACGCGGCTCATCACCAAATTCCACATCTGGCAGCTCATGTTTGGCTGCAGGAAAACCTGTCCCCCTTGCTCTTGACCCCTAGACATGCACCGCAGCAAGGCACATTGCACGGACAGTGCCGGGAAAGTGCCAGAGGCTGCCTTGTCCTCAGGTAACCCCGAGGTCTTGGCGGGACTGGCAGAGGACGGCGAGTTCATGTCAGCCCTCTCCACGGTTCGTGCTGTCCGCCCCCGCCTGAGCGCGGCCCTGGGAGCCTCCGCCGGGATGGGGCCGTGGTGCGTGCAAGACCCTGGGACACAGGGCCGGGGGAGGGAAAGGCATGTTTCTTGCAAAATTTGGATGCTCCTACAAAGCTCTGGCATGCAAAAGGACGGGCTTGGAGAGCAGGGGCTCTCCGCACTCAGCACCTCTGGTTGCTCTCAGCTGGGGCTCTGCAGCCGTGGGGTGGGAGGGCAGCCCCTCCGCCTACCTGCTGCCCTGGGGGTCCTGGGCACGGGCCTGCCTGTGCACTGCCATGCACTGTCTGCTTGGACCCGGGACCCCTCAGGACAACCAGGGGCTGGCGATAGCCTGCAAAACCCTCAGATTAAAACTTCGTTACCTAGGAACAAGCATGTGCTTCCTAGCCCCAAGGGCACAGATAGAAAGACTTCAGAGCACTTTCTCAGCACCGGTTTTGCCCAGAGGAGGCTGGTGAAGTTATCCCCCCAAGCAGCCAAGCATGTGAGAGCTCAGTGTGTGTGGAGTCAGGAATGCCTGTTGCTGGTCCTCCACCACTATGATCTCCTACAAGCCTTTCTGAGCTCTGATTCTCATCTCTTGTTTCCAGCTCCGGGATGGGATTATGCCTGAACAACGCTCCTCCCAAGCAAGACTTTATCTACCCAACGGTGGCTCCAGGACAGGCCTACGATGCAGACGAGCAGTGCCGTTTCCAGTACGGAGTTAAATCTCGCCAGTGTAAATACGGGGTAGAGAGCCTTCCTGCTTTACTATCGGTTCCCAGGGGGTGGAGGATGGGGGCTACAAGGGCAAAGGGGCCATGGGGCCGTTCCTCTGCTGCCCATATCGCTTTGCTGTCCTGCTTCAAATGAAGGGCACTGGCATGCTTTTTGCCTTGCTTCCCTGTGAGAGGACAGAGGAGGTCGTTTCCCATCCATAAAGGTTGACCCCAGCTCAGTTTCGGTCAGATTATTCCCATGGGAAGAGATCTCTTGCCTCCGTCTGATACCTTGGCTGCTGCTAGACCCCAAGGGTTGCAGCTGAAAGCCAAGCTGCAGTCCCCTCATCCAGACTCCTCTCTCAGCGGGGTTTTGTACACAGACATATTTTTCATAATCCTTACTAGAAGTCATTATGCTGCTCGCACAAACTTAGGAGGAGAAACTTCTTTCTTCCAGGTGAGGTGGGTCGATGTGCTGTAGGTCCATCTGAGGAACAGCTACCCACCTAAGCCACTCCAGCCATCACGCTGCCATCCCCTGATCTTTGAATCCAGGAAACCACTGAAAGGAAAGGTTGTTTCAGGAGAAAAGATCTCAGCTGTCGTTTTGCTGTTCTTAACATACTGGACATTGCCAACTATCTGAGCATAGAGGGAAGCATCTGCACAAAAGGGCTAACTGAACTCCTTAACACATCCACTTTCCCCTAGAGAAAACAGAAGAGCCAGCAGTGAGATGCACGGGCAGCTGTGCTGTCTGATGAACACACATGTATGTGTACCCACCCCAGTCCAGGCCCTGGAAAGCTGTGAAGGAGGAAACACATCAGATCAAGGTTTAGTTTCTCTTGCAACCATGTAAATCCAAGCCCAATGCTGCCATTGAAGTGACCCGACGTGAACCAGTTTATGACTCTCAGTGTTCATCTATTGAGTATGGTTAAATACTAAACCACCTCCTGGTGGTCTCACCAGCTCATCTTGGTGAACAAAGGGCAAAGCTTGGCTCTCCCTGGTCCAGTGCTGTCTTTCGACATGGCCCAGAGCTCGCTGGCATGGGGCAGATGCAGTCTTGTGAGATGCTCAGAGCCGCAGCAGAAGTCTGGGTCCGAATACCATGGTCATGGAACCTGATGTCAGGTGCTACCGACTGCAGTCTGTGCCCCTCCTCAGCTGAGCCAGAGACAGTGAAATGGAAACTTTCCACGTTTACATGCCTGTTTCCCAGCTAATTTTTAACTTGGGCAGACATTTCCTGTATATATACAAGTATCACAAAAGCACAAGATGTCCTTGTGATGACCCTTGTAGCCCAGCCTGTCTTGCATGTTGTTTGGGAGAAACCCAAGGGGCATAAGGGCTCGAGCATGTGCAGATAAATCTGGGTAAATGTGTAAGTCCACCCATCCTGTGCCCCATATAAACAGACTCCAGGGTGACAGCGCAAACAAGGCAGGATCCATGCCAGTACAGAGAGGATGATTAATAGGTATGATGAGGACAGAGTGAACAGGTATCACTGGTTGAAGCTGGGAAGTCCTCTCCCTTGGTGACACAGAGAGAAGAGACTATACAGGAGCTCCTACTTCCCAATAGTCATGCTGGCTCTCCAAGAGYGGTATGGAGGGGTAGATGCCTTTTGAAGATGGGAGAGATTTTCTCCTTTTGCTGGTTAAAGCCAGCTGCATCTGGGCTTTGGCGAAGGAGTTGGGAAGTAAAATCCCTTTGCTTCTCAGAGCTGCAGTCCTTGATGCATACTCTGCAGTATTTTCCTTTGCCGGCTCACCCTGTGTCACTCTGCTATCACAACCCAGGGAACAGGAGGGATGCAGAGAAATCCCGGGCTCGTCTTTTCATCCCTCTTGGTACCAGCACAGAGGATTCCCAGTCGTTGAGTCAGTTCGTCCTGGGGGGGTATCGGTTACTGTTTAGAGCACAGCCCTTGGCGGGGCGGAGGAATGCCTTGCTGGAAGGCTGAACCAAGCCCGGAGGCGTGATGAACAGGCTGCTACCTGACTGGAGGCAGGCGGCCTTCGGGAGCTGTCTTGTAGGTCACGCTGCCATAGGGGCAGGCAGAAGGCCAAGCGGTCGCTGTGCTGGCACTGGAGCATGCAGCGCAGAGCACGCCGGGTCCTTCAGCCTGTGCTGCGGCATTGGGGTGCACCAACAGTGGCACTGGCGTGTGCTGGGAGCGCATTAGCATTAGCAGCAGCCGTGGCTGTTCAGGCTCTGCTCTCACATGTCAAAACAGTTTCCTTCATTGACAATGTGAACCTGTTTAATACTTTCAAGTATAACCTAAGYCATGGCAAGCTGCTCTCTGAAAAGCAGCAAGTTTTTCATAGGCTTGTTTCAGTAGGAATAGGAGCAGGATGGTGACCTGGCAGGAAACTCAGCTCTGGATTTTAGGTGTTGCTTTGCAGTTTGCAGGTGTTCGAGCCCAGCCTGGTTGATTTAGTGGCAGAGCAGGTTTAAAGGGCCTGGACTTTCTGATTTAGCAGCTGTGACAACTGCAGAGTCTCTGTTGTGGACCTAACTTTTGGGTGGGTTCTGGAACAGCCATGGGAAGCTTTTTGTTTGCTGGCACTCTGAGAAGTTAGGATGGRCTGAAGCTCAGGATCTGCGGCTCAGGAAACCTCTTAGAAAGAGGTCTGGAGTCCTCAGCCCAGTATCACTCAGTGGACCCAACTGCACCTAGCAGAGACAGAGAGCAGAAGTGCCCACTTCTGGAGCTGCTTAAGGGCTAGCTCAGTATCTGGCATTATTGTGATTATTCTGAAAATGGCTCTAAATCTTCCAGAGGAGTCTTCCCTTTAGGACTGTTAGGCTGGCTGGAGATTGCCAGTACACAAGCTAGTCACACTGTGACCTGCAGTGCATTCCTGCAGCAGGAGATGACAGATGTGCCATGTTGATGCTCCCGGGGAGTCCCAGCTTCCCGCAGAGGCAGATCCGGATCTGCGTGGCAGATCTGGACCCACGTGGTGTAGGGATGCTCATGGCAGGTGCTGGGAATGGGCCCTTGTGCTCGGCCTCCACTGCACAGACCCAAAAAAGAGAACATCCCTTGGCCCTGGGGAGAGGGGTCGGGTGGAGCACAGGGAGATTAGCTCAGGACTCACTGGGATGTCCGAGGAGATGTGTCYTCTGTGGCACAAAGACCAGGTTTGACTGAGCGGGCTGGCTGGGGAGCCGGCTCTGGCACCTGAGCGCAGTGGAACCTTCAAATCCAGAGAGCCCCAGCCACAGGAGAAGTGCTTAGGCTTAGTCCAGAGAAGGGGGTGAGCTGTCAGTGGCCTTGGGGTGACTGCAACTGGCAACACCTCGCAAGATTTTATCTCATTTTCCCCCCACCATGCTGAAAACACTCCTGTCCCTGTGTCCCAGCCCAGCTGGTGCTTCTCAAGCGCACCGGCATGCTGCTGCCCCAGCCTTGCAGCCCCTAGCACAAGCGAATCCTAATCTTGGCATTGTTTCTTTGTCTCTTTCTTCCTCCCTCCCCCTCTCTCCCCCCAAAATCTCTCTTTCCAGGAAGTCTGCAGTGAGTTATGGTGTCTGAGTAAAAGCAACCGCTGCATAACCAACAGCATCCCTGCTGCTGAGGGGACCATATGCCAAACCAACACCATTGAAAAGGGGGTAAGGAAGCCTGGGGCACTGTAGCGAGTTGACAGTGAGTGGTTGAATCCCTCTTCCAGCAATAACCGGGATTATTGTTTGCATTGGTGAGCACAGAGTTGATTTAAGAGCACCCACCAGCCTGTCCTCCCCTGCCTCCCAGAGCCTGGAGCCACCCCCACCCTCCCTGCCGGCACGGAGGGAGGCTGGGATGTGCCAAGGAGCCCAGAGACCCATAATCACCCCAAAGTACAGATCATCTTGCATATTGCTGCAAATGCAGAATATGAAGTCCCTGCTCCAGCGAGCTTCTTGGTCTCGCCTAGGAGGCACAGTAAGGTGACGTCAAGCTATGGCGTATGCTTTAGATGAACATCTTGTTCTCAGGTCTGCTGAGGTCTCCTGGCTGTCCTGAGAAAAGTCATTTTTGCCCCAGTTTCCCCAGGAGGGACAATGGGTTTGTAACAAGCTTTCAGAGGAACTTGTGAAAAACTGCCTTGCAAGAATAGATATGATGAAACCTTCATTTTTCAGACTCAACTGAGAGAGGAGGGTAGGATTTTTCATGACCACATATTTTGAAAATGAATTTTGACTTGATTGTTCATATTGCTTCGTTCCCTGCACCTCCTACACCCATTTGCGCCAATATAAAGTGAGTGTGTAGCACTGTTAAAACAAAGTGCCTTTGCAAACTGAATAATAATTGAGACAATGGAGAATTAGGGCTGGGACATTCTCCATTAAATGGACATGTGTTTTTCCACTAGAGGAAAAATAATTCCCAAGAAATTCAAGAATAATTTCAAATCCTTAAGAAGCTGGAGAAGCTGGTGTGCGGGAAAGAGGATGGCTTTGACAAATGCATTATTCTTTGCAAACAGTCGTCTTAGTTCTGCTGGAAATTAGATCGAAAAGGAGTAGACAGCTCCTGGGGCTGAACATCCCTGCTGCTGGAGATTCATCGTATACAATGGCAATTTTTTTCTACTAGTCATCTTTTTTTACCAGCTTTTCCCACTTTTAAATACCTCTTTTTCCCCCACTTACTAGTTTTTTAACCAGGGTTCTTCAAAAGTCCTAAAAGAAGTGAAGTGACAAGCAGTCGCAGCCCCCAGGACTTGTGGGAGCTATTCCCAGTGAAGACAGCGACTCAGTTTGAACCCCCAGTTACCTTCCTGTGCTTCTGTTTAGCCTTTTGTATTAATTCATGCTTCAGAAGTGATTTGATATCCTTGGGTGAAAGAAGATGCACCTTTGTATTAAGTTTCTACACCTTCACCAGCTGGTGGCCCTTGCGCTCGCCAGCCGGCTGAGCCCTCACACCTCAACCCTGGGCTGGAGCAGCTCTCTGAGGTCTACCCTGGCTTCTCCCTTTCTGGCTGGGGAGAGCAGATGAAAGGATCAGGGCGTAGAAGCTATTTAAGGTATGCAAGATTAAAGGAGAGATAGGGTGAGTTTCTGTGCTGTGCCACCCACTGGGGAAGCAGTGTGGGGGGAAGACTGAGCCAAGCTCTGTTGGATGGTGGCTGTGCCCACATCCCAGACCTCTGGTTGTTTCCTCCTCCCAAATTCTCCAGTTTGTTTTTTTGTTTTCTTTTTTTTTTTTTTTTTAACTGATCCCTCTTGGTTGTTACGGCTTCACCTGTCTTACCCCAAGAACCTGCAGTGGGTGACTTCAGGCCCAGATCTTGTGGAAGTTTCTGCTGCCCTAGGGGTGCCCCCAGCAGCCTGGCTGCTCAGACAGCAGGTTCACTGTCTTGCTGGCTCCTTCCCTGCCTGTTTTGGTTTTCTTTTCTTTCTTTTTTTTTTTTTTTTAATTTTATTTTAAATTTCCATTAATCAAGCACTTGTTACGCAGGTTGTGGTCAGCGCACCCTGTGAGGATGCCTTTCGTTACGCATCCTCCCTCCCGGCATGCCCCCAACTCATATCTGGTCTCGCAGCCAGCACATGTCCGTGCTTGCTGCAGGAGAACGAGCCAGGATCTGCTCCCAGCAGCCAGGGCGCAAGGGCAGAGCCCATCACGGATGCTCTCAGGAGCCCTGAGCATGTGGAGGGGTTGCAGGGGCTGGGCAGGCTCCTGGTTCCTTCCTGCAAAAGCAGCAGCCCCAGTACCTCCAGTCTGGAGCATCAGCAGAGACACCAGAAAGGCTGTGCCTGCAGAGCATTTTGTCTGCATGGGATTGCACCTTTGGAAAGGGGCTGGTGTGCAAGGAGGTCGCTAGCTGAGTGTCCTGGGAGGCCATGGTTCATTTGTCCCTGCTGACCGTGCTGCCCGTGGAGAGCCTGGCTCAGGAGCCAGCAGAGGCTGTGCCAGCAGCTCCAGGGTGGGTTATCAGCCCCTGGAAGGAGTGCACAGCGGTTTCTTCCTTCCTGGGATTATCTCAGCCCCTGAGGCATGGTGTCCGGCACTGTGCCCGGAGAACGGCAGCGGGTCTGGCAGTGTCCTGCTCCTTGCGTCACTGTTGACTCCAGGGGGTGCAGGACGCTTTCCAGGTCCGAGGGAAATATTTCATAGGCAAGTTTGCGTGAGCATCTGTCACCAACAGGACGGAGACAGGCCGATTCTTTAGGGATCCTTGGCAGAACAATGACGCAACGACATGTTGTTACAATCAAAACTTTATTTTAACCTGGACCTTCTGCAGTTTGGGTCATTTTAACCCGTTAACCACAACTTGAGCTCCCAGTACACATACAAAACTCACTCCGTCCTGGGAGGAAGCAGCTGGCGGTGGAGGTGTCCGTGCCCCCCAGTGATCCTGGCCCTGCTGCCCAGCAGCAGCAGCTGCCGTCCAAGTCCCACCTGGGACTCACTGCCCTGCACTTTTATAGGCAGTGAGGTGTGTGCTCTGACGTGTCCCTGCTCACAATGTGTGTCACCCTGATTGACCTGGGCACCCAGGACCCCTTTAGAAGAGAAGTGGGGATGTGACCCACTTGCCCGTGGCCACCTGCCCCACAGGATGGTGCACCAGGGGTTGGGAGTGGGGGCACTGGTCCCAGCATCCCCACGAACCCCGAGTACACAATGTGCACAAATGGTGACACTATGACTTGGAGGAGAGGGTGCCCAGGGAGAGGCGAATGCCCTCTGCAATGGAGAACTTGACTCCAAGACCAGTGCAGCTCCGAGTTCAGATTTCACAGGATCAAACCAGATCCCAGCTCTGAACTGGCTGCCACGTCCAATGGAGGCTGGGGAGCGCCCTGGGAGGAGGAGACTGTGCTCAGGGTGTTTGAAGCTCTATCTTTCCCCAGTGGTGCTACAAGAGGGAGTGTGTGCCTTTTGGCACCCGACCGGAGGGCGTAGATGGTGCCTGGGGAGCCTGGTCATCCTGGGGAGAGTGCAGCAGGACATGCGGCGGAGGCGTATCGTCATCCATTCGCCACTGTGACAGCCCACGGTAGGTGTATGTGCATGCAGCTGTGTCGGTGTGGCCCTGCCTTGTCCTGGCTGCATGGCGTCACTGTTCGGGTTAGTGGGGAAGGCAGCAGCCAGGTGCCTGTGCAGCTTAGAATCATAGAATCATAGAATCATTAAGGTTGGAAAAGACCTCTAAGATCATCAAGTCCAACCAWCAACCCAACACCACCATGCCCCACTAAACCATGTCCCTAAGTGCCTCATCTACACGTCTTTTAAATACTTCCAGGGATGGTGACTCCACCACTTCCCTGGGCAGCCTGTTCCAATGTTTAACCAYTCTTTCAGTAAAGAAATTTTTCTGAGCTCTGCGCTCAGCTCCCAGGAGGGTCTCGGCAAATCCCATGTCCTGCTTTCACAGCAGCTCGGTGCTTTTGCTGTTGGTATTGGGTCTGCAGCCACAGACCCAAAGCCACTTGGACAACTCCACTGTGTGCTTGCAGCTCAGCATGTGAAGTCTGCTGGGGGACTGCACTTCTGCAATAGCCCCTCCAGGCAGGATCCATCCTTGCAGCGGTGCAGGGTTGGGAAAAGCCATGGTGCTCCTGCCAGCTTGGGGCAGCTACCTGCCACAAACGCAGCTCACTGCCCTGAGCTCCTTCTCCCATCTCATTCCCGGTTTGGCAGGCCCACGATTGGAGGGAAGTACTGCCTGGGAGAGCGGAAGCGGTACCGGTCCTGCAACACCGACGTGAGTACCGGTGGGCTCAGGGAGAGGAGCGATCGTGGGCTAGCAGGGCTTTGCTGGTGGGGTAGGCAACGCTGTGTTGCAGCACAGCTGTGGGGCGTTACATGCAGCTGTGGGACCCACAGAAGGAGGTGGCAGCACTGGGTGGGCGTGAGCTATGCTGTGCCGGCAGCAATCCCGCAATGGGGAAAGCCGAGCAGGACGATGCACGCCTGCACCAGCTGCGAGCTGGCTCAGAGAGCGGATGGGAGGTATGTACCTGCAGGGCTTCAGCATCAAGAAGGGGCCTGAAAAGATAACAAGGAAAAGGGGGAGAGATCAGAGGCTTCCAGCACTGACATGACAGCCATTGCCTCTCACACGCTGCAAGTGCAGGCCTGGTCAGGTGAGAGTGGCTCACGAAACATGCT
Organism: Phoebastria nigripes; assembly: GCA_035582835.1. Taxonomy (NCBI): domain Eukaryota; kingdom Metazoa; phylum Chordata; class Aves; order Procellariiformes; family Diomedeidae; genus Phoebastria; species Phoebastria nigripes. The sequence goes on along the minus strand of JAYKAV010000210.1, from coordinate 15,582 downwards.
ATAGCACCCCGCTTCCCAGAGCTGGGGGGGTTAAACCTCAAGGGGAGCAAAGAGATATAACTGTGCTGCAGGGAAGCTCAGTGAAGCTTTGGACCTGGGAAATGGTAGCTTTAACATCCACAGGCTGGTAGTGAGGAAAATAGATGGCTCCCCATTGCTTCCCCTGGGCTTTGCACCTAGCTTTTAAAGGATTGCTTGCAAGAGTGTTGCATCTGCAGACAGACCAGCTGGGGCCCAATGGCTCATGCCATTAGTCTTCAAATAGTGTTTAGCTTTGCAGGTAGGATRCTCCTGCCATACTGTAACAACGTCCAGTTGTCAGGGCTGGTGTCCACCTCCTAGAAGGGCTGGTGTTAGTCGCAGCTGGGAGCCCTGTAGCAGCTCCTGCCCTCCTAGCAGATAAGGCAGGCTGCTCCCACCAACGTGCTGATCGCTGGCTGTGTGGCCACAGGACTGCCCACCCGGCTCCCAGGACTTCCGAGAGCTGCAGTGTGCCGAATTCGATAACGTCCCCTTCCGAGGGAAGTACTACACCTGGAAGACGTACCGTGGAGGTGAGTGCTGGGGCTGGGCTGAGCATCCCTTGGCTCAGGCAGAACTGGAACAGGGCCGTGCAGGGCTTTGCTCTCCCCCATTCTCTGCAGGGACAGGTCTCGTGGTCCAAATGGTCTGGTGGGCAGTTAGTCACCATCTCTGCTAGCCCAGGTCCCGCAGACTGCCCGCTCTGTGTCCCTGGGGTGTGCTGCCTCCCCCTCGCGTGACTGGATCGACTTGCATCCCTCCAGGCGGCTGCCCCTGGCACTGGCCCATGACCATCCTGCCATCACTTACCCCTGTGCAATTGCTCTTTAACTTTGTTGCTCTGCTAGAAACAATTCCAGCAGCATCAGAGCTGTTTAACTTCTTTCCTCGAGTCTGTTTCCTTAACTGCTAGTGTCTGGTACCTGATGGGGAGAAAACAGGGCAGCCCTCCCTGCGCAGGCAGATAAAGCTTCCAGTTCCTGCAAGGGCAGAAGGGAGGTGAGCTGGTGGATCCTCCAAAGAGCAGCGCTCCCCTCTTCCCAAGGTCAGTCCTCCTGTGTCCTGCAGAAGTGTCTAGTGAGGAGAGGGGGCRGGAGGAGGCCTCTGTGGCAGAAATCTCTTAATAATGAGAAAGAACAGCGCGTCTCCTTCATGTAGTTAATGAACTTGACTGGGGAAATCCTTTGCAGCTGTGTAAATAAGCACACCTCCCAGCGGGGCTCCTGCAGCTGGAGCAGATGTGCTGAGGCTGCAGGGGATGGATCAATAAAAATGTAATAAAATTGCAAAGCAGTAAGTCACACAAAGACCCCAATGGATGCCAAGGTGGAAGACAGCCCCGCAGGCTGGATTTGCCCTCTCTCGGACCTCTCTCTTCCCCAGGCATGGCCCAGTGGTTTGAGTCGGTTGGCCAGTTGAACATCGACCCTTGAATTGTAATCTGGCTCTGACACGCATTTTTGCTTTGGCTTTCAAAAAAAGCCCCTTCCTCTCTCTCTGCTTCAGCTTCCTCTTCCATAAAATAAGGTGATGAAAGCTGTCCCCTTCCCAGGAGGCTGTGAGCATTGGCACGATTGTGTCTTGAAGGGATCTGGGAGCTCCCTGTCTCAGCTTTCCAGGTTGGCTGTGGGTAATGGTCACGAGGAGCCGTGTTGTTTAGCAGTTATGTTTTGTTTATTGAGTGTCAGAGGGTATCTCTGTATTCCTCTGTGGTGGCCCAGGTAGGGAAACTGAGGCACATTCACACGAGTAGCGAGATGCTGGAAGCTGCAGCTCCTCAGCCTGTTCTGGGAGCCAAGCCCCTGGCTGGGAAAGTGCCCATCTCCCAGCTTTCGAGAAATCGTGTGTGCTGACACCCACCCGCCTGGGAGCTGTCAGCCGGGATTAGCAGGATCAGCTCTTCATGGCATGGACTGTCCACAGTGGACACTCAGATCAGTTGGGACCATGGAGGTGGTAAGGGTCATCGCTGTTCCCCTCCACCTGCCAACTTCTTTGCCCGAGTCTGGGCGCTCTGTCAGAATTGGGGAGACGTGATTGCAGCCGTTCAATACATAAAGGGTCTTATAAGAAAGACAGAGAGAGACTTTTTACCAAGGCCTGTAGTGACAGGACAAGGACAGTCTTAAATGGCAAGAGGGTAGGTTTACAGTGAACATAAGGAAGAAACAGTGTACAATGAGGTTAGTGAGACACTGGAACAGGTTGCCCAGAGAAGTTGTGGATGCCTCATCCCTGGAAGTGTTCAAGGTCAGGTTGGACGGGACTTTGAGCAACCTGATCTAGTGGAAGATGTCCCTGCCCCCAGCAAGCGGGGTTGGACTAGATGGTCTTTGAAGGTTCCTTCCAACCCAAATCCCTCTGTGATTCTATGACTATGACTTCAGCAGCACGAGTACTCGCATCTTCACTTGCCTGCGGGATTTTGTGATACTTGGTGTCGTTTGGGTGTCAGAGGTACATCTGTGGGGGAGGCGGGGAGTGTCCCTTGCACTTTCACCTTCTCCACATTATAGATCAGACCGCCAGGGAACAGCCCCCTCGTGTCTTCCCCTTGCCGCGGTGTTTTGCTCTCAGGACCCATGTTTTCCCCCTGCAGGCCCTGAGCTAACAGGCATACCTACCTCAGCATCAGGGAGGCAATGAGGGCTGGCCATCATCTCCCTCACTCCCTCCTGGTCTCTTCCAGTGGTGCCCAGAGAGCTCTGGGGTGGTGGATGTCAGTCCCTCCCTCCCCACTGGCACAAGCAGCCCCCCAGGATCCATCCTTGTTGGCAGCCTTGTCCCTGGGCATTCTGCCCTCCAGCATATCTGTTCTTCAGGTTGTTTTTGGGCATGTGTCCCCACGTTGYGAGCCATTCACCACCCTGGCCCTTGGCTGAGCCTCTTCTCCCGCTCAGCTCAGCCTCTGCCTTCGGTACTGCACCCTTGAGCCGGCCCCTTGCCGAAAGGTACGGTGGTGCAGGGGTGCTTGTGCCGTTTGCCCATCAGATGCTGGCCCCACGTCGGTTCGGGGAAATGTCCTGGGCATGGAACACCCCCACGCTGAAGACAAGGAGTACCCTACTGGCTTGGATGGGGGAGGGCACCGATCCTGCAGGGAATCTGGGAAGGGAAGGAGCCACCCGCTGAAAGCCTGACGCCAGCCGCCAGGTCACTGGCAAGTTGAGGTCAGGTTTTGTGTGGGGCCGGTACGGAGTGTTTTCTTGGCAGTGATTTATAACAGTCCTGGAGCCCAGACCCTGGGATCGCAAGACACAGCCCCAGTGAGAAGCGCTGAGCTCAGCCTTTCGGAGCTCAACAGTCAGCAGATACCTCGTGGAATGCGGCTTTAATTGTTTGTTTATTTTGCTTTATTCGCTTAGTTATTCATTTTGCTCTTGGCGGAGCAAGAGCCAAGGGAGAGTGGAGCGGCTCACGGGGCTGGGAGAGAGATGGGGATTGCAGAAAACAGGAGATTGCTCATCATAAATTGTAATGCGCTTTAATTCCTCTATGGGACAGGGCAGGCAGGAGGAACAAAACATCCTCTGAGGCACTGCGTAGCCAACTGAAAATATTCTGTTCTATTCTATTTTAATAGCTATATTAAAGATTAAAAGGAATACCCGTGGCAGACTTGGCTGTTGCTGACCTTGGACTACTCAGCCCAAAGCAAAGGGCGGGCAGGTCTCTGCAGGCCGATGCATGGCCAGAGGGTTCGCCTCTTGGGGGGCTGGGGGCCTGCACAGTGTTTATGGCAGACCCCGTGCTCTTTGGGGTTGTATGGTCTTGTCTGCTGCTCATTTCCCAGTCAATTAGTAACATGCAGCGGGCAGGCTGAGGGGGTCCCACTCACTCTGTGGAAGTGGGCTCTTCTCCCATGGTGGTGGACCACCTTGCACAGGTGACAAGGGGCACTGCAGAGCATCTCCTGCCCCTCTGCTGCCAAATGCCCCATGGGGCTTGCTCTGAGGATTCCGCTCGTGCCCTGCAGATGCGGGTATCTCTGGGCAGCAGTGAGCCGGCCTGGGAGGATGCAGAGCACTGCCTTGCTCTGCCAGGCCTAAGGCTCCCACCCCAAAAAATGCAGCTCCCACCAGATCGTTCACATGCCGGGAGAGGAGGGGCTGGATCCTGGTTGCTGGTGAAAATACGGTCCTTAATTCCCATCTCCAGGAATGTCAAGGCATGTTGTGCTGTTTCAAAGGATCTTTCTGGGGTCTAAAACTCTCCCTGGCCATGTTGCTGTGGTCAGTGTTGCTGTCGTGGGGACACACAGTTGTCACTGGTCTAGGGCTTTAGAAAGGTGCCTTTTTAAGGAACCACCTTAACAAGGACAACGTGATGCCCAGACCACCTGAGTACCTCTTGGCCGGCTGAGTGCCGAGGAAAGTCCAGTTCCCGACAGATGCTGGGCAGTGATACCAGCCCCACTTTCCTCTGATCAGTGGGAGGGTGACCTTGCTGCCAAGGGGCAAATCCTGCCTGGAAATTGTCACCAGGGAGGGTGTGTTGGGGACTAGTCCTGAGCTCAGGTGGCCCAGCTGGCTCGCTGGAGCAGCCACAGTCAGGATGCAGATACCAATGCAGGGTCGTACCTCTCTCTCCACCTTCCTCCTTCATTCTCCCTCTCCCCATTTCTCTTCCATAAGACTTTTTCTTTTAAGAGCAGAAATCCCCCATCTGCAAGCCTTTCCTAAGTGGCTAGATGAGGAGAGCCAGCAGGGATTCATCCCACGTGGAGCAGCAGCTGGGTGACAGCATGACCACAGGACCCCAAGTCCCAGCTCCGTGCACAGACCCCCAAGTCCAGCACCCACTGTCAGCACTTGCAGGCAGGAAGGTGATGGGTGCTGAGTTCTCCCTGCTCAGCGGCTGCTTCCCAGGCTCCCTCTGCGCACGCAAGATGCTCAGAGCCACTGGGATACGGGGCCTGCATTAGCAGCGATGGGTCTTCACCAGTGACAGGCTGGAACCAGGGCAACTGTCCCAGCATAGAGGGCTTGCTCTCTTCCATGCGCTTTTCTCCCTCTCTGCTGATGTCACCTCAAAAGAAGGCTAAATTGTTAGGCATTTAAGCATGCATGCACACATGGGCGCACACATTAATCCTCCTGGGCTCCAGCAAGGGAAGGGCAATGAGGAAACCCCTATGAACACCCCTGGTTCTGTGATGAGCTGAGTTCATGCACTCGCACCATTTTTGCAGCCCAAAGGAAAGCACAAAGTCAGGGCACTTAAGGCAAAGGAAGAAATTTGGCCTCATGCCACCAGTCCCTGATCTTTTATTTTCCCTCTTTTTTTTTTTCCTCCGGCTTGTTATATTTTTCATTCCAGTTTTCCCCACAGGCTCCTCTTTCGAGGCTGTGACCATTACGCCTGGGGCTGCTTGCTGCTGGAGGAGGCTGGGCACCAGCCTGGGCACGGGGCCGCAGCGGTGAGGAGTTATGATAGAAAGGAGGATCATGCAGCCGATTTGGAGCTACTAAAATGGAGCCAGGGCTGGGAGAGAGGCAGAAACAGGCTGTGGTAGGGGTTAGCTGCCCACCAGGGAACTGCAGCAAGATGTCTGCAGTGGGTCTCGCTTTTCCTTGTAGCTGGAGACAAGGAAGGGAATAGGGAGTGCATGTGAATAGCTTAGCAAACCCATCTGAGAGCCCTGAAACGAAAGCCTAAGTTTCTGGCTGTTTCTCAGCTCTGCTTCATTGCATAGTCTGCCCTGCACTCCAGTGATGGCAGGAGAGAGCGCGGCCTTGGAGAGCTGCACGTGGGCAGGGACGAAGGGTCCCATGCAGCMGATGGAGTGCACTGCTGCGCTACCAGGAGCGAGGCCACCTGCAGGAGAGGTGCTCCCGAGCCAGCAAGCACTGGCTAAATCACAGATATGTCTCAGGAAGGGCCAGCACAAGCCCCTCGCGCAGGCTGGTGGGACAGTTGCATGCGCGGGATGTGCAGTTGCCAGCGGGGCTCGGTGGCATGGCCTCTCCAAGCTGGAAGATGCCACAGCCAGCGTAGGTCCCTTGTGACTCGTGTTTTCTTACCTTGCTGGAGATGTTTTGCACCTGAGGTCTGGCTGGACAGGCCTGGGGTCCAGGCATGTGGTGGTTAGATGGCTGTGAGTTTTCGGGGTCATGCCTGCACTCTTCCCCTTGGTGGCCCTGGAGCTCCCTTGCCAGGCGGGGGAGAGCCCGGGGTACTGCGGAGGGGGTTGGCTCTCCAGAAGGAGGGTTGATCGAGCGCCTTCTTTAGGGGCTTGCCCAGGCATCCCGCTCAACAGCATGCCTCCAAGCTGCTGAATTCCCCTCTCATGTCTCCTCCTGTTCCTCCCTCTCCCGGCTTTGCTCTTTTTTCTCCCCAGCTGCATTTGGGTGCTCCCAGGCACAGCTGGGCCACCCCTCCCCTCCATCTGCCTATTTGATGTGCTGTATCAAGTTGCAAGTTTTGCAGATTTTGGTTGCTCCCGACCTAGGTGCTTCCCAGCTCTGGCACATGGCTCACGACTGTTGCCGGTGCCTGCAGGAGTGAACTGCCACAGCTCAGGCATGCATCTCTCTGCCAGGGTCATGCAGGCTGTTGGGTCTCCTTGGTATGCTCAGCAAATGCCACGATCTGCACCAGCATTTGATAAAATCCAATGACAGGAGGCAGGAAACTGCTCTGCTCAGGTGTCTCCTTCCATAACCGGTCCCATGTCCTGCTCCCAGGCACCATAAGCCAATATCCAGATATCCAGCCTCTGTTCCTTAGATGGTGCTTTGGCAAGGGGTGTTGGGAAGCAGGTATTTTAGCTATAGCTTGAGCATCCTTCCCCTTCGTCCTCATGCTGCTGTCGTTGTCTTTGCTGTGAAGTCGTCAGTGTCCACCAGCCTTGAACAGAAAGAAACGGTTGCTCTGGCCTTGTAACTGGTCTAGGAGCTGAAAAACTTGGTTGCTCTGGTCTAGGAGCTGAAAAACCTTGGACAAGTCACTTAAGAGCTGCTGCCTCAGTTTCCCTGTCTGTAAAATGGGCACAAGGTGTCGACAGCCCTTGTAAAATGCCAGGAGACCCAGGAGTGACTAACACCAGATAAGAACAAGTCAGTTTGTTTCCTTTCCCGTCACATACAGTCCGTGTTTCCCAGGCTGTGCAGAAGGGACAGTGTCTCACCATGTGTCGGTGTCCAAGGGTCTTGACTCGGTGCTGATCAATAAGGAGGGTGCCTGGGTCCCTCCGTGGGTCCCTCTTCTTGGCAGGGACATCCTCCTGGGCATCTGGAGCTGTGCAGTGGGCCAGGCGCAGGATGGAGGTGTGGGGAGGCTGAGGGTAAGGCAGCCGTTATCCAGGTCTGGCTCGCTGTCTCCGTGGTGGCATCATTTGAACCTCTACTTCTTTCCCAGGGGGCGTGAAAGCCTGTTCCCTCAACTGCCTGGCTGAGGGTTTCAACTTCTACACAGAACGAGCCGCAGCTGTGGTGGACGGGACACCGTGCCGGCAGGACTCCAATGACATCTGCGTCAATGGGGAGTGCAAGGTGCTGCCGGGGTCTGGGAAAGGCTTGGGAAGGGGAGGCAAAGGCAGACCCCCGGGCAGGGGAGCACTGCCCTCCACATGCCTGCATGGACACCCGCATCCCTCTGCCTGGGCACCCGGTTCACCTGCAAGAGCAGGAGCACATCCACCTCTGGGCTTGTGCCCGTCCGCTCTCCATGCACCGGGTGCCACATTGGCCTGCATTAGAGATGRGCCTTTGCATTTATAGCCCATGTAGTCCCAGACACTTGATATTTCCCTTGAAATGGGATCTGGAGGGCTATAAAAGTTTAATTATAAGAAAGCACTGTGGGAGTGGTGAATGTCCCCCAGCAGGCAGGCAGACAGGTTCCCTCTGTCTCTGTCTCCCTTCCTGTGTCTCTGGGATCTCTTTGTCTCTTATGGGGCTGAATATACTGTGGAACAAAAGGGGGATTGCACCATAGGTAGCCACAGCCGTGCTGGTGACCCGCTTGCTAGCCCACATACTGTGGCAGCAGGGCAGAGCCGGTGAGCTTCACGTGGGCTCGCTACCGCGACGCTGGTGCTGTGGGGACACGGCTCTCCTTGGGCTGCTGCAGCTCTACCAGCTCAACGCAGGCACCCTAACCTCCACCTTGTCCCGCAGCCACAARATTTCTGCCTGCGCCCTCCAGCCTTGGAGAGAGGCCCCCCAGGGCTGTCCCTGGAGCGGGGTGGCAGAAAGGTAGGGCTGGGCAGAGGTGATGTTACTGAGCACTGCCTGGTGTACGGTGCAATGGAGGGGAGTGAGGTGGAGCCCAGGGGAGATCCCTGCTCCCCGGGATGCTGCAGGTCAGGTGTGGGGAGGACAAAGCCCCACCAGGATAGCTAATTCCCTGCTGCTCCTTCCTTCAGCATGTGGGCTGCGACCGTGTCCTGGGCTCTGACTCAAAGGAGGACAAGTGTCGCGTTTGTGGGGGAGACGGCAGCTCCTGTGAGACCGTTGAGGGCATCTTCAACCAGTCCCTGCCAGAGGGAGGTAGGGAGCAAGCGGCCTGGCCAGCACAGCTGGCGTCACCCACCCTCGCGTCTCTCCTTGGTTTCACCTGCTCCTGGGGATGCGCAGGACAGGCAGGGACATATCCCAGGGAAACGCCCCAAAGGGTAGGACCAGGCTGCAAGCAGGGAGCAAATCGCTCCTGTTCGCTGACCAAGTCATGACCCAGCCGCTGCTAGCACCCAAGTCCCTGGCCCAGAGCGCCAAGCTCCTTCCCTGCTCCCTAGCTCACACTGCCCTCAAGCCAGGCTGTGGAGATGCCCGTGGAGATCCCAGCTCCACAGCACCTCCCCAGCATGGCCAGTCCCATCACAAGAGCCCCCACTGCAAAGCAAGCAAGTCACTGTCCTGGTGGGCCATAGTGCTTTTTCCGTTTAATTGCAGTGGGTGGCTGAACGAACACCTCTGTACTGCAAACATCTCGTTTAGTGTTTAACCCATGGGTAATAGGGTGGCACACACTCCCATCCAGCTCAGGGCAGGGTTGGCTCCGGGCTCGGAGGCTGAGCATCACTGCTCACCAGCCCCGGGTTATCTCACAGGTTACGAGGAGGTGATCCAGATTCCCAAGGGCTCCGTCCACATTGACATCCGGGAGCTGAACCTCTCCATCAACTACCTAGGTGAGATGGGGCTGGGGGACACTGAAATCCCAGCCAGACACCCCTTGGTCTGCCATTTCCCTGTGGTTAATAGGACGTGGTAAAGGCCCAGCACAGAAAACTTCCCACTGCAGCAGAGGATGGGGTTGGGGGTCCCAGCTTGGGGTTGGGGGCAGAGGAAGGCAGCAGGGCCTGCTAGCAAGGCGGCGTGTCCCAGGCCAGCATGGGCCACGTCAGTGTAGCACACACAGCCCCTGTCTCGCTGCGGTGCTGCCTCTGTCCTGCGCTCACTGTTCAGCAGCGTAACCCTGAGCAAACCCCACACCCCGCCGTTCCTGGCGCTGTCTGCAGCTCCTTGGCATTCCCCCCTCCGCCAGCATGTTGGGCTGGGGATTAAAAATAGACCTGCTCACATTTTCCTTGGGCTTAATTTTCCAGCCAGACTCTGGCTGGTTTTTACAATGGGCTTTTTTCTTTCTCCTTGTCTTCTCTTTCTGTCCTCCAAGCGATGGACAGTGATCGTGGAGAGGTGGGCAGGGGCACTCACTGCTGGCTTGCTGCCTGGTGCCTCCGCAGTGGCTCTCCAGGAGCAGGAGCCTGCCCAGATGCCGGCACCGGTGGGAGGTCGCAGCGGGGCTCTCCTGGCAGCGTCCCTCCAGGCCAGCTCCCTTTGCTGGGTTCAGGGATGCCGAAGTCCCTCCCTGCCTGGCCCAGGTATACTGGGGACTCCTCATGTTCATCCAAACTGGATTTCTGTGCACTGGAGGCACAGCCCAAGCTTGTATCTCTGTCGACTGCTGCCACCAGTCTCTCCCACTCTAGGATCTGTCCCTGCACCCCAGTGGGAGGGGAGGGAGAATCCTCCATCCTCATCAGTACGAAGCATCCTCCCTGCCCCAGAGCATCATGGCAATGAGGTCGTTGCCAGCAGCGAGGGCAGGAGTGACGCAGAGCTGGGCGCCAGCGCGGTGTTGGTGGCAGAGAGCAAGCAGGGAGAGCGTGGGAACGCGAGAAGGAGCGAGCAAGCGAGCCGATCTCCCTCTAGCGACTCGCTTGGGCAACCACAGCCAGGCTCCTGGGGACCAGCCTCTTCCAGTAGCCCCAGCAGCCAAGACCCAGTTTGCACAGCTGGATTTGAGCCTGGCTTCATGGCCACAGCTTGTCACACTGCCAAGTGTCCTCATCGCCACCCCGGGCAGCTGGCTGAGCTCCCCACAGCATCATCCTTCCACAGTGAGGTGGCGGGCAGGCTGAGACAAGATGATGGCTACATTAGTCCCACCTCTGCTAGTGACTTTCTGTGTGACCCTGACCCAGGCACCTACTTTATTTGCCCCACCTGTTCCCTCCCTGTAAAATGAGGCTGATGATATTTACCCTCCATTGTAGCAGTGCTCTGAGCCTGGCAGATGAGAAGCGCCTGGCCGAAGCTGGATACAGGTGCATTCAGCCTTTCTGCTAACCCTTGCTACCCTGTCCTCACAGCGCTGAGAGGGGAGAGCGGCGAGTATTACATCAATGGGAGGCTCTCCATCGACCCGCCGCGGCGCTTTGACATCGCAGGCACAACATTCCACTACAGGAGATCCCCAGAGGAGCCTGAGTCCCTGGAGGCCTTGGGACCCACCAACATCACCCTCTTTGTCATGGTTGGTAACATGGTTCCTTCATACCCCCACCTGGTATGGGCCTGGTCTGGGCTAGAGAGACCTTGCYGTGACTACATGGGAATTGGAGCTAATCAGCCTCCGTCCTCGCTGTCTGGAGTAAAGGGGCACAGAGATCAGAGGTGAATTGGGCTAAACTCTCAGGTCTCTCTAATCTGCCAGGCTTTGGAATGATTCCATCTGTAAGTGCACAGGAGCTTGTTCTTTGATCATGTCACCTTTGTGGCTGCACCAGTGTCATCACTGGTGGCTGCCATGTCAATGCTGGAAGGGACTGGAAAGGGAAGGGGGAAAGATTTCAGCTGCCCTGAATTTTAGAGAGTGCGCTGAGGTCGTGGGGTGCCATCCAGACAGTCATGACCATGCTGGACTTCGGTGGCACTGATGCCTTGGTGATGCCTTTTTCTGCAGGTCCTTGTGCGGACAGAGCTGCAGGGGATCCGGTACAAGTTCAACGCACCCATTGGCAGGGATGCCTCAAACCAGTACTCCTGGCACTACACCCCGTGGACCAAATGCTCAGCACTGTGTGCAGGGGGTGAGGTTTGACCCCATGTTGGCTGGGGYGGGACACGTGTCTGCAGTCCTGTGACTCCCACGCGCTGTGTCTGGGCCACGTGAGAGCGCACGAACGTTAGCATCTGCTTTGCTCTAAAGGAGCTCTYGGGTTTCTACATATTCCCACCCCGCACTCAGCTACGTGCAAGCTGGTGTCAGTTAGCATGATCTTGTGGGCAGAGTGTCAGGGCAAACAACTTGGATGCCGTTCTTCAGCTGGACCGCGGTGTAAGTGGTAGAGGTGATGGAAGGTGGCATTATATGCTTGAAATTCATTTACTTGTGCAATGCAGGACAGGTTAGCCAATCGCAACAGCACCTCTGGCCTTCAGATCTGCATGTCTGTGAACTGAAACACCGCTGATGCTTCCCTGAATCCCTTGGGCTGATTCCCTTGGGGACTGACACACAGGTTTGCGCCATGTCTCCTGGCTCTGGAGAACCTGGCTGCGAGTGACTGAGCTGGCATTCAGAAGAAGAGGGAGGCAGTTTCCAAAGCAAGGCTTCCTCATGTTGCCTGTTTCAAAAGCTAAGGGCCCTGACCTGGTCTTGTGTGCTAGGCCTCGCCAAAGTGTTGCCCCCTCTTGTTCCAGCTGTTCCCCCCAGGGCTGCCCAGAACGTGTCACAAGGCCRAGGTTAGAACAGGTTTATTTGAGGACGAGATCCTTGGAATGCTTTAATCCTCCATCCTCTGCAAACTCTGCCGGGTCCTGCCCTGGCTGCTGAGCCTTCACCCCATCCATTCTTTTCTGGAGATGTTAGAGGTAAAGGAGGCCTTGGTTATGAATAGAGAAGTAGGTTGAGGCTTGACAAGGTGCAGTGACAAGTGGCTGCCCCGTCACATTGCCCACGCAGGAGCAGAGCTGTGGGGCTTGTACCTGCAGCCTGGCTCAGCGCTAGCCTCAGGGTCCTCCTCTCTTTCCCCTTTGCCTCTTTCTCTTGGCAGGCAGCCAGATCCAATCTGTGGTATGCAAGAAACAGTCCGATGGCTCAATTGTCTTCAACCATTTCTGTAGCCCTGAAACCAAAATGCCAGAGCGACAGAGGCCATGCAATACTGAACCGTGCCCCCCAGCGTGAGTACCCCCCGGTAATCCCCCCCCCCCCTCCCCGGCTTGGAGCAGATCAGGGGAGTGTGGGTAGACTCAGCGCAGTCCCTCAGAAATTGTCCCAGCCCCTCCCTGGCTGGCCCTTGCCCCTCTTTTGAAGGGGAAAGGGAGATGTGGAAGAACTCTGTGGTTCAACCAGAGCTGCCTGGGAGGCTGTGGCCAGAGTAGGAATAGGGCTGTGTACAGGAGTATGGGGACAAGCATGGACCACCGTGCCCTTCGCAAGCTTTGCTGTTTTACTTGTCTCCAGCTGGGTGATTGGGAACTGGTCTGAATGCAGCCGAAGTTGCAATGAAGGCGTCCGCACACGCAGCGTCTTCTGCAAGCGTAAGATCTCTGCCACCGAAGAGAAGACCTTGGATGATGCTTCTTGCACCCATCCACGGCCAAAGATGCTTGAGCCTTGCAATAACCAGACGTGCCCTCCAGAGTGGGTCGCCCTGGACTGGTCTGAGGTAGGTGCTTAACATCAGCCTTCACCTCTCTGATGGCACTGGTCCTTAGGAGGACAGTGTCAATCACTAGGCCAGAGCGTCAGTGATGGCTGCTGGCCGTGGAGAGCGTAATGTGGGAAATGGTCTTGTAGCTCAGGAGACAGGCAAGGTGGGAGCACTGGTGGGGAGAGCCAGTGCTGCCTCTCTCTGCTCTTTGCCGTACATCCTGACCACGTGTGTCCTCTCTTTGCAGTGCACCCCAAGCTGCGGGCCGGGCTTCCGCCACCGCATTGTCCTCTGCAAGAGCGGTGACCACAGCACAACGCTGCCCACCTCCCAGTGCTACGAAGGCTCCAAGCCCCCGACCAGCATGAGGTGCAACCTGCGGCGCTGCCCACCGCCGCGCTGGGTGACTGGCGAGTGGGGAGAGGTAGGGACAATCCTTTCCATGGATTTGTTGAAGGAGAAGACTCTGTCTCCTAAGCCCCTCAAATCCTAGTGCACATGAGGCTTTTACCTGCCAGCAGAACCCGATGTGGCCACCACAACTATCTGGGGGGCAGCAGGACTCCGTGGTGGTGTTCTTTGCCCCCGCCTTGGCTCAGGAGGCCATTGTGATGGCGGCCCAAGTACACAGCTGAGCCAGGGAGTCTCCCGGGCCTAGCAGGGCCCCACAGAAGTCGTTGAAGGGCCCCCACGGGTATCTGGGGGGCAGCAGGACAGTAAGGATGGGGAGCAGTGCAGTGCAGTGGGAGCGATGGGCTGCAGAGGTGGGCTGGGCCAGCTGCAAGCAGGGCCATCACTGGTCCACCTGCCACAGCCCAGCATGGCGCCTGCAGCAGGGCGACGCTGACAGTCCTCCCTGCCCTCTAACACCCCTTGAGCTGCAGGGTGATATCGGGGTGCGGGAGGCCTGGGAAAGGCCAGTGATTTAGGGCTGGATGGAGAGACCCTCACTGAGTCCTGGAGGTTCAGACCAAGCTTTTCAGGAAGCAGGGCTGCAGCGCTCAGCCATGCTGGTGAGGTCCCTGCAGCTTCTGGTGAGGGAAGGGACGACTGCATCCAGCAGCCTTTGCACCTCCTAAGACCTGGCCGTGCCCTCTCCCCCCGCATTATTAAAGCCATGGCGGCTGCCGCAGCTCTGTGCTGTGCTGTTTCCCGGCAGTGCTCTGCGCAGTGTGGCCTTGGCCAGCAAAGAAGATCCGTCCAGTGCCTGGCTCACACCGGGCAGCCGTCCAGCGACTGCGTGGAGACCCTGCAGCCACCCGGCATGCAGCAGTGCGAGACCAAGTGCGAATCGGGACCTACGGACAACCCTGAAGGTGAGGGAGATGGGGGGACTGGGGAGGGAAATCCAGAGCACTGCCAGCCTCAGGAGCCACGTCGTACAGGGACACTGGAGCCAGCACAACACGATTTGGGTTCCAGGTGCTGTGCTGTGGGGCAGGCTCTTGTGGGGAGACCTGATGCTGTCCCGTCTTGGTCCCAGGCCAAACTGGCATGCATGACCCTGATAAATGAAGTAACTGCACCTTGGCAAAGAGGGGCTTTCAGTAGTGAGTTCTCAGTAGCTTCTTCAGCATGGCAGCCTCTTGCTGGTTCCTGGCAAACAGCCTCCAGAAGCTGGGTATTGGGGTGCAGAAGGAGCTAGCAGAGGGCTGGGTAGAATTCCCCCACAGGGCTCCTTACCCCCAGGGCAGCTGTAACCCTGCTTCCCTCTGTCGCCCATCCAGAGTGCAAGGATGTGAACAAGGTGGCCTACTGCCCGCTCGTCCTGAAGTTCAAGTTCTGCAGCCGGACCTACTTCCGACAGATGTGCTGTAAAACATGCCAGGGGCACTAGGGACACAGCGTGACCCCCATGGGAAAACTGGAAGGCAAAAGCTGCGCCRGCGGGCCGCCGAACCGTGCCCTTCCTCTCCGCCCTAGGAATCTCCCTTGGATCCAACACAGACACTGGTCGTGCTTCCAGTGGGAGCCGGCGTCAACCCAAACCCATCCCCCAAAGACACGCACCCTTCGCCCCTGACTTTCACAATGGCAAGTTCCCAGTTAAACCACTGCCAGCCGCAACAGACACCGCCACGGCCCAGTGCGACAGGAGCCGGTCGATGAGTGGTGGGACAGGGAGAAGCTGGGCAGAGCGCGGCAGCAGGGACRTTACTTGAAATTCTGACATTGTTATTTATTAGTAGCGGACCCAGGTCCTGCAGGCGCCGAGACAGCCAMCGAAGCGGCACCACTCGCCCCGCTCCTGCCTCGTCCTGTCCCGYGCCCGTGTCCCCAGGGCATCGCGGGGCATCGTGGTCCRCAGCGGGGCGTCCCCGGGGAGGCTGAACGCACCGGGGGCTGCTGCCTTTCCCTCGGGGATCCCAGGGGAGAAAGGGAGGAGGTTTTGGGTGCCACGGGTGACAAGCRTGGCTTGTGGCTTCTGGGCGAAGGTGGACGAAGATGAGCTGCTGTGGGGCGTGGGCTTGGAGCAGGAATTTTGTTTTCTTGGTTTGCATCCTGTCAGCTTGGGACATGCAGCAGGGGACAGGGAGCAGGTCACGCAGAGAGCAGAGCGGTGACACCAGTTTAACTGGGAGAGGGGGTTATTCAAACTCTCTTAACAACCTCCTCTGATTGGGATGTCCCCCCATTTTTCCTTAAAGCCCCTGTCACTATAATGACCATATTTT